>CM057845.1:262386504-262396953 GCA_030068395.1 Apalone spinifera
CTCTGACAGCATGCATGAGGACTTGAGTGAGGAACAGGTTAAAAAGCACCGGGGCGAGTACACAGCCTTGCTTCACGCCACTGGAGATGTTAAATTCCTTAGATGGCACACCATCCGAGAGTACCTCTCCTGTCATGTTGTTGTGAATCAGCTTTATGAGTGAGATGAACTTCAGTGGGCAACCCAGCTTCCTGAGGATAATCCACAATGCATCTCTCTTGACCGTGTCAAATGCCTTCATCAGATCAATGAAGACAGAGTAGAGGTTCATATTCTGCTCAAGGCACTTCTCTTGCACCTATCTCATTACGAAGATCATATCTACAGTACTGCGATTAGGGCGGAAGCCACATTGTGACTCGGGGAGACTCACTTCTGAAACTGTCAAAATCAGCCTGTTTAGGATGATGCAGGTGAAATTTTTTCCCGGCAACGGAAAGCAGCGAGATACCTCTGTAGTTCCCGCAGTCAGCTCTTGCACCCTTATTCTTGTACAGAGCAGCTATCACGGCATCACAGAGGTCAGATGGCATTTCTTCCTCTTCCCAAATACTGGTCAAGACATTATGAAAAACCTTAAGTGACTCCTCATTAAATGTCTTGCACAGTTCTGCGGGAATTCCATCCTTGCCAAATGCCTTGCTGCAGCGCATCTGCCTGATGGCCTTTCTAACTTCGTCAATAATGGAGGATCTCCCAGGTCTTCAAAGGTTGGCTTCTGAGGGATCTGTTCCAGTGCTGACATGACCTCCTCGTCATGAACCCAGTGTTCAGTATGGCAAACAAATACAAGACTACCTGGATGCACCCTATATCGAAACAATGGCACATGATAGATTATGTCATTGTTCGTCAGCATGATATTCGGGATGTCCTTATCACCAGAACCATGCGAGGAGCAGAGTGCTGGACTGACCATAGGCTTGTCCGCACCATTTTCATAATACACATTGCTCAGCATCACCCAAAGTGCCCAAACCTCATCCGAACAGCCTTTAACATTGCCAGACTCCAGCAGCCTTCTCATCTGTGCAAGTTCCAGTCAAGCCTTGATGAAAAGTTGACTGCCAATGGACCATTGATTGGAGGTCCAATTCAGAAGTGGAGCCAGTTTAGAGAAATGGTGATGGAGACAGAGAAGTCAGTGCTTGGTCCCAAGAAACGCAATCATCAAGACTGGTTTGATGAGAACAACAGTGCTATTGAGGACCTGCTTGCCAAGAAGAACAAAGCATTTATGGAGTGGCAGGATGACCCAGGCTCCATCTCTAAGAAAGACAGGTTTAAGTTCCTCCAGGCCCAAGCTCAGCGAGAAATCTGCAAAATGCACAATCAGTGATGGGAGAAGAAAGCTGAAGAGGTGCAACACTATGCTGACTTAAACAAAGAAAGAACCCTAATTCACAAGACATATATACTCATTACTTCAGTGTATACAGATTCCCCATCCTTACCCTTGCAACAAGGAATTGTCATGTCCAAAACTGATGATAAAGTAAACAAGATAACCTGGGAATTCTCTCTCTTTGGACAGAACCATACAAATTCCTGTAGCAAATAGGGTAAGCTGAGCTGCAAATATGAATTCCATCTCGCATTGCTCATTTTCACTTCTAGTCAGCAAAATAATTCATTGTGTCAATAATACTCTGAGGCCACAGACGCTCATTTACATTCCTTTGTACAGAATTTCAGATGAGTACACTTCACTTGCAGCCAATACTATGCTAATGAGAACTTTGAAATTCCAGAGCACAGCCTGGCTTGATGTTCATGGACTCTGTACTACAGTAAATGACCTGTGGCATAGTTTTAATTAAGGAGGCCAGCACATAATTAAAACAACTACAGCTTACTATCAATTTCTACAGCAAGTTTCAGCCTGCGGGTAATGCGTGTGTTTGTGTAGATAGTCTATGTGTGGGTGGATTACTACATGAAAGGCCCAAAATCGAAAGAGAGTGTCATTTCTAAATGGATATAGCATAAAATATTGCCTTGTAATTTCCCTGAAAGAGAAACATAAACCAGGGTTATATGTAACACACCTAAGCATATAGAGATTTGAATGGAGCTGATCTCCTCCAGATTCTCTTTTTGCACAACTGTAAGAAAAGGCCAGGCAAGTATAGTAAGATAGCATGTTAGAAACTAACCTCTCTCATGGGAGTTGGTGAGTCTGGGGCTATCAGTCATAAAAATATCCTCACTAGACATGCCTTTTTCAGTCACCCTCCTCCACGTCTCTTCTTATACCTTCTACAGTGAGAGAAGCTCTCTTGGACTTGGCATACTCAGTTTTCAGACAAAAAACATGTGACTCCCCATGTGAACTGATAACTGTCTTACTCACCTGGTTTACCTACCACATTTCCAGAAAGGTGTACTTTCCAAATATGGTTCTGGACCAAAACTCTGATCCAAAATAAGGATGCTAAGGATGAGTCAACTGTTCGACTATCCGATAAGCAAATGGCTCTCAGATAGTTGACAGGATAGTTGACTAGTCGCTTCCCTCCTGCCTTGCTGCCTCTATCAAATAGAGGCAGCAAGGGAGGAGAAGGAGAGGGGGGTACTTCAAAGCGGCAGTGCCGCCTGGAGCCCGGGGTCAGCTGCTCCATGCAGTGCTGCCACTTTGAAATGCCGCAGCAGCATTTCAAAGGGGCTGCACCGCCCTATGATCTAATCAAATAGTTGATGCAAAAATGCATCAACTATACGATTAGTCAATTACATGATGCTTAACACCATTAATCCAAACAACTCTAAAATTTGGAGAAATTCAGATCTGGATCCAAATTATACAACCTGGGAATATACAGCCAATCTCTGAGAATTATTTTGTGTCTTTTGTGCCTTTGTAATTTATAGTTGCCATTGTTGTAGTTTAAAGTATAGCTCTTAGGGCCAAATTCTGCCCTGCATGGTGCCACTTACACAAATGGGGCTGCATGGTGCAAATGAAGCAGGATTTGATCCTAAGTATGATTTCTGGCTGAGTTATCTTAGCATAGGGCAGGGATGGCCAAACTGGGGCTAGTGAGATGCGTGTGGCTCTTTTGCAGTTAAAATGTGGCTTGTAGAGCCCACCATACCTCCTCCTTTTCTCCACCTACCAGACTTCCATGGAGGTGGGGGGCAATGGTGGGGCTAGAAGCTTCTGCCCTGTGTATGGGTAGGGAGGAAGGGTTTTCTGGGTCTCTAGTCTCAGCTCTGGCAGGTGCTGCCCTGGGGGCAAGTTGTGCATGCCTGGTGGCTCTTGAACTTCAAAATATTATCAGATGCAGCTGAGGGTCAGTAAATTTGGCCACCCCTGCTACCAGGCCTATAAATATTGCAAAATAACCACTTAAGGACCTGGTTACATGGCTGGGACCTGGTTACACCACCCATCTATGCTACAAGACCAACTCATGTTCTAACCAGGCTAGAGAACAACTGATCCGTATTTATAGAATAAGCACCTGTTGTTTTTTTTCTTTCTGTGTAAGATCAACTCTTAGGTTTCAATATTATCACCTGCTCATCCATCCTGAATAAGACAGAATCAGTTAATCATTTTATTATTCACTTATCACACAAACGTTACCACAGACTGAATGCATAGTTGTAGCCTTGCACAGCAGCAGAGATGAGGGATCTAGTGTAACAAGATCAGTTAGGTGACTGAGAGATTCCCTGTTCACTGAAAAATTGAATGAACATTTCTTAATGTCTCTAAGGAATGTACATGGACGGACATGAAGGAAATGCTGCAAGTTCATCACTCCCAATTGCGCAGTTGCTTGTGTGCTTCACATAGTTTCAGAACAGATCACTTTTCCCTGTGCTTAGGTCTTGAGTGTTTTTGCCTGGATGTCTCTGTGCCTCTCTTCCCCCTTTGGAATTCCCCAACTGTCTCCTTTATTTCCTCCTCTTTTGAACCCCAAACACATGATCACTGTGTCATACTTGCTGAGACAGACTGAACAAAGCTCCTCCCTGAAGCCATCAGCTGCACTTGTGGGTAGGCTGGGATGGTAACTGGCCCATGATGATACTGATTCCGCTGCCTATTAGAGCTGAGCATGCAGTCTCTGTAGTACTCCCCCCTAATGACAGCCATGGGAGCAAGGAGCTGCATATGAGACCTACATTTGGACGTTCTCTGCAAAAATATTGCTCTTTCAGCAAGCTAGCAGCCTAGCCCCTTCAGTGGTAACTTTTGATTTGGGAGGTTCTGTCTTCAGAGATCAAGAAACTGTGATTGTTCATTAAAAGGGCCTTCTATGAAGAATAGAATAGAGTTATGTTTGTCCTTTGGTAGGTTCTTACTATAGCAGGTTCCCTCTTAAGAATGACTAATTGTTGTTTTACCTTTAGAGGCTTACAAGACAATTGCTAAAATCACAATGACTAAAGTATGAATTTTACAACAATCAAATGCAAATAGGTTCAGATGTCCCTGTGTCTGCTGCTGCTGTCAGAAGTAATGAGATACCAGTGCACCTGGAGTCCCTCTCTACCTAAAGCTCTTTTCCCCTCACAGATCAGAGAATTAATCAAATAAGTTAATGTGGGGTTTGAATTGAGGCACTTGGATTTGTTCATTAATAACAGAGACTTAAAGTTCTGAAGCCCAGCAGAGGGATGGCACTCGCCTCACACAGTGCCTAATGTACAACAGCCTGGGTATTAATGTGATTTGGTTGAAAATTAGAGTCAAATATGACTCTTTTCTCGCTAATTTTACATAAAGTGTTAAAAGTATTGTGGTCACTAATGGATTTCCCCTCCCTAATGCAGCCTGAGTGAAAAATTCATTCCCTCTATCTTCACATTCTCACATTAATTTTTCCTTGACGGTATGTCAAGAACCAAGGACTAGTCCTATTCAGACCTCTATAAGCAAATAGAAGCCCACTGAAGGCTATAGAACATGTTTCCCCACTCTGACTCATTCGGCCACAAGAAAGCTGGCATTGGGACTCCTGTTTTGTTCATTTCCTCTGGGGCCCTCTGTGGATAAACTAAAGGGGAATGGAGTTGATTCCATTAAACTACTCCTGCCTAGCTCTAGGTGGCAATGTATCAAAGTAAAAATAGGTCAATAACATCCTCTTCAGAGACTCAGAGAGCAAAGAATACCTATGAGGCATTGTCTCAGGCTAGAAATGCCATGTGCTGGTACCTTTTAGGTCCAGGGCAGTGTTTGTTTAAATACACTAATGCTCTAATGCTACCTAAGATGGTGGGAACTGTAAAGCTAGATTTCCTGGAGCAAGCTGAGTGCAAAAGTTAAGTGAATGAGAATGATAGTGTTTTAGACTCACTGTGCACTAATAGAGGAGTGGACAAGAGGCTGGTCATTAGCAAGACCTGTTGCATAGGGGTCTTGTTGTTTTTTCTTTAATTTGATCAAATAAAATAATGGAGATTGATTCTACCAACTGCTTGTTTACTTCAGCCAAAGAGACTACATAAAGCCAAAATGAGCTAATACGTTTATTCCTTACTAACTGGAGTTACCCGGCATTGCTCGGGGCGGACGGTGGGGTCCTGCTGGGGGGGCCTTGTGTAAGGGGCAGGCAGGAGGGGATGAGCACAGGATCTAGGGTGGGCTGGATCTAGGGGATGAGCACAGGATCTAGGCAGGAGGGGATGAGCACAGGATCTAGGGCGGCCCAATTTGCACCCGGGGCTGCAGGTTCTGTGGGAGGCAACACCCCACCGCTCACCCCGAAACTTTTGCCCTGCTACTTGCTGCACCAGGGGGCTGTGCCGGGGGCTCCCCTCTCTTGCAGGCCATGGTGAGCAGGTGTCAGGCTCCCCGCCACATGACCAGGAAGTTGCGCCGGACCCCAGGCCGCTCCCAGCACCGCTGCCGCCGCCTTCCCACTGGGCTAACCATCACTCCCTAGCGGCGGCCGCAAGCTCCAGCCCGCCACTCGGCAACCCTCGGCCACCGCCAGAAGGGAAGGGCCCGGGTGGGAGTGAGGAGGGGGCTGATAGAGGAGAGTGGGGCAGCTGCCGCTCGGAGCGCCTCCCCTCCCTTCTAACCTCCACCTCCACCCTTAGTGAGTGACTGTCCCTGCTGCTTCCCCTGAGAAGCCGCTTCTTCCCGCACTGCCAAAAGTACCTTAAAACCTTCTCCTGGAGGAAAGGTTACCCCATGCAAAGTTTGGTTGCAGTAGGTCTTATAGTGCTCAAGTTATTAGTGCACAAACATACAAACATTCTCCTTTATATATTAGATTATCCAACACTCTGTTATCTGAACACTAAAAAAGATTTTCCCATTGTTGCTCAGGTCCTTAACCTGGAGTGGGTCTGGGGGTGAAGGTTTCAGTATGTTTCCTAGCAAGCAGGACTACAGTAAGAATAAGCAAGGACTTTATTATGTCCATTCATATAAAAAATTACTAAATCAGATAGCCTTGGCGTTGAGTTCCCTGATTGTGCTACCAGTGCTATTTCCTCTTTAGAGTTCCAGGGCCTAGTTGTCCTCCCAGGGACTATCTGCACTCAGAAATTGTGCCAATTATTTATATCAAATTCGTGTAGGCAAGAGAGCTCCTAAGGTGGATACAATTATATCAATAAAAAGGTTCTTATAATGGTATAATGCATCTTAACACCGTTATAACTGCATCTGCACTAGGGTTAGACTGCCTCAAGTATTTGGTAGAAAAATCCCATCCTTCACTGATGTAGTTTAATTGGTACAAAATCTGTGTGGCACTACAGTATAAGGAATTCTGTTGACTCCAAGAGGAAAATAATGTTCCTTGGATCTATTGTTTTATAAAAGCCACCCCTTGAAGAAGTGGGTTTGCCCCCAAGCTCATATATATATTTGTTAGTTTCTATGGTGCTACATGACTACTCATTTTTTTAAACCCAAGAGTATATTAGCAGATTTCTGTGTGTACGTTTTCTTTCTGATGTTCCTATAAATAGGAAAACAGCATGGAGAATAATAATGAGACATTTACATCCTTCAGGGACTATTTAAATGTTGAAATGATCAGCCTTAATTGGCCCCTGTGGAGTTTGACATCCACCCTCATCCTGTACCTTCCACTGTTCTACCATTGCCTGAGGAGGCCATTTCAATCAGCCATCATGGTGTACAAGTAGGGGATCAGTATGAGTTGCTGAGCTTTGTCGTCATAATGATGCCTCAAAAAACAAGACACTTCTACCTCCAGAATGTGACTCCATCTCTCAAAATCATTCAGTTCCCAGCCCTAGAACTGGGGTTCAGGACTGAAAGGTTCTGAGAAACGGAAACATGTGTAGACTGGATGAAGTCATGAGCTCCAGCACTAGAACCAAGTCCAGACAAAACTAGGTGTGCAAAATGGTTAACCAGTAAGCATCAGGCTTACTAGTGTGCTTACTGGTTAATCAACCCTTGGCAGCAGCCAGCCATGCTGGGCCCAGAACAGTCCCAGCCATAGAGGAGCAGGTGGGCTGGAGAGTGGATCCTTATGGTCAACAGTAGGCCAGGTTGCAAGAGCAGAGTAAAAACGGTTAATTGGTTAAGCACTCTCCTTTAACCGGTTAGCCATTTTAATGTCCCTACACAAAACCCTTCCATATCTTGTGACTACTGCTATTTTATTGTTAGAACAGGCACTGACATAATCGATAACAAGATTGGACACACAGAGATAGAAGGAAGGGATATTTGGTAATTTCAGCTGCTACCATTGGCCTCAATTCACTGTTGTCCTGGCACCTTGTCGTTTACAAGAATGCAAAGTAAGTGGGAAATGCTATCAGTTCAGAATGATCATGTTGTACATCTACTTTGCACTGGCTGACATGACCAGGCAAAGAACAGAGTGAATTGGGTCTGCTAGGTTTTTTTTTGTATGGTTTATCTCTTCCTCTTTGCAAACACGTTCAGCAGAACCTTGCTGATGTTCCTCTTCCCTTGGAATAGGATCCAGTGCCAAGAGCATCTGTTTAAAGAACAAAGGGCAGGACGATAAGCAGTTTATGTTATGAGAACTTTACAATACTCTTCCCTTCCCAGTTTCTGACATGCCCACGAGTCACTCCATTCTCCTCTTGTAGGTGCTACTGATCCTACGTGTCAAACTAAACTCAGGGAAATTGCTCACAGCAAGAGGGATTTTCTGTTTGATTTTTAACTCTTCCTTTTATTACAAAGCACACATCTAGCTTGTTTGTGTTAAAAGGTCAACTGGCTTTATAGGTAAAACCTACTTTTATTTATAGGCAAAATCACTTTTAAAAAAAGCACCAGTTTTTGGAGTGTGTGTGTGTGTGTGTGGGGGGGGGGGTTAGTGCTAAACGGCAAACCTCTTACCTCTCTCTGCACTCTTCATTGCTTCCTAGAGCTGGGACCAGAAGCCAGGCAGGACCCCGAGGCTGGCAGTGGAGACATCAGGCAGCAGCAAGCTGGCAGCCAGGACTTTAGGGCTGGTGGCCAGGACATTGGCCATAAAACCTGGGGAGCAGTAGCACCTCCCCTACCCCTCCTTCCCAGGCCCATGGTCAATCATGAAAATTTAGAGATTGAAAAACCACACTAGTTTACCTAGTCCATTTTCTTGCCGTTGCAGGCTTATGCATTATAGTATATGCTTCTGTGGTTTGTTCAGGCTGAAAATATTTCAAGAAATATGATGCCCGATGCTTCTTTGGGAGACTTTTAGTGACCAAACAAGCTACTAAGAGATAACTCCATTGTTACATCCTATAGAGTTTCCCTCTTTTATTAAACTATCAAATTATTTATATTTAACCTGAGCCTGTATCTTTTGTGCAGGCAAAACTCCCCTTAAAATCATTGGGAGTTTGATGTCCACAAGGAAGGTGAATTAGAACTACCATGTTATGTGTATGAAAATCGTTGAAAAAACATTTTCCACTTTTGCTGTACACTTAAGACCTTTCATGCAACCCTTCCATCTACAGCATCTACTGCCCTGGGACTGGTAGCTTGTTAAAATTAAATTATGATTTCCTTATTCATTCCTGTGGTCTGTGGTGGGTTTTTTTTCTTTTAAATCAAATCTTACAGAAAACGTATGGAACTGGCACACAGATCACCAGGGACTCAAGTTCCTCTCTTTTTAAAAGAGGCTGTCAGTTTCTGTTCGGTAACATCGATGAGAGGTTGAATTCCTTTGCGGCTTGCTTTGCTATTAATGCACCTGATTAAATCAGCCATACTGAAAGAGATTGTATTTGTGCTATTTTCATAATCTGATGAAGACAGGAACTATTAAAATCATTTTACACTTTCTTTTCCTATATACCTTGTTTTCTAATGTTATTTATATAAAACAGCTTTGTTTTTTTCCCCTGTGTGGAATTTCTTGATTTTTTTTCTACTGACAGCTTTAATTTATTTTGCCTGGTATAATTCAGTAGTTTGAAAGTGATTTTTTTTTCTTTTTAGCTTGTCATCCCAGCTCATTTGCCAGAGATTTACTTTCCATCTCCTGATTTTTTAAATCTGGATGGAATGTTCTTCCCAAAGGTCTAATCTAGAAATTATTTGGGGAAAGTTTATGGCCTCTGTTATACAGAAGGTCGGACTGAATGATCACAGTGCTTCCTTTTGGCCTCAGTCTATGAATCCTACTTCATTATACTCTGTGTAAATTGGAGTTAAGCATACTGCTCAGTATTGTGATAATGCACAGAAGGTTCTAGTTGTCTTTTATTGCTGTGGAACTTGATTCAGGAAAGCACTTCAGTTCATGCTTGATTTTAAGTACATATGTGCCCAGGGGTGGGGGCTCAAGCCAGTTCTGTGTTGTACTGTTGAAAAGAAAGTCGTGGATATTGAATCCATGACCCTGCTTGCTGCTGGCTCTGCCTGGCAGAAGGGTTACACTTATATCCAGCAGTAAAAGTAACTTAAACTTTCTTACAGGTACCATCCTAATGCAACCCGAGTCCTTGCCAGCTCTTTAAATAGCTCCCTGCAGCCTTTTGCCACAGCTCAGCCAGCTCTTGCCAGAGCTGTGCACCAGGGCGCACCCACTTAATTTCACCTCTGCTTATATCCAAATGAAGTCATAGAATCATAGAATCCTAGAGCTGGAAGAGACTTTGAGAGGTCATTGAGTCCAGTCCCCTGCCCTCACGGCAGGACCAAGCACCATCTAAATCATCCCTGATAGAGGTCTATCCAACCTGCTCATAAATAACTTCAGTGATGGAGATTCCACAACCTCCCTAGCCAATTTATTCCACTGTTTAACCACCCTGAAAGCTAGGAAGTTTTTCTGAATCATAGAATCATAGAGATTGAAGAGACCTCAGGAGGTCATCGAGTCCAGCCCCCTACCCAAAGCAGGACCAACCCTAACTAAATCATCCCAACCAGGGCTTTGTCAATCTGAGACTTAAAAACCTCTAGGAATGGAGATTCCACCCCTCCCTAGGGAACCCATTCCAGTGCTTCACCACCCTCCTAGTGAA
>CM057845.1:262407208-262427557 GCA_030068395.1 Apalone spinifera
CCCCGACGTCTGCTAAGGTCCTCTCCTGCCAGCTAGGGCCAGGAATGGGACTGTGGCTCAAGGAGTAGGGGACACAGACAGGAGGAAAGTGGCTGAGCCTGGGGCCAATGGTAGGGGGTGCGGCCACAGGCAGAGAGCTGACAAGGGCCAGCCTGGGCCACAGATGTGGGGCTGATGGCTGAGGCCAGGAACAGAGCTGGGTGGCACTCGCTCCTCAGACTGGCCTGGGCCCCATGTGCTCTCCCCCCACCCCAGAATGTTCCTCTGGGGAGTGCGCCGAAGAGGTTAGGGATCTCTACCTTAAGGCCAGCTTCTTGGACTTTGGGCTGGGGGTGACAATAGGCAGCTTGTTCAATCTAATAAAGGGTCCTAATCTGCATAATACCACAGTGTTATGATACTATGGACCTGGAAACTTTTCAGAAATGCTTGGTAAGAAAAGATATAGAATTATTGCTGTTTAGAGATGTTATCACTGGTCACTGCAGGGGCTCAGTGTGGCTATGACTACAGCTACCCTAAAAGGAGTGAGGAGGGACAATATTCTGACTTCCAGCCATTCAGCTAACAGAGTGTAGCAGCAGCCCCTTCTGGCTGGCTGTCAGGGAGCTCCAGGAGGCAATGGCATGAGGCGCTACTAAAGATTTAATAGTGGCCAGCGTATGTAAGTCTTGCCATGGTTGTCAAGCAAATGATTAATTATTATGTATTATTTAATTAATTATTAGATTAATGTTTATCTTCCAAAACCCTAAATAATGGAACCTAAAAGGAACATCTTTACAAAATTAATATTGCCATCACCGTCGCTATGTTCCCTACAACACCACATCCGCTACTTGCAATCTCAAAGCAGGGAAATATTTCACAGTGAGCACTGTGTTGTCCTATCTTCCATTCATTTGCAAAGAAAAGGCACTGAAGAGAGACTGTCACACACAGCCTTGAAGAACAGTGTTGTGAATTAATGTTCCATGAGTCAGTTCCAGCCAGAACCCTGATCCAAGGCCCCTTGCTCTTAGGAACATCCCCTAAAACCTGACAGATTTCATGGCCTGATCCATCTCTGTGACAAAGCACTGGCAGTGAGTTGGCCTGCAAAATATGTCTAACATTATACATGTGTATACTAGGACAGAATTATGGCAGTATTAACAAAGAGAAAAAATGACACTCACATGCAGTACACTGCGAACATTCTGCCTTAATTCTTTATAAGAGATATACCCTGTTTTGTGTGTCTCTATATTCAGGCATGACAATATATATTCAGTTTATTTCACTATAAACTATAATAGCAACATGAAATAGAATTGATATAAAAAAAAGGCATGTGTGTCTTCTATGGGAAAACCAGCTTCCACAGAACATCTGCATTGCTATATAGTGCGAGTGCCACTATTTGATCCCTCTCGTGGAGCACTGTTTTCTAGATGGCACTGTCGGTGTTTGCTATAAATTGATATGGTGCCTGGAGGGTAACTTTCATTTTATTCATTAGTTTCTCATTAACAGTTCTGGCTCAGGCTAGAAGAGTGCAAACCAAAACAATTTTAATCCAGCACAAACACTAGAGGTGACACTTCTCAGTATAAACACAGGAATTAGTGAATTTATTCTAGAGCACTGACATAACAAACATAATGAATGGTAGCTGATATTTTTAAAAAGCAAGGAAGAATGTTGCATTTCCTCTGGTGTTATCTTAAAATGGAACAGACCAGCAACTAAAATGGAATAGCCTAACAGCAATTAGTTCCACAACATGAGGCACCCTGTGAATGCATATGTATAAGGTTAGAAATGTTCTGCAGCCTGACTAACTGCCTGTCTATGCATTAGAATGGAGATGGGTCAGACCACCACATTTATAGGGTTGGGAGATGTTCCTAAAGTGCACGGAGATTTAGATCAAGGATCTGGTTTGAACTGACTTGAAATATGCATGTACTTCATGTGCACAGATAATGTCCCACAGATAATGTATTATTTTCATCTGTGGTATATATGTGTGGAAAGGGGCATTTTCACACTTGTTCATATGCTAGTGAGTCAATATATGAGCTTACATCCGTCCGATAGATATGCACCCCATAGCATAAAGCATGTTATATTTACACCCATTTGAAACTGTTTATAATATAGTCATTTCAAATGGGCATATCTATATTTATTTGTTTTCCAGTATGTGATCTTGTCTTCCCAGTACAACACCATGTGTCTCTTGAGTAACTAGTTTTCTTTGAATCCTATTTCTCCTGAGTTTGTTTCCAGATTTTCTCCTACGTGTGCTGCAGGGTTACATCACTAAAGTAAATGTAAAACTGTGATACAAGAGGAGTGGGGTTTTTAAAAAATCAAGTAATTTAGTAGTAAACTAGCAGACTTACCCAGCCTTGCCTGGGTCCTTCAGGGCAGGGGACAGATAAGGGTGTGTGTGTGTGTGCGTGTGTGTGCAGGACTCAAGTCTGGGGTTTGGGAAGATGGAGAGAGTGCAGGAGACTGGAGTGTGTGTGCAAGCTTTTATCTCCCCCCTCCCTGGCCACCAGGGCCCCTTTTCTCTCCCTCCTACCAGTCTTCTCCCCCAGCTACCAGGGGCCCTTTTTTCTTTCCCTGACCCCTGATTCCCTCCCAGCCACCAGGGGCCATTTTTCCCCCCACCCTTCTGATGCTGTGGCCAAAGTATGTGTGGGGGACAGGGGGAAGGGAAGCTACTTTCTTGGTATGCTCACAGGCAAAATGGCCACTCCTTTAGTAGCACAGCTATCTCCAATGAATACTCTGCAGGATAGCTCTCCCCGCAGGCTTGCTGTCCCCGGTAGACACTCTCATATTGCATCCCTCTGAACAACAGCCTCTCCCTTTGCATGTTGTAGAAAACTATCCTTTTCCAAGGGCTTCCCATTCTCACGGCCCAACCAAACCCTGATCTTGCTTTTAAGTTATGGTACGAGGAAGCTGTATACCAAATTTGGTGGTTCTAGATCTTACCATTTAGGAGGAGTTCTTGAACAAATGGACTCACAGACAGATAATTTCTGTCTGAAAAAAATCTATTAAAGAAAACAAAACAAGATCTTAGTAAATCAAGTATCTTGCAAACTCTTCCTTAATTGGGGTCAGATTAGGGCCCAAACTGGAAACTAGCACAGTGGGGTGGAGGTTATATAGCACAACCCTTATTTTCCTGCATAGGAGTGCTATACCACGCCTTCCAGCTTGCAAAGAGAAGCAAAACCTCACAGAGGTGGGTGGGAAGAAGTGGGAGAGGACAGACCTAGGCTATACAATTCCCTCTCCCCGCATGAGCCAGCAGGACAGACCCTGAGCTGTGCACCACCCATGAGTCTGGCAGTATAGTCACATCAGGGTGTTTCAGGAGGCTTACTCTGTGGAAGGAGTTGATTATGGTGGTTCCCAACATGCTTTAGGAGTGGAGCAACATTATACTGCCCCTTGTTATAGGCTACAATACAAATGGATGATCTAGCTCTTGCCCTTGCCTTCAGTAGAACTACTTGTGAGAAAGGGTTTACAGAATCTAGACACAAAATGCACAATAGCTTGTATCAGGAACATGTAAAGCAATTTGCTCCTTAATGATCTGTTTCCTTAGATATTTTAAAATTTGTCTTTTACCACTCTCACACATACAGAATGGGGAGTGACTGTCTAGGAATGATTAAAGGTCTAGAAGAAATGACTTATGAGGGAAGACTGAAATAATTGGGCTTGTTTAGTTTAGTTTAGAAGAGAAGACTGAGAGGGGACATGATAGCTGTTTTCAAGTATTTAAAAGGATGTTACAAGGAGGAGGGAGAAAAATTGTTCTCCTTGGCCTCTTATGGTAGGACAAGAAGAAATGGGCATAAATTGCACCATAGGAGGAGAACCTAAGGCCCAGAGGCACATAATATGGATTAGCTCGGGCCCCCCTAGGTTCTGGTGTATGAGGGGAATGTGGGGAATGTCTTTTTCCTTCTCACTTGGGGGTTATGCCAGGGAAGGTTTGGGGGTTTTTTTCCCCTGCTTCTCACTTGTGTGCGACTCCCAACTGATTTTTATGTGGGTTAGTGGCCCCCGGCCCCAAAAAAGTTCCCCATCCCTGATCTAGATGGCGCTTAATCCTGCCATGAGGGCAGAGGACTGGGCGCTATGACCTTCAAGGTCCCTTCCAGTTCTAGTATTCTATGATTTTGTGTTTCACTGTCTCTTCCCCTAGCTCAGCCTAATCTGTTGTCCTTGTTTGTGCTGTATTTTGTTAACCATTCTAATGGCCTTACTCAGATAATTACTCAGTGATGTCAATTGATTGTGAGTCATGCAAGAAGGGTCTGAACCTTAGACTTCAAGGTCTTTGGGTCAAGGAATATATTTTTTCAGATAGTGTGGGCCTAGTGTAGTCCTGAGATGTGACGGGAAGCTCCCCCAATGTCAGCAAGAGTTGTGACTATGCATTTTAAAGGGAGAATTAGGCTTAAAGACCCAGATGAACCAGAGCACAAGTTCTGTGCAGAAAAATGGCCCTCCCTAGATCAGCTACCTTCACTGCACTGTTTTCCCCTCCCCCTTGATGGCCCACAAATCCAGGGATCAGCAAGCAGGCTGAGAGAGAAGTAAGCTAGCCATATGGTACATGCATTATGCTTGCAGCACTCAGCATGAACCAACAGGGAAAGTTAATGCAGCCATCTTCCCCATCCAGCGTGGAGAGCACTGTTAAATGGGGGGTTGGGACAGGTGCCCATTAGGGAAATCCAGGGAGCCCGGTTCCATTCTCTCTCCGCTTGGAGAGAATGGGAAGAGCTGCAGAGGAACTTGATGTGATGTGGAAGAACAGGCCCATTGCAAATGGAGTGTAATTCTGTGCAGTGGTGTGATCTAGCTCTGCCTTTTAAGCAATATGCACACTAATGATGTGATGCAAACACACACCTATTACTTATTAATAATAATATAGCTTTCAATGTAGCTGATACCACAGAGAGCCCGTTCTTTTGTGGAAGGAATCCATGGTGATGCCTGAAACTGGGGAGGTCACCTGCATGTTGGAAATATATACTGCTTCTGCTGTGGATTATCAAGAGTCTCAACTGAGAGAACTATGTCACACTACAGCACCAGACAAGACAATTACCCTTGCCCTCAATACACTGCCAGGATCTTGGAGCCACTGTATACTTTATATATTATAATATTACAAATATTTCATCAGAGGGTTGAAAGTCAAAGCATGAAGGGACATATGGATGTTTAGCATATCTAGCACATAAATACCAAGCAGTGCTGGCTACACCAGTGTCGTGTGAATGCCTGTTCTCACTTGCAGGTGACAGGAAGTTGGCAACATTATTTCCTGCAAATTGTAACCAAACTTGTTTGTCTGAATGATTGGCTGAACAAGAAGGGCTAAATGGACATGTAGGCTCTAAACTTTACATTGTTTTGTTTCTGAGTGCAGTTATGTAACAAAGAATCTACTTTGGTAAAGAGCATTTTCGTGATAGATTACACTACAGTACCTGTATGAGATTAATTAAAATATTCTTTTGTCATGTTTACAGTGAAAATATTTGTAATAAAATAATACAAAGTTAGCACTTTGTATTCTTTGTATTCTGTGTTGTAACTGAAACTGTGTTGTATTCTGTGTTGTAACTGAAATCAATTTATTTGAAAATGTAGAAGAACATCTGACATTTTATAATAAATGGAAGTACAAGCCGAGAACCTGATCTGTGAACTCTTGTTCCTATGAGTAATTTTTTGATGTTTGAGCTCAGAGCAACCATTCATGTGAATAAAGATACTGCCCTGAATAAGTGTTTGCAAGATCAGACTCTGCAAATGGGGAAAGTGTTCTGCCTGGATGACATCAAGTTTTGACAGGACTCTAGCTCAAAGTGCAGCAAATAAGTAACCATATTCAGTAGGTGGTATGTGAATAGCAATTGTTTAGACTTTGTCTCCAGTCCCTTTGGAGAATTGAACTCCTGGTTGCAGGAGATAAGATCGACTATAGTCTTCATTTTTAAAATGGGATTGATGGATTGAAAGGAATTCTAACTTAGAGAAGTTGCTGATGACTCTTACGAGTTCTTTCTCTACCTAGAAGAACTAGGATATATATGCAGAAAAAGGGCACTCATTTTAAATCGGGGCCATTAATCTTCCAGTTTTAATTGTCTAATCAGTACTTTTTGGTTCCAAGTTGCCAAAAAAAAAAGTGCTAACTCAATACTAAAAGCACTCAATTTGGCTGAGCTCCATTTAGATTCTGGGCAAGAATAAGAATATTGGAAAAAGAATCTGGGCTGATTTAATAATTCAGGTTAAGCAGATTAGTCCTTATGCTGTGGAATAAGCTAAAGATTTTATGTACAAAATACAGGGAACAGAAAAGGAAGTCAGTTAGATGAGTTTCTCATCTTCACAAAAAATCACAGCAAGTGCTAGAAGACAAGACTTATTAATGATGGATCTGAAACTTCAGCCATTGGTGAGATTTTGTTAAAAAAAATCTTAATTATGGAAAGTCTGCATATGTATCAGATGGATATATTCAAAATTGTACATTTATGATAAATTCTAATTGCTAATATTGAACCTGATCCAATATTCCACTGTTAATGGAAAAACTTTCATTGATTTTTAATGAATCTTGGATCAGATCTATTATAAGTAGCTCTGGCACAGAAACCAAACCTCAGATCAACCAGAGATAAAGATGATATAAAATACACCATGCTAAACAGCAAGTTAAAGCTGGACATCCCCAGAGAAATTCAGCTATGGACCCAGATCAGAACTTCATAAGAGGGCCTTCTCCAGTTTAAACTGAATTTCATTTAGTCCAGTGTACTTTATTTGGAGAAACATAATGTTTGAGATGCTTAAGTAGTGTCTGGATTTTACAATATCCAAGTTTCCAAAGAAGAGAAGAACATACAACAGAATGGCTATATAATGTCTTTCTAAGGCATAGCCAAATACATCATGCTCCTACTGTATACTAATAACTTCATCTCCTATGCATAACATTCTGTGAATCTTCTTTGCCTTCTTAGGCCGTGTCTGCACTACCAGATTATTTCAAAATAAATTATTTATTTCAAAATAAGCTTATTCCTCTTCATAAGCAGGAGTTATTTCGAAATAACAAGCCCATTATTTTGAAATAACAGGTTTGGTACTGTGGATGCTCACCTTGTTATTTTAAAATAAAGGATTTATTTCAAAATAACTACCCAGTGTAGACATGCCCTACATGACCTTGCATTTGGAAAAATGGAAAAGGAAGCTCTAGGGAAGGTTAAACCAGCCCTTGGGTGACTACAGGCGGAATAACCCTGCTCCCTCCAATCCATTTTTAATAAACTGGACAATACCAAATATAATAAGAAAGGGGTCACTATGGAAGCTGAGGGTCTGCTTAATTGTTGTTCCAAATTAATAAGAGGACTTTTGCACATCTAACACTGTTATTATGCCCATCAGGAACTAACCCTGGTGGACTTCCATTTTTTATTGCCCACCACTGGTGTAGATCATGCTTGGTCCTGCCATAAGTGCAGGAGACTGGATTCAGTGACCTCATGAGGCTTCTTCCAGTTCTAGTATTCTATGATTCTATAGGACAGGGTAGTGACAGAGAGGACGGATTGTCTAGGCCATTTTTGGGAAACAAATGGAGGACTGGGCTGGTCATATAGCTCTTGATAAATTGTAGAGAACTCTTAGCATTCAGTGCATGACTTCTGTTGGGCTTGACAGGCCTTGCACTCCAATAGACGACTATTCCATGGATAGACTTGCTGTACTGCTCTAATAGATACATACATAAGCTTTGGAAAGACACAAGAATAATTGTTTTGACAGTGAAACTCTGAGCACTGCGAAATGATCCATTCAGTTAGCTCCTGTAAGTACAGAAGGCTTCTGTACATGCATGAACTATTCTTGTTAATGTAAGCCAGAGAGCGGATGCTTCGTTTTGCTCACACAGAAAGGAGTGGAGCACTTCATTCAGTATGTTTTAACTCCATTGTGCACAGTTCTACTTTGATTCACTAGCACCTGAAAGCTATATGGTGTGGTTATGGAGTCTGATAATATCTTTCATCACAATTCTGAAGTAAGACTTTGATGTTTGTAACTAATTAGATGATTCTCATTATTTACTGTTTGTGTTACAGTAGCACATAGAGGCCCAAATGACACCACAGCCCTTGTACAAGGCACTGTAACTCCAATAACAGAAGATTGTTTCACCCACCCTTTGACTGAAATGCTTATTTAAGTTCTTCAGGGCAGAAGCCAAGTTGTATCTTCCAGTTGGGAAACAAAGGCACAGAGATTAAGTGCCTTGCCAAAAGTCCATGGCAGGGCCAGGAGTCAAACCTAGATCTCCCAATGTGAGGGCTTAGGCACCTTTGAAACCATACCTAACTTGTTCTGAATCTATGCACAAGGATGAATTGACTCTTATTATTAACAACATCTTTAGGATACTGCAGGTCTGCCCACTCAGAACACTCACTTAGAAAAGTACCTACTATCCACAGAGTATCTGTAGTACAATCTCTTCATGGTATTCTGTTCAGGTTCTTACATCACACCCATCACCATCATCTGAGCTCCTAGTGTGACACTGATTGGAGTGGCAATCTGCCAGTGAAGCCAAGATTGCATTTTTCAGCCAGTCTTTGGATTCCTGAAGTGTAGCACTGAGCACAACTGGGAGGATTAACATAAGAACTCAGAAAAGAATGAAGAACTTGAGGACAGGTCCATCCTTATGCTTTATGGGGCTCTACACAGTACTATTAAACTGGTGTCCCTGTGCCCAATGGCAGGTAAGGGAGGGGAAGGAATGATGTTTTTTTAGAGATTTGGTTTTATTGTCATCAGAAACAAACTAATGAAATATTTTAAAAACAATTTTAAACTAAGGTTCTGTAGAATAGCACAGTAAATTCAGAAATTCACAGTATATACCGGGGGTTGGCAAATGCCTGTTAACTGGCTTCATTGCCACTTGAATGGCTCTTTCATGGATGCTGCTCATTGGTCTGACAGACTTTTTCACTTTTAAGTTGCCTAGATCCTCTCTGGAGGAAGCAGAGCCATAGAACAAAGTTAGGAAGTGGCAGGTATGTGAACATTAAGACCCAGTGGTGCCCTAAATCTTTGGGTGCCCTCAAGTCCACCAAAGGGGGCAATTGCACTAGGATCTGATGTTTCAAAAGGGCCCAGAGCTCCCAGTCACTGCTGCTGCGATAGTGGTGGTGGCTAGAACCCTGGCCCCCTTTAAATTAGTACCACAGTGCCCTTCCGGACACTCCATTTGTCTGTGAGAGCTAGAGGGAGGGCCCAGCACTACAGTGAGGGCTGGCTGACGTGGCTCCACCCCCAACTACCTAAGGCCCTGCCCCTTCTGGCGGTGCAGAGCTGGGCCCCTCCACACCTTGCTCCCAGGCCAGCAGTGACTGTTTGGCCCTATGATGGCATGGAGACATTTTTAAAATATGAGGTGCTGAGCCCCCTTGCCCCTTTCCACCCCCAGCTGAGGCCAAGAGTAAAGCCCCAGAATATGGAGCCAGTAGCTTGGACCCTGGGGGCTGGGTTCTCAGCAGCCCTCCTGGCATGTGGGGCTTTAACTGGGACCCCAGAACACAGGTCTAGCAGGAACCAAAACCCCAGTGCACGGGACAGCAACAGGCACCCCCATTGCTAGGCCAGGAGCCTGGGAGCTCTACAGCATGAGCATGTGCCTAGTTCCACAACTATGATGCCCTATGCAACCGCGTATTCTGCGTATGGGTAAGGATGGCTCTGCTTGGAGGCTAGGATAGAATGGAGTAGTGGAAACAGCAGAAATTGTCTAGCAAGCAAAACATTCATTTTTCTCATAACCCTGTTACATCAATAATTACTCCATGGGTTGGACCATTGACAATTAAAGTCTGCCTTTGACTAAATTACTTGAGGGAAAATAATGAAAAATGTTCACAAATGAGTGTTGCCTTCCCCCTGTCACTTCTGCCACAAACAAACTGACAGGGTGAAAGCCTGATGTGGGAATGGATTATACATAAATAAATTCATTCTCTTCAGTGCAGTTAAGAAAAAAATACTTGTTCCCTATCCACCATTGCCAGTAAGGAAGAGCTATTTTTAGTTGCTGCAGTCGATACAGGGCTCCAGAAACTCAACGTTTTTGCATTATTTGTGTGTCTGGTTGGATGGGCCAATTTAATGGAAGGAGAAAATAAAATTGATTAAATTTGGTGCAGATTGAGGCACAGATGAAGAAGAGAATTGCTTTGACTGCTTATAGCATAGAATGAAGAGTAGGCAGGAATACCCTGGACTAATTCCAGATATATCACATAGCAGCTTCCAAAGATGTTAACATTAAAAGGCCCTTTTTATTTTCATAGCCATGAATCAGTAATAAGAAGAAATTGTCCAATGGCTGGAAGCCAAAATGCCCAACTGTCTGATTTTTTTAAAGGCTGTTGTTTACAGTCCGAAGCATCACAAAAGCTGCCTGGAGAGCAGCTGGGCTGGGGAATCTGGAACAGCATCAACCCTGGCTTCACAAGAAACTCTTTCTACAGCTCTGCTTTCCCACAATGTCTCATATTTCATGATTGCTGGTGGGCAAGAGGCTGATGAAATGCACGGTTGCTCTGAAACATAAAAAGGTAAAGGCAGAATCAAAAATTGTATCACTCACAGTTAGCTCTGTGGAAAAAACCCACCAGGGTAACTGTGCCGTGTGACAGTAAATACACCAGGCTTTCAATCAGCTAACTTCCTGTCTGTGATGTGGAATGTAGGTGGGAAAGATTTACAACACACCAGGAACAGGAGTAAAAATGTATTGTTTTATTAACTCAGCCCTAAATGTTCGATGGTTCCAGAATAATTTTTAAATTGCATATAATTTTAAAAAAATCACATTTACATTCTCTTTATTTGTGTGTGCCTGGCAAGAAAGCATTTGCAAAATGGTTCCCTGTTTAAATCAGAAATTGGATGATGTGATATACTCATGGAAATGGAGATGTCTCTTTGGTGGTCCCTTTTCTGCTCAGATGAAGGCCTGTAGAGGACAGAGTGGGGGGAAGCCACTGCTTCTAACACCTTGCTGTTCTTTCTCTGTGGAGAAATACAACCTGGAGTCTCCAGAGCTGTTCATCTGGTACCTTTCATGGAAACCAAATTCACTACAAACCAAACAAAATGCAATGAAATGCTGGCTGAGAGTCACTTCTTTCTCCTGGTTACCCTGGGTCACGGGGAGAGTGTGGTAGCAGCATAGCTTGTGCTCAGAAACCCCGACCTTCTCCCCAGTGCTGGGTATCCCCACAAAGATATGGCAATGAAGAATCTTCCCACAGGCCACAGAATAGTCTCAAGACTATGCAGAACTTTTTCACCTCCTCCTTCTTGCTCTCCTTTCTTATAGGTGCTTTGTACTATGGCAGATTTTCAGACTTCCATCCTGAAATTCACTTACCTGATAGCAAACCGGGAGGCTCTCTGGATTTGAGCTCTGTGCTTTCCAGAAGGTGTGTAGGTAAATTGCCTGCCTGATGCCTCATTACCCCATTCAGGGGACACTACACTGAGCTAGCTCATGTTCAGTTCCATACACATGCAGAGGTGAAAGCACAAATTGCCCCATGATGAACCTTTTTTGTTATTCCTTCCTTCCAATATGTTTTAGTTATTCTGGCATGTCTTTATGTTACACTAAAGGAAATTGGTCCTCAAGAAACAATTTCAAAATGAGTATCTTATGTAAAAGCCAATGCTTTTCCTTCTCATTTTTGTCTGCAACTTACAGGGTATGGTAGGAAAAACAATACTAAAGTCTTTAGGTCTGTTTCTCATTTACACAGGGGGGGCCACTTTATACCATACTCATAGAAGATGTGAACTACCAGAATGTCAGAAAGTGGACTCAGTGTAAATAAGAATCAGGCCCTCAAAGGTAATTCCACAAACCACCCAGGAACACTTACAGAGATGCTGAGGGAAATGAGAGGAACTCCAGCAGAATGATTCTAACTCCTGTATGTGGCTATTAACAATACTAAATAAGGTGTGGCAGAGGAACTCCTGAGAACTCAGCTCCTCTTCATGGGTAAACAGAAGCACAGATGGAATCCAAATAAATATGTATTTTAATGTTAGTGGAAGTAGTAAGTACAAATGATTCATGACCATGATGTTTAGCTACAAAGGACTGCTTTTCAAAGAGTTTCAGAGGAGTAGCCGTGTTAGTCTGTAATTGAAAACACTTTAAAAACAATGAATAGTCCTGCAACACCTTAAAGACTAACAAAAATGTGGATGGTGGTATGAGATTTCATGAGCACAACCCACTTCTTCAGATGAATGGAGTTTAAGGGGTCCAGGTTCCAAATAAATAGCAGAGAAAGAGGGGATGGGGAGGGAAAGGAAAGGAGAAAAAATGGGAAAAGAATAGTCAATTAGAGTGCCCATGCTAAATAAAGCTGATAGATTGGGTTCTAAGTACTCTTAAGTCCTGGTGTTTGGCTTTTTATGTCATTAGGATGTCGAAAGTAGTGGGTAATCCAGTTAAAGTCTTTGTTTAAATCTTTATTATTGGTATCAAACTTGAAAATGAAATTAAGTTCTGTAGTTTCCCTTTTAAGCTGTTTTTTATTAAAAAATTGGATGTGTAATGGATAAGAGAAGTGCTGGCCAGCACCTGGTGACTAAGGGGTTAAACTCAGGTAGCTAGCAAGGGGGATGTCAGGAAGCCTGAACCAATAGGAATAAAGTGCTGAAATGTGAATTGTATAAGATACCTTGCCTGCTTTCTTTGTGTGGGAGAGTTGAGAGACACAGAATGACTTAAACTCAGGCATGGAATTCAGGGCATGGAAGAGGACTGAACCAAGAAAAGACTGGGAGTAAGTAAAGGGGAAAAGTGAATCTGTTTGTAATCAAGGTATTTTATTAATTTTGTGGTTTGGTTTGAACTGCTCTGTGTGAATCTATGCCTCCCTCCCCATTTGCCATTTAAGCATGGCTCCCAGAAATGTTCTCTGTGTTTTAAATTGTTTTCTTTAGTTGCCCTGTAACATCTAGCAAACAAGTTTGCTTTATCAAGTATAACTTCTGTTTTGTAATAAAAATCACTTTTTTAAGATGGTGATTTGATTCTTGTGTCCTGGAAGGTACAGGAGGTCTGTCTGTGTGTGTCTGCATAACTCTGACTGAGAGGTCAGCTACCAGAGACTGCAGCTTGTTTTTCTCTTTTTTTTTCAAGAGCAAAAGAGCTTCGGGTACCCCTGGGGGTGAATTCAAGTGTTCACCCCAGTTTTTAGGGATAAAAATTGCTTGATGGTGGCAGCTATCTCCCCTCCCCAAATTTGTGCATTTGTGATTCTAGGTGAAGTTTTTGTAACCAGGGCCTGTTGTGGCAAGGTATATTTAAAGACTTCATGCCACAACAGGCCTTGGTTCCAAAAACTTGTTGGAGTGCCAGAGTGGGGAACAGCCCTGACAACTTGTAATAATTTAGAAACTTTAAGATTCATTAATGAGTGCCTGGGCAAGTTAAAATGTTCCCCACTAAATTTCTCTGTTACCTTTTTGAATATCTGATTTGTGTCCTTTAATCCTGTGTCATAGAGACTGTCCAGTTTGGCCAATATACAGGGTAGAGGGGCATTGCTGGCACTTGATGGCATAGGTCACATTGGTGGATGTGCAGATATATGAGCCTCTGATGTGGTGGTTTATGTGGTTAGGTTATGTGATGAAGTCACTTGTGTAGATATGTGAACAGAGTTGGCACCGGAGTTGATTGCAGGGGTGGGTTCTGGAATGAGTATGATGGAGGTGTGTTGTGTAGTTGTTGGAAAGAATTTGTTTGAGGTAGAGGGGTTGTCTGTAGGCGAGAATTGGCCTGTCTCCCAAGACCTGTGAGAGTGAGAGGTCATTTTCCAGGATAGGTTATGGAGGTTGACAATCTGCTAGAGGGGTATAAATTGGGTGCTGAAGGTGACGACAAGTGGAGTACTGTTGTTTTCTTTGTAGGGCCTATCTTGAAGTAGCTGATGTCCGGGTACCCATCTGGCTCTGTCAATCTATTTTTTCACTTCTCCAGGTGGATATTTTAGTTTTAAGAATGCTTTATATAGGTCCTGTAGGTTTTTGTCTCTGTCTATGGGATTGGAGCAAATTTGGTTGTATCTTAGGGCCTGGCTGTAAACAACTGATTGGGAAATCTGTCTGGGATGGAAGCTGGAGGAATGTAGGTAAGTGTAACGGTTGGTAAGTTTCTGGTTTAAGGTGGTGGAAATGTGGCCATCATTTAATTGTATGGTAGTGTCATTGGATCTCTTGTGTGGACTGGTCCGGGCTAAGGTTGATGGAGGGATGGAAGTTGTTGAAATCTCTGTGGAATTCTTCAAGGATGTCCTTCCCATGGGTCCATATGATGAAAATTTTGTCAATGTAACATAAGTAGAATAAGAGTACTAGGGGGCGAGAGGTGAGGAAACATTGTTCAAGGTCAGCCATAAAGATGTTGACATATTGTGGGGCCATGCAGGTGCCCATAGATGTGATGCTGACAAGAAGATATAAATTGTCCCCAAATTGAGTATAGTTGTGGGTGAGGACAAAGTTGCAGAGTTCTGTAACCAGGTGGCATCATCAGGGATAGTGTTCCTGAAAACCAGTAATCCATCTTCATGTGGAATGTTGATGTAAAGAGCTTCTCCATCCATGGTGGCCAGGATGGTGTTTTCAGGAAAATTACTGAAAGTTTTTTTTTCAGTTTTCCTGGGGAAAGTTCTGTAGTTTCCCCAGGAACTCGGCAGTGTCTCAAAGATAGCTCGGGGTGCAGATAGCATAGGATCTGAGGAGAGAGTCAGTATAACCAGATAATCGTGCTATAAGTATGCCAGTGCCTGAAATGATGGGTCCTCTGGGATTTCCAGGTTTGTGGATCTTGGGTAGCAGATAGAAGACTCTTGGTTGGGGACTTAGGGATGTGTTAGTGTAGACTTGGTCCTGAGTTGTAGCAGGAAGTTTCCTGAGCATACAGTTTAGTTATTTTTGGTATTCCTTAGTGGGTTCAAAGGACAAAAGCCTATATAATCTGGTGTTGCTGAGTTGTCTGGCAGCCTCCTGTTCATAATCTGTTCTGTTTATCATGATTACAGCACCCCCTTTGTCAGCCTCTTTGATTATAATGTTAGAATTGTTTTTGAGGCTGTGTATAGCATTGCATTCTGCATGGCTGAGGTTATATGTTACATGTTGTTTGCTGACAATGTCAGTCCGTGCACGTTTGCGGAAGCAGTCGATGTAGAAGTCAAGACTGTTGTTACAACCATCAAGAGGGATCCACATAGATACCTTCCTCTTGTGGGATTAGTGTGGGGGGGGGGAGGAGAGGGGAAAGGAGTGACAGTGTGTTGCTCATTAATGTGTTGGAAATATTCCTTTAGATGGAAGTGGCGAAAATAGGCTTCCAGATCTCCACAAAACTGTAACACCCATATTCCACTAGCTAAGCTCATTGGAGGAAGGAGGTGGTGATTGTCCTATATGCTATGGATGCTTCTCAGCCCCTACTCCACCAGAGTGGTATAAAGGGGGTCTTAATGTAAAAGTGCATCTTGGCGGCCATTTTTATCCCTGACCCTGCATTAATATTCTCCATATAAAGAGGTGGCACGAAATTACTTGGCTACTTGCGATGTATTGGCTAGAGTGAAATTTCAGATTAATTAACCTAGAACAAGATAGGGGACCATAGCCTCATTTTTCCAGTCCACCCCTTAATAGTGAGATTATCATGTGTATAACCTTCCCCCAGTTCACAATTGTTGGGCTTCACCTCCTGTCCCCTCCTCTTCTTTGGCGATCACATAATATCCCTGAGCAAATGCAGTATTTGGTTAGATGGACAAGTGATATTAAGGAAATATTTATGTCATTTTGCTATCTTTAGTGCATTGAATATAGTTGACCACATCATCTACTTTTACTCATTTCATTTCCCCTTACCCTATATGTTCTATGTCTCGTAGGTGGGGAAAAAAGAAGAGACAGTACCATACAACTGACCAGCTCTCTTCTACCCATCAATAGTCCCTAAACCAGTTTGGGAATTTCTGCTCTAATTTGTAGACTTCAGTTTCATGCTTTAAAGCTGCTATGCATTGCTGTTGCTCGAGCTACAAGTTAAATGATATGTCTTTCCATTTATGCATCGTAAAGAAAATTGTTCCGGAGACTTTCTCCTTATGGCAGAAGAGCTCCTTCTCTTCTTCTCCTCCCCTGCATCCTGACGAAGCTTCCTCTGCTGGTAGGAGCAACCTTTTGTGAAAGAGCTGGAATATAGGCGGAGTTCCATCTGATGCCTGAGTGATGCACAAAACAGGAACTGTGCTGTCTATTGCCAACATTGTGCACTGGAAACATCGGAACTGCCATAGCAGAACAAAGCAATGGTCCATCCAGTGGGCTAATGCCAGATGCTTTGGAGAAAGGCATAAAATGCCCATAATGAATCCATTTACGCAATATTATACCAGTTGGGGAAATTTCTAGCTGACCTCATCTGGTAATCAGATTATATCCTGAAGCATGTGAATTGATAGCTTTTGTAATTTCAGCCTACTTAAACAAACTGTGAATGCTCCATTTATTTATATTAATGTACAAGAAAAAGTTCACCCTTGATATAAGAAGGTGGAACTGCATTAGCTTTACTGGTGTTATTGGAGTGATGAATGTGGTCCATTATATTTGCTAAATAATTTTCTTTGGCCATACCATAAAACATTTTAAAGTTGTATTTTTCGTGCCACATTTGAGCAAACATGGATCCTTTCCTACACAAGAGAACTTGCCTTTGAGTGTAATATTCCTGCTGGGTTTCCAGCAAGGAACAGCTTTTATTTAAAAAAAAAAACAACAATTGAACAGTTGACAGTTAATGAAGGTAGACTTTATATGGGCACACAATCAGTCTTGGGAAAATAAACCTCAGGTGCCGACTATAATATAGATCTATACTTTAGAAGTAAATATTTATTTATAAATTTTAACAAAAAACAAAACAAAACAAAAAAAACACCACTTTTCTAAAACATGCAGCCCTTCAAAGAGTAGCTCTGGTATTTTCCAATAAATATACCAGACTCAGAAAGGTGAGTAGAATGGCAATCAAAGCCAATGTGAATTGTCAAAACAAATTGCAACTATGATAAAAATCATATCTGGGATACGTATGAGAGAGAAAGACCAAGACCTGGCTGTAATATTGTTTACGAGTAGAGGTTGGTGAGAGCTACGTGCAGCGTAGAGTTTTTCTGAGGAGAGTTTTGCTGTCCTTTTTGCATTATTCACTGTTATTTGCCAAGTGAGTTGTGCAAACATATTATATCGTGTGGCTCTGTTGCCAATTATTTGCTATGATTATTGCTTTACATAACATAAGAATGGCCGTACTGGGTCAGATCAAAGGTCCATCTAGCCCAGTATCCTGTCTGCCGACAGTGGCCAACACCAAGTGTCCCAGAGAGGGTGGACCGAAGATAGTGATCAAGCGATTTGTCTCTTGCCATTCCTCTCCAGCCTCAGACAAACAGAGGCCAAGGACACCATTTTATCCCCTGGCTTATAGCCTTTTACCGACCTAACCTCCATGAAATTATCTAGCTTCTCTTTAAACTCTGTTATAGTCCTAGCCTTCACAGACTCCTTTGGCAAGGAGTTCCACAGGTTGACTACACGCTGTGTGAAGAAGAGCTTTCTTTTATTAGTTTTAAACCTGCTACCCATTAATTTAATTTGGTGTCCTCTAGTTCTTCTATTTAGGGAACTAATAAATAACTTTTCTTTATCCGCCCTCTCCACATCACTCATGATTTTATATACCTCTATCCTATTCCCCCCTCAGTCTCCTCTTTTCTAAACTGAAAAGTTCCAGTCGCTTTAACCTCTCCTCATATGGGACCCGTTCCAAACCCCTAATCATTTTAGTTGCCCTTTTCTGAACCCTTTCCAAGGCCAAAATATCTTTGCATATTCTTTGTTTGTAATTTGCTATTGGTGTCATGTTATTGGCCAATTAAATTACCTACTGTTGTCTTTCCTCCCTAACTGAGAGACCCTAAGCCCATCAGAGCACTTGCATGGAGGTAATGTGCATACTCCCAGCACTAATATCTTATGACTATATACTGACAAAAGTATCATGTCTTAGGGTGCATCTACACTGCACCATTTTTCCGGAATACCAGCCATTATTCTGGAAAAACAATACTAGCTTCCACTCTGCTGTTCTGTTATTTCAATAGAAAGTCAAAAAAACGGAGGGCTTTTTCCGATGGCAGTAAACCTCATTGTATAAGGAATAAGCCTTTTTCCGAAAAAGCTTTTTCGGAAGAAGGTGCGTGTGGATGCGGAAGAGAGAGTTATTTCAAAAAAAGAAGCCTCCAGGAAATAACACAAGTGCCCTGCTGGCCACTCCATCCACACTCATCACAACTTTATAGTTCCTGACTCCTGGCAGCTCTTAAAGCTGCAGACACAGGGGACAGGGTTTGTGGCAGAAAGTAGGCCTTGGGAGCTTCCAGACAGGGGGAGCCCGTGAGCCTAGGCAGTTGCCTAGGGCGCTGCTGGCCCGGGTGCCCGATGATGACATCACGGCGATTGACGGCTGTGCAGGCGGGGGCACCGATCGCACCTTCCGCCTGCGGCGCCAGCTGCCGCAGCCAGCCTTGGGCCGCTCCTGCTCCCAGACACTGTGCAGCTGCCAGTACCTGACATATGGGCACCAATGTTCCAGCCACAAGATGCCCAAGAGCCCACTGCCCCTCCCAGGGAGCATGCACAGGGCTCCCAGGAGCCTTCCTCAAAAGGCATGGGGCATCCTATTCTGGGGAGGAGATTCTGGCCCTCCTGGAGGTATTGGGCGATAAGGAGAACCACCACATTGCACAATGCAGACATCTATGGCTGGATGGCCAACAGCCTGGCCACAAGGGGCCATTCAAGGACCCTGGAGCAGGTCCACAGCAAAGTCAAGGAGTTGCGTCAGGCCTAGGCCAGGGTGAGGGAGTGTAGCTCACTCTCCAGGGCAGAACCCCACTCCTGCACCTATTATGCTGACCTGCACCACATCCTGGGGGCAGTGAAGCCCCTTCCCCACCCCTGGTGGTAGACTCGGGGCTGGAAACACCCACCGTCACCTGCCCAGGGGTCCCAGCCCACGAGCAGGAGGAGGTGGAAAGGAGGAGGAAACGGCCAGTACAGTCACTATGCTGACTTTGAAGCCAATACCCCAGAGCCTGAATGTCTCCCAGGCATCCTCCGAGTCTGGGGAGGGATCATCAGGTGAGCGCTCTTAGTTTTTCACACACCCAGGGCAGGGGTGGAGGGCGCTGAGGGGCTGTGATTGTTGCTCAGCCTTCTTGGCCTGGCCATCGTGCTGCAGTCCAGGCACGTGGATGCATGTGCAGCACCAGTCTGCGCCATGCAGCCCCAGGAGGCTCCTGCTCACAGGCTCTGGGGAGGCCAGACACACTTCTGACCCATGGGGGGGCATGGTCTACTACCACCAGCCATTGCTGGATGGAGGCCCGGAACAAGGGTACACACATGCCCACACATAGACTCAGGAATGCAGCACACGGTCATGCCTATATACTCAAGGCACCACTCGTTCCCGGGGACAGTGCTGCGAGGCACAGGTGCGTATGCGGCCCTGATGGAAGCCCAGGCAGCTCGAGGCCCCCCTCCCGGCCATGGGATCCCAGTTTGGCCTGACACTTTCCTTGCCTGCTTGTCCGTGAGTCATGGGACGGGGGGAGAAGCAGGAAGCATAGTCGCCTGGGGACCTCTTGGCCCCTGTGAGGCAGAGCCTGCTCTTCAGGCCACACATGGCCTTTCTCCCAGGACGTCTCCGTCCTCTGTCCCAAGAACTGTTGCTCTCAGCTCACAGAGGAGGGCAAGGCCTCAGGGATAGTGTCTCCAGGGATGACTGACCGCCTCTCTTTATTCTCCCCAGCCAGACCAGGCGTGGCTGTGGGGTGATCACCAGCAGCCGAGCCAGTTACCTGACCCCAGGGGAGCCGCAGGTGTCAGAGGATCCAGGAGGACCTCATGAGGAAGCATGTGTCCTTCCTCTGGGACATGCAGCAGGCACCGGCCCAGAAGGTCCAGGACGATGTGCAGTGGTGGGCCCAGATGTGGACCAAGCTGCTGCAGCAGGGCCGCAACATGTGTGTGACCGTCCGGGAGATGATGAGCTACCGGCACCAGTCCTAGTCCCTGCTC
>CM057845.1:262427657-262440642 GCA_030068395.1 Apalone spinifera
CCCCCCCCCAAATACCCCAGGAGACACTCCCTATTAAGCCACCCCTCCCGCAGGGCTGTGTGAGGGCAGGACTGCAGAACCCCCGGGGGACAGGGCTTCCCCCCCACCACTCCCAGCCCACCCCTGCACTCCCAACGCACCTTTCCCTTGGGTCCCCCTTTCCAGTACTCCCTCACTCCAGGGACTGCAGTCCAAGAATGCCTTACCCGCATGAGGAGGGCCGCGATGGTCAACTTGCCCATACCAAACTGGTTGCCCACGGACCGGTAACTGTCAGGGGTGGCGAGCTTCCAGATGGCAATTGCGACTCGCTTCTCCAGGGGTATGGCGGGTCGCATCTGGGTGTCCTGTAATCTGAGAGGGCAGGGGCGAGCCAGGCACACAGCTCCAAGAATGTCTCCTTCCTCATGTGGAAGTTGTGGACCACTGCTGGTTGTCCCACCACCAGCCGGCCCCACCAGTCGGAACTGGTGTCCAGTCGCCAAAAGTGTCTCTTTACCATGGGGTGCGGTTGCAAGGGCTTCACTCCGGCACACAGGCAGAGATTCTCAATGATGAGCTCAGAGTTGAGCTCATGGAGGGCCATGAAGGCAGCCTGCAGAAACTGCTGCAGAAACTGCAGCATGGCAGTGTAGGGCCATTGCCTGCCCAGAGGCAGCTCCTGCTCCATGGCAAGGAGTGTGCTGTGGTGTCCTGAAGCAGGGCAACTAGAGTATGCAGCACAAATGCTTTGCGGTCCCTCAGAGAGATAGGCAATCAAGTGGAAGGTCCTGAGAAATGGCTGACCGCGGGGGGGGGGAAGGGGGAGGAAGAAAGGGGAGGGACTCTCTTTAAGCACCCGTTTCAGATAGCTTTAGGCAGCAGCACCTGGAAGCAACTGCTGACCTAATGTCCTGCCTCAACTGGTTCTGGGTGGCCTTAAATACAAGATAGCATCCAATCAGTGTGAACGCTCTCTTTCAAAATAGTATTTCACTATTTCGTTGCGCTTTTTGTGTGTAGACGCACTATTTCGAAATAAGCTTTTCCGGAAGATCTCTTCAGGAAAAGTTTATTCCGAAAGAAGCTTGCAGTCTAGACGTACCCATAGGGACTTTCCTCTCTTTTGACACGTTCATTTTAAAAGAGTACACAGGAGAAAGACCTCATGAGCAATGCAATGTTTGCTATGCAAACCACCCCTCTATTCTTAATAGACAATTCCATGTTTTGTAAGCATTCCCAAACACTACTAAAATTTTATTAAATTTAATGTCAGTGTCCTCTAGTGCTAATAAATAATCATGTCTGAGTGATTGAGTCCAAGCTGGGAAACCTGAAAATAAAAGAATAACATACTGATCTGAAGGTTTCCTAAACTTGCCCAATTCACTATTTGTCTTCTTTTAATATCATTCTCTGATATGTAGTTGCAGTTTCAATGCTCTCCTGAATCTGATTCCTTTGCCTTTCAATCAGGGTGAACGTACCGTTTCCATAGCACTTCCAATTAGCATATCTGGCATTTGGAAGGTGCCTCAGATGCAGGAGGAGAATTGTGCCCATGTGATAAAGGAAGAAAAATCATTGACTCATATTTCGCTCTCAGAACAGTGCACAACTCCCACATACATAATCCAGGCACTGCAGCTTGGGAGAGACTTTTTGGGTAAGAGCAACCTTTGATGCAAACGCACAAGGCCGCCAGAGCATAGTGTAGTGACTTTGCTCCCATAGAGTTACTCAGAATTTGCATCAGTGCAACTGGGAGCAGAATCTCACTCAATGGGAGAACATTTACTGGTACCTCAGCAAAGATGGTGCAAAATGCTACCATGGATGTGAGTAAAGTGTTTGGCTGGGGTTTCAGCAAAATGACTATTATTATTATTTACGTGTATTATGGCAGTGCTTGGGAACCCCAGTCATGGACAAGGACTCCGTTGTGCCAGGGGCTGTACAAACACAGAAAAAAAATACGGTCCGTGCCCCAGGCATACAGGAGATGCACTGCAGAGGAAAGATCAATCCCACAGTCTTTGAACACGAGACAGGCTGTGGTAACAACATCCTGCCTTCTAGAATCCACCCATTCTGCATCAATTTTTCAAGATCTTCCCATATATCTCTCTCTTATGCACATCTGGGACAGCTCTAGGCATCTGGAATGAACTTTTAGCTCTTGACCCAACTGCTCCGGATCCACCTATCTCCAAATTTTGGTAAATCATCCAAATGATCTTCCACTTTTATATAAAAAAGACCTTTCACACTGACTCTGGCTCCCTCTCCCAGGCAAGAATTTTGTGAAACTTTCATATGCTTTCTGAGCATTTCCAAGTGCTTTGGCATATGTTGCCCAACTATGTTTTTATGTCATTTTTAGCTCAGCAGGCTAACAAACACACACCAAATAAAATATGAACAGGATTATTTAATGTATGCTATCACCATTGCCAGTTCTTCCTTGCGGTGTGCCATGGGACTGAGGTCAAATTTATTCATTTCTTGAGTTTTGGTAGTTTTAAAAACACAACTCTTAAATATATAAATGTAAAACAAATCTGAGGGCTGAGCATCAGGCTTTGGTTTACTTAGCCTGCCCCTACTATTTGGATTCATTTAGAGGACAAACTGCAGCACTGATACAACTCCACTGAGGATAACAGAGTTACACATGGGATTAATTTGACCTATTGTATCTACTTTGACTTCTTGCCTATTTACACTGGATTTGGCTGAAGAAACACTTTGCCTGATTATGCTTAGAGTTCAGTTTATTTGACTTCCTCAGATCCTGCAGTGCTCCTAAGAATTGCAGGCACCAGACAGCTGTGCTCAGCCTTGTCTGCTACAGTAATATCCAGGAAACCTATCAGAACTGGCAAACCATCAGAACACTGCAATGAGCCTGGGTTACAATAGAAGAAACCTTTCCAATGAAAATAAACTGTTCCTGGAAAAGCACTACCTCCATCTCCCATTTCTTTGTAAAAACCAGGGTGTGTGTTTTGAGCAGACTACAAGGTGAGAGCTGATATTCTGGAAGTTATCTTCTTACCAGCTGTACAGCAGTAAGCAAGAGAGGAAATGGAGCAAAGCTATGGCACCTTTGTAAAAAGGCAAAAATCTGACCCTTGTATTTATTTCTTGCAAATGTGATTGGGTCAAATTCTGCTGTCAGTTACACTAGTGTAAACCATCGGTTAGCCCATTTGGCTAGATTCAGTGGTTTGCCCTGGCTGCCTATAACATAAAATACCTGAAAACTCAGCTTACCTCTCCAGTTGAACTGAGTCCATAGCTAGTTTGTGCTTCCAGAATGGTGCAAAGCAGCTAAAGCAGTGAAAATGGTGTGTCCATTTTCATGGAGTTAGTTCAGATTTGCAATGCACTCAGTTAGAGCACAATTTGCTGCCAAAGAAGATGACTCTACACAACTAAAGTAAATGAGAAGGTTGTCATTAATTTCAATAGGGATAGGGCTTCACCTACCCTCTCATCTCTAAAGATGGTCTTTCCAATCAGGGCAGAAGAACACAAGTAACAAAAGAAAAGGAAGCTTTTCACTGCTCTATCCCAACTTTACACATTCTGTATATGAACAGAGGACTTCACTTTACATTATCAACCGTGGGCCTTTTATCAGCACTGAATTCTATATTTAGAAGGAAGAAGCCAAACAAAGCAAAGAGGATTTCCATTTGTGTTCATGGTTATCTTGTCTCTGTGGCTTCTTCATTGCAAATAAAACAGCTTGATAGGAGATCCAGAGGAAGGTAAATACAAACAATTATCCACCTGGTCTTTCCTTTATGAAGACTGGTTTTGAATGTGAAAATCAAAAGCTACAAAAAGCCCAAACAGAGACCAGGTCAAAGATGGTCATTGCTATACAAAAAGACATGAATTCATTCATTAACAAAACCTGTTACTTAACAAGCGATTCGTTTAGTTCAGTTTTGCATAACAACCTTGCCTCCAGTTGCCCATTCTACAGTTGATAGGTCAGATCAAAAATTCAAAGATGAGCAATACTAATATAACCCCTCCCGTTCACTAGCCCAGTGTGAGGTTATTCAGAATATAGGGGAAACCTTGTGACTTCTTACAGAACTGTGGGAGGCTAGGCCTGAGGCTCCTTGGTGTGCTCCATGTTGTATATTAGTGTGTGTGTACTCAGACCAGACCCACTCAGACAAACCATCAGGAACAGGCTTTATTGTGTAAAAAAAAACCCAGAACAGGTTCACAGTTCAGCAGCCCCTTCTCTCTGCATGCAGCCCCTGTGCTGCTTCTAGCTCAGTCACTGCTGAGACCCTGCTGAGGGCAGAGGTTATGTTCTGGCAGGAATCAGAAAGTTCTCCCAACATGCCTCATTTTGTAGTCCTCAACTTGTAGTTTCCAGGGCTGCTGTTGAAGCACACGGGACCTTGGGTTACACTAAGAATAAACAGTTAACTGCTAGAGATTCTTAGCATAATTGGGATCTAATGTAGTGCATTCATATTAAAAATTAAGAGAACATAGGATTTTCAATATCAACTCAGAGCCTCGGTCTATTCTAGTTTTGTATGTTCCCATCTACTAGTAACTAATAACTGACAATTCAAAGGAAAGTGAAAATCCCCCATTCTGCACAATTGTGAAACACTGTACAGGGGAAAAATCCCTTCCTGGTCATTACAGCATGCCCTGAAGCACATAATATCTTTGCTTACTGAGCCTGCATGCTCTTTGCGTTCAGAAAATTTCCCAATCGTTTTCAAAATGTTGCCCCCTAGAAGTTCTGATGACCACCTGCAGCAATTAATTTCAGTGCTGACCACATGCGGCAAAGACCAGATAGACATTTTTTGTCCTAAGTGTGCTGTCCATTGTTTTCAAGCACATCTTGTTGATCCTGTGTTATGACAGCAGATAAAAAAGTGAGGAACCAGTTTCATGACATTCTTCCTAATTTTGGATCCTGTGCATCATATGAGTCCCCTGCAACTCTTCCTCTGTCCAGTAGCAGGATGCAAACAAAAAAGAAGTACTCGTCCACCTCAGGGCTGGCCTTACCATCAGGTGCCAGATTTGGGGGGAGGGGAGGGCGCCATGAGGACCCAGAATGTAGAAAATTGTGTCTGCTGCTGGTGCAGTGAGGGGACATGGGGGCATCATTTGAACTCCCCGCCTTAGGTGCCAAAATGTCGTGGGCTGGCCCTGGTTCACCTCCCTCAGTGTCCCCATCAAGCATCTGGAAACTCCTCTGTGAGTGCTGGTAGATGAGCCACTGTCAATGGCAAGATGGTCCTAATACTGGAATAGCTCTATGGCTCCTCATCACAGCTCTCAGTGTAAGGGCATGTTTGGGACAGGAGGGGGCACAAATGAAGTGTGCTGCACTCTAGCTAGTCCCTGTTGTAGGCAGCCCTAAGTCAGAGTAACCATGGGACACCGATAGCTTATGCCATGGACCAGACCAGTCCTCTGTGGCCTCCAAAATCTAATAGGTTATGGCAGTGGTTCCCAACCACTGGTTCATGGACTGGTGCCAGGCCATGAATCACTGGCTGCTGGGCTGTGGCACATTCCCAGGCCATGCCCATGATAGCTGCTGTGGGACCAGGGCTGCTTGAGCTGAACCTGGCTGTTCGTGGTGGCTCTGGGGGCTGAGACTTTGATTTTACGTAAGTATGCAAATAATTTTGCATAATGAATATGCAAATATGCAAATAAAATGTTGCCGCTCCGCCAAAAGTTTGTGAATGGATTTCTTGCTCTGTGGCATAAAAAAGGTTGGGAACCACTGGGTTATGGCACACAGTTGTCTTTGTTTTTCCCTCTCTCACCTCCACAGAGCTGTGCTGAGCTGAACTTGGTCACAGCTCACAACCAGGGCCCTAAGTCTTCTTATCAGTTTCTAGCTGTCCCACTATTCAGAGCCTCCTTGGGCCAGGTCCCCACTAGTCTGTCTCTAGCTGATATGCTTAATTAGAACCTTCTAGCCAGGTTTTCATGCCATGTATCTGTTTTCCTTTGCTTTCTTGCTTGCTATTCACTGAACCATCATCACCATCAAACTGCTGTTAGCCCAGATCCTGAGTTGGCTTCAGTCTTCCAAGCAGAGTGTTGGGTGAGATTCGCACACCTTCCTAATATGCATTATTTGCACACCCTCTTGAGTGTCAGGTTTATGCAGACCCAGACAATGGTCGATTTCAGCAAATGTGTGAAAGTGGGAAGTTAAGTCAAGGGTTTTATTTTCTTGTTAGGTTTGATATATATCGAGGTGCTTAACTGTTTAACTTTGGCTGACTTATTATCATAACTCTGCTTTCTGCTGGTTTTGGCACCAAGAGATTTAGCAATTTGTTTTATTTTACAGTAGTGCTTAGGACCCCAGAGCATGATCATGGCCTCATTGTGCTAGAGCAGGCTTGGGCAAAATACTACCCATGGGCTGAATCCCACCACCAAGCCACTGGATCTGGCCCACGGATGCAGTAGGGAACCCCAGGCAGACTCCCTGCTTGTCTCACTCCACCCGCATGCTGCTCAGAAAAATGGCTGCTGGGCCAGTTCTCTTTCAAAACTGTGAGCCCAGAGAGGAGGGGGGTGGAAGGCTTCAGGTGCTGCCCCACCCTTAGCACAATCCCATTGGCTGGTTTCTGGCTAGAAACCAGCCAATGGGAGCTGCCCATATGAATAACAGGCAGCCACAAAGCATTACATCCCCTCCCGTCTGGCTTTGAGTTATTCACACATGCACACGGCCCTGCAGCCTCGGGGGGGAGGGGGGGCATGGCGGGGGAGAGGGGGCAGGGGGGAGAGAAGGCAGGCTGGCTGGAAAACTTGCTGGGCTGCTGGCTAGGAGTCACCTAGACAAGTCTCCTGGCCAGAGCCTGCCTCTGGCACTCCAGCCTCTCTCTTCCCCAACACTTTGCCCCCAACTCTTGCCCCCCTACTCCACATACCCATACCCCTGCCTTCTCCTGCACCCATATCCCCTCCCAGATCTGGCACCCCAATTCCCTGCCCCAGATCACAATCCCCTTATGCCCTAGGTCACATCCCAAACCCCTGCACCCCAGTCCACTGTTCTAAGTCACAATCCCCTCTTGCTCTAGGTCACATCCCAAACCCCTATACCCCAGATCCCTGCATTCCAGGTCACAACCCCTTCTTCTCCTAGGTCACAACCTAAACACCTGCATCCCAGTCCAGCACTCCAGGTCACAACCACCTCCTTCACCCAAATTCCCCACACTTCCTCCTGTACCCCAGTCCCTTACCCCAAGCTCCCTTCTGCACCCAACCTCCATCCATCTCAGAACCCACAATTCCTCCATTAATATCATGGATGAATGTGGCCCTCGACCACTTTCTGAAATCTTGGAGTGCCCCTCCCCATCAAAAATTATTGCCCACCCCATGCTAGAGGCTGTACAAACACATAGTAATAGACAAAAAAAGGGTGGAAGGGCAAACAGAACTGTGCAGTGACCTGCCCAAGATCACACAAGTAGGTCAGTGGACAGAGCTGGCTATAGAGTCCAGGTCTCCTGCATCCCAGTTCAGTGTTGGGTCTCAGCAATGGATTTACAAAAACAACCATTGTCCAGTTTCTCTGGCAGGTTTGAATGCTGGTGAATTTCATTGGCGTTCACAATTTGTTGTACAAAATTCACACAGCTTTATTTCTGTGTTGGCCTGTGTCTGCAAAAGCAGATTTATTAGGGCATAAGCTTTTGTGGGTAAAACCCATTTCATCAGATGAATTGGAGTGGAAGCAGGATTTTATATATAGAAGAAGTTGCTTGTATCAATGCCCCTAATCAAATCAGGGTGCAAGTGACTCATTCATAGCATTTGGTCTTGAGATGTGAATATCCAGAGAAAGGAAATTGGCCTCTGCAGTCCACTACCTGTGGACTTCTTCTGTGGACACTTCTTCACACCCCGGCTTTCAGAGGCAAAGCAGTTTCTTTTCAGTGCTGTAAACTTTACATCCCAAATCAAGCACAGATTGAAAAAGATTTTATTCAGGGAGTACTTTTTATTTAATGTTTTTATTTAATTAACAATATCCCTACTTGTGAGAAGGCTGCAATATACTGCAGTCTTTCCTACTGAAAAGCCCAAACACAGGAGACATTTGTTGAAACTATGCAGTTCCCTCTTATTTCCCTTTTCCTTGCATGAGTGACTAACCAGTTTGCTTCTGAATTGCAATCTGAAAACATCTACATTATTAATTTGGTTATAAAGGGGTATCAGAAATACGACTGCGTCAGCAGCTTGCAGTACAATAACTGAGCCTCCTCATTCAGCTACATTGTGTTGACTAAGGGAACTTTTACTTAATTATAAAAGAAAAATGCATATTTTATTAACTACTGACTTGTTCTCTCAGGCAACATCTACACTGCGATGCTATTTTTGGATACTGGGCTATTTCAAAATAGCATTGAAATAAGATATGCAATTTGCGTAGCTCAAATTGCATATTTATTTCAAGTTACAGTGCAGTGTAAGTGCACCCACAGTGCTTTAGGACCTGAGAACAGGTCCAGTGACGTCCACTTAATGGAATTCTCACATTTGTCAATAGTGGATCAGGAAACCAGGACACAAACCCCAGACTGGTTGTATGTTCCTTATTTAGATTTCACCAACCAAGTATCAAGTATCTTCAAGCACTATAACAACCTTAACATGGTGTCACAGACAGTCCCTTTGGGTACTCCAGTTTATCTTGTTACCTAGGCAAGACTGCCTTTGATAGGTGGTTCCTTACACCAAAAATCACAACATTCAAGGTACTCCTAATCCCAAAGATCAGTCACTTACCCCAGGTCAATTTACCTTTGGTCACTCACCAAAGACAATGTTTGAAGCCAATCCTGTAATAGACTAACAAAAGGTTTACTAACTAGGAAAAATAAATGAGCTATTTACAAGGTTAAAGCAGGTAAACCTGCACACACAGATTAGTTAGTCTTATGTTCCAAAAGACAATAGAAACTGCTGTCATATGCAAGCTCTATAAGTCTATTTAGGGCTAATTTAAGCTAAGTACCTTGGGAATCCCTTGCTTATTATTAGAAATATTTTCTTTACCAAATTCTAAGCAGCACAAAGATACAAATCCATCAGAGATGCCTATTGCCTTTCCCCAAAGTTCAAACTGCAATGGGATGAGTAACTATGCATGACCCCCTCTCTACGGTTATTTGGGGGATCAGTAAAGTCTTTTGTCCACTTATGTTCCACAATGTTTCATCTGGAATATACAGGCATTCTTTTGTTGGGGAGGAGATGACACCTCTTCTGGTCAACTACTATTTCACGCTTCCCTTCTAATTGTGTAGGTTTCCAGTTTCATAGCAACCACTTTTATAGTTATAGAATGCTTACTTAAATATTACCTTTAGGACTTTCAAGTGATTATAATTAATTGTGATTAATCATGTGATTAAAATTGCTATTAATTGCATGATTAATTGCACAGTTAAATAAGAAAATACCAATTGCAATTTATTTAATATTTTTTCTGCTTTCTACATTTTCATATGCATTCATTTCAATTGCAACACAGAATACAACACAATAATTGCAAATGCAGAATTATATACAAAAAATAACTGCATTCAAACATAAATAATATAAAACTTTAGAGCCTTCAAATCCACTCAGTCCTATTTCTTGTTCAGCTAATTGTTGAGTCAAACAACATTTTCAAGAAATAACGCTGCCTGCTTCTTGTTTACAATGTAACCTGAAAGTAAGTACAGGTATTTGCTAGGGATGTGACCGACTAGTCGACAGGCTAGTAAACTAGTTGTTTCCCCTGGCCCTTGCTGCCTTTATCAGAAAGAGGCAGTGCGGGGGAAGAGGAGGGTGTGCTACAAAGCAGCAGTGCCCTGGTGGAGCCCAAGGCCAGACCCTAGTCTCCACGTGGCATTGCAGCTTTGAAATGCCACGTGCAGCCCGGGGCTAGCTGGGCTCCATGCAGCACTGCCACTTTGAAACGCTGTGCTGCTGCTTTGAAACCCCAGGCTGCATGCAGCATTTCAAAGTGGCAGTGTAGCGTGGAGCTCAGGGTCAGCTGGGAACTCCCCCGCTAACCCAGGGCTCCATGTGATGCTGCCACTTTGAAATTCTGCAGGGAGCATGGGGTCATTGGGGGACTGCTTGAGTCCCACACTAGCCCAGTGCTCCCTGCAGTGCTTTTGCCTTTGAAGTGTAGCAACAGTCCTTAGGCTGTAGCTATACTTCAAAGGTGGAAGCGCCCTTATTGACTAATCAAATAGTCGATGCAAATTGCAAATAATCAAAATTTTAGATCCCTAGTGTTTGCATGGCACTATGCTAGCCAGTGTTGTGAGATATTTATGTGACAGATGCACTAAAGATTCACATATCCCTTTAAGCTTTAACCACCCTCCCAGAGGACATATGTTCACATTGATGACAGGTTCTGCTTAATAACAATCTGAAGCAGTGCAGACTGACACGTGTTCATTTTCATCATCAGAGTGTTGTTCTTTTGAAAGTTCTGAAAGCATGTTTCCCATATCTTCCCTCTCAGATTTTGAAAGGCACTTCAGATTTTTAAACCTTTGGTTGAGTGTTATAGCTATCTTTAAAAGCCTTGCATTGGTTCCTTCTTTGTATTAAGTCAAAACTTCAGAGTGTTCATAAAACAACATGTGCTAGGTTATCATCCAAGACTGCTATAACATGAAATATATGGCAGAATGTGGGTAAAACAGAGCAGGAGACATGCAATTCTCTCCCAATGAATTCAGTCACAAATTTAATTAACACATTGTTTAAATGAGTGTCATCAGCAAGGAAACATCCTCTGGAATGGTGGATAAAGTATGAAGGGACATACAAATGTTTAGCACATCTGACACAAAGATCTTGCAATGCTGGCTACAAAAGTGCCAAGTTAACACCTGTTTCTCACTTTCAGATGATATTGTAAATAAGTGGATAGCATTATCTCCTGGAAAAGCAAACTAACTTGTTTCTCTTAGTGACTGACTGAACAACAAGTAGGACTGAGTGGACTGGGAACCTTATTTTGTTTCTGAGTGCAGTTATGTAACAAAAAAAATCTACATGTGTCAGTTGCTCTTTCACCATGACAAGTTTGCACTACAATACGTGTATGAGGTGTACTGAAAAATACTATTGCTTTTATCATTTTGACAGTGCAAATATTTGTAATCAAAACAGGAATATAAATGAGCACCATGCACTTTCCATTCTATGTTGTAGCTGAAATCAATACATTTGAAAATGTAGAAAAACATCCACAAATATTTAATATATTTCATTGGTTTTCTATTGTTTAACAGTGTGATTAAAACAGCAGTTAATCATGATTCATTTTTTAAAATTGTGATAATATTTTAATCATGTGAGTTAACTGTGCTTGGCAGCCCTAATTACCTTATAACATGGGAAACAGCTATTAGAGTGAGATTAATGCATGCAGCAACTCTCAAACATTTCACAAAACACGTGTCTATAAATCTAATACCTGATTTCATGGTATTAACAATCAGGTGTGCCAGACTGCTTCTTAGCTATGCATTTGTCAGTGTTCAGTGATGCATGAGCTCTTGGCATGAGCGTCACACATACACACACACAAGGTCAGCCTTTGTCATTCCTTGTCAACATCAGGCCCCCTCACAGAATGACAGAAACCTGGGCCACTTTGAGTTTCGAGGCCCCAGCCCAGTTCCACACCCCGACGTATCTAACTTCTCATCCACAGGGTCATAGTAAAACAAACAAACAAACAAAATCTGAAATGAACACTTGAAACATTTATGTATTAATAATGAAGTCATTATACCAATAGCATGTATATTAAAAATGTAACTTTACTTGTGAGTTTCCACTGCAAGCAAAGCTCTTCATTTTAGGAATGCTTTTCTGGCTTATAATTGAAGAAAAATCTAATTTACTTACAACTTCACTGTTAATGTTAAACAGGACTATGTAGCACTTTAAAGACTAACAAGATGGTTTATTAGGTGTTAATGTTAAGCGTTGTGAGCCCATTCAAACACAATTTGTCCCATTGTAGAATGATGATAGTTCTCTATTGTTTTAACACGTTGACTATGCATCTACCTGAAGCCACTGAAGCAGGGAGACAATTGTGAAATTAGGAAATAGGCTGAGATTGAATATTTCTTGAAGCAGTTTTTTTTGGCTTGCTGTCCAATTTAAAGGTGGAATGTGTAAGTTTCAGGAAGACGATCTCGTCACAGGGATCTCTCAAAATTTCTTTGTTGTATCTTTGTTGAAATTGTTCAACCGTTGAATATAGATCTTCATCACTCAGTTCTGTATCCTCCAAAAACGAATCCAAAAAGGGTACAAATTTGTCACAGTGACTCAAATCGATGTGTAAGATCAGATTTGATGGAGTCAATGATGACAAAAAAACCATTGACTTGACAGTGCCTTTCTGCATTAGATTGAGATGTCAGGCTGAAGTTGGTAGGAAACTCAGATGAAATGTCAATACCCTGTGCTACTGATTTGGACTCAGAAAGGATTGCATCCCATTTATCACTAATCTTTTAAATATCCTTGAGAAGTCTTTCCATGTTATTCCTCTCCACATCTAATGTAGCATTGCATACTTGAATTACAAGATTAGTTTTGTGGATCATTTTTAGCAGCTTTATCTGTGTGGACAACATTAAAATACATTCAAATTTGGCTGTATACTTCTGAATTGACTTAAGTTCAGTGTGAGCCTGTGCTGTGATAGTAAGAGATTCGAGCTCACTTAAAGCCTTTCTCACAAAGCGCATAGGCTGTGCAATTAGTTTAACACCATCAATTTGTGTTGACCATCTCATTGTCAACATGCCATGAAGGAAGCAGGAAGATGCTGCTTCAGAATTTCCCACTTTCAAGGACTGCTACTGATGAGGTTGTACAATTGCTGGATTGTTCCAAAGTATGTGATTACTTCCTTTGC
>CM057845.1:262450969-262475618 GCA_030068395.1 Apalone spinifera
GGAGGGGGTGTGTGAGACATCCAAGGAAGCGCATGCATGGCGAATGCGCCACGCAACAGCTCAGAGGGGAGATGCCTGGCCTGGTTCGCAAGACATCCGAGGGAGCACATGCGCGGCATGCTCTTGCAAACCAGCATCTCCCCTCTCAGCTGTTGCACGGCAGCATGCACCCCACTTTGGAGACCACTGTTTTAAAACACTGGTGCAGGTGCACATAAATGCCCTGGCAGGCACCATGGTGCCCGCAGGCACCGATTGGTATCCCTGGGATAGCACCTTGCTTTAATGTAGGATCAGAGCTTGCAACTGCATCCATATGTGAATGGACCACTCTGCAGCATCCCAAAGACCTCAGTGCCCAGCACTGTGAGGCTGTGAACCTGATTAAGTGTCTGGGAGTTAAGATAGTACAAATAATCAATAACCATAAGTTTTTCTAAAAGTGGCTAGTGATTTTTGCTGCCTGTGGGTGCTTGTTGCAGGGCGGTCCTTCCTTCCCTCTCCCCAGGGTCCCATTCTATCTGAGCCCAAGGCACACCCCACGTAACCGCTAAACCACCTATAGTCAGGCCCCTCCCCATGGGGCTGGATGGCCTAATCACCAGAGTCAGTAACCCTAAGTCAATCACCAGCCCTTTAAGGCAGGGCTGGATGGTCCAATGGCCTGGTTATGGGGTTAGGGCCTGTGCCCCAGTAGGGACACCCTACTCCACCGGGTCCCAGCCCAGGGCCCTGTGAGTGGCAAGACAGTCTACCACTCCGTTGGTGGGGAATTCGACCGAAACACACAGAGGATCTCTGGGTGGGAGAGGCCGCTCCTGCACCCTCCCTGGGCCACTTCCTACCTGATCTGGCAGGCTGGCTACCTGAGTGGTAGCTGGGTCTTCTGACTCCTCAGGGGCCACACTCCCCTGGTGGTCTGCAGTGGCTGCATCCCAATCAGCCTTGGAGCCTCTCCTGCTCTCCTTCCGGGGTGGCTGGCTGGCTGCTGCTGCTCAGGAGCTCCAGCTTGAGGTCCTTCTCCTCCGGCAGCCAGCCCAGACTGAGCCTTCAGCCAGGTTAACCTGGCTAAACCCAGGTAGTTCAGTGCGGGGCAGGTACACCTCGTCACAGTGCCCCGTATGAAAAACACTTATGGCCTAATTTGAGGAAGTTCTGAGCTCCTCTATTTGAGATCTGGCTTCCTGCAGGCCTTAAGAAATTCAGAATCAACACCTTCAGAGAGAGAAGTTTGAAAATCTTGGCAAGCAGTATAATAAGAAAAAAGATGCTGAAGTCAAATGTCTTAGTGATTACAGTTGGCCAAAGATTTCAAACTGTTTTTTTAACAGAGAATTAGGTTTTCAGCTAAATAAAAGTTTTCTCTGAATGTATCTCCATTCCTCAAAAATTGTCAGATTTTAGCTAGACAACCAACATCCCACAACCCTTTCTCCGAAAATTGTTAATGTTTAGTTAGAAAACCCAGTGCCTTAAAACCAAACCTTTTGGACCAATTTTTAGAGTTTAGTTTTTTGACAAAATGTCAACATTTTCCATAGGGCGAAAAGCTCAATGTTTTGCTGCCAGCTCTAGTTACGATGCAGTTGACCATATTGTGAAATGTCTCCTCCTACAAAAAAACCCAATCAACTCCCATCTTGGTAAGTAAGCCATGTGGTAACCCCCCAGTTACTCTTAGGCTTTGTGCAAGAAGCTTTTTGCGGAAGAGACCTTCCATAAAAACTTCTTGCTCAAAAGCGCGTCCACACCTCAAAAGCACATCACAAAAGCGATGTGCTTTTGCGCAAGAGAGCATCCACACTGCATGGACACTCTTGCACAAGAAAGCGCTGATGGCCATTCACAGAATGGCCATCAGAGCACCTGTGCTTTTTGTGATAGGCTCTTTTTGGGCAAGAAACCCCTGCAGAACATCCACACACACCTTTTTGCGCAAGAACTGTAGCAAAAGCCCACTGTCCTGTCCATTTACTTGCGCAAAAACATGCTTGAGGTGTGGACGCTCTGCCGGTTTTTGTGCAAAAATGGCTGGGTTTGTGCAAAAACCTTGTAGTGTAGTCATAGCCTCTATGAACAAGTTGCAGTAGCTTTGGAATTTTAGCAGAAATGCCTGTGCTCATAGGTGAAGTATCTTTAACAAAAAACACTTTCATACCTGCCAAGTCTAGTGATTTTCCCCAACGGCTGTTGATTTTTGGTCCTGTTTATGTGGCTACACAACCAAGCCAGTGTTTTTCTGATGGTGGGCTCCACACTTTACGTGTGGGGATTTCACATTAAACCCCCATGATGTTTGGGTATGCTAATGGTGATCTTCAAAAGGAAAAAATAAATGTATCTGTCCCTTTTTGATGCTTTTGGGGCTTTAAAGAGAACCTGGAAGATTTGTTGGTCAGTTTCTTTTAGAAAGAGCCATTTTCTTCTGTTTTTCTATTTTAGAAATATACATATTAAGACCTGTTTTTTCTGATGGTCTGGAGAGGAAATTTTCCCAGCCAACAGTTGAAGGCTGGTGTGCTTGGCTATTGCGGTTAGTTAAGTATTAACAGGGGGTTTGTTAGGTGAAGTGCTGACACCAAGCTGTTTGCTCTCCTGCCAACTGCCAGCAGTGCTCTTGCCCTGAATAAGTCTTCACAAAGAGATCTTTTCCCTCAAGTATTCCTCAGATGTTTGAGTTAAATCCCCCCTCCCTACACACACACAAAATAAACACAGAGTCAGATCCTTGGCCCTGCTGTTTCTCCTTTGTACTACTCAAGTGTCTAAGCTGGTCTGTCTTTCCCTTCACACACAGCTGAATGCCAGAATTGGTTTGCTAACTTTGCCTTATGTAATAATAGAAGAGGCCTCCCTGTTGTGCATCTGAAGCAGAGGACCCAGAATTAGCTCAAAAGGTTTAAAATAAAGATGGGTCAAAGCCATAAATGGCATATGTAGATCCAGAACCAAACTTTCTCAAAGGCCAGGGGAATTTGGATCAAGGAATCTGGTCTGGTTCAAAAAAGAAAGGAGGGCCAAAATCAAAATAATTCTCCAGAGAAATTTGGGAATGGTTGGGTTTGTGGTTTTGTTTCAGTTCAATCTCTAGTTTAATAATGACTTTCTCTTTCCTTGACTTCTCATAAGTCAGGGGAAGATAAATCCAGATTCCCCACTCTGGCTAGACATAATTCTAAACAAATCTTTCACCAGATTTGTTTAACCTCCATTATTCTCGGTTTCCAATTTTATCCAGGTCAGGTTGCAAACAACCATTGAGAAAGCTCCTCAGGGGCTGTACTGGGATTGTTCAGGTTGCTGTCTGGAACTGTGATCAAACCATTTTGTGGGAGGGAACAAGAAGAAGCTAAAATTAGACCTCAGTTCAAACTTAAGGGAATCTTCTGAGCTCCTGGGACAAAGTAGTTGAAAATGGATTGATAGTTCTTCACTTCCTTTTGATATTGCTGGGGCTGATTAAATTATAAGGCTAGGGGCTCTACAAACTGACACTGCTTCCCCACACTCTACGATCTACAGCAGAGTTGGGGAATCTTTTTTGGGTTGGGGGCCTCTGATCCACAGAAAAATCAGTCAGGGGCCGCACACAAGTGAGAAGTTAAAAAAAACCAACAACAAAAGACCCTCACTGATATGGCCCCCAACTGAGGAGAAAGACACTCCCCACGTTCCCCTCACACATCAGAGCCTAGAGGGAGCCAACCTAGTCGGTTTTGGGTGCTTCCGGAAAGGAGGCTGGAGCACGAGCACCAGCACAGGCTCCACAATGCTGGGGGAAGGTCCATGAGCCTCAGGGGCCATATCCAGGCAAGCTGGGGGCTACATCTGGCCCTTGGGCCTCAGGTTCCCCACCCCCGATCTACAGATTTGCCATGATGGAATAAAGTGGAGGGAAGCAGAACTGGAAATGCATGCAGTTTGAGCACAAGGAAATTTAGGAGCACAAGCTTTTAATAATTTGTGGTGGAATTGACCCAAATCAAATTCCTAGGCTGATTTGGGGGATAGAAGGTATTAAAAGAAGCTGGCAGAAAAATGCTGTATTAGCAAATGCTAGAGAAGACAGGTTTGCTCTCTGGCTTGCACCTAGGGCACATGGTATGTCAAAGTGAGAATTTCTTGCAATATTTCTATGAATGCTAGGCATGTCTCTGTATGTTGTACTGCTATCAAGTGGATGCAAAAGGGTTAATACTGTTCCTGGTACAATACAGGCAACAGGAGGGGGTTGTGTGTGTGTATGTGTGTAGAGAGAGAGCGAGAGAGAGACTGACTTGTGGTCTGAGGAGTATGAATAGAGTCATTAAAGACCAAGTTGTCTTAATTCAACGTAAGGTCCAGCAAGATAAAGTGATACACCAAGGACTAAACAATCAACAGCAGGAAACACCACACCAGCAGGTGAGACTTGGGAACTAAACTGGTGTCTAAGGTATATCTAAGAAGGCAACATTTTAGAGGGACTCAAGAGCCCAGACCAGGGAAGGCAAAGGAGGAGCAAGAGAGCCAGAGATGGAGTCCATCTCATTTTGGCTGGCCCATTTATTATTATGAAGGTGGAGTATGGCTTACCTTTTGCCTCTTTGAGATACTAGAACTTCCAGATTCAGTGTGCCAGATGAGTACTAACTGGCTACCTTGATTGGAAAAGGTTGACTGTGTCCCTGTGAATACTAATTGAGAGTATTACAATTAGTATTACTCTAATTAGTATTACAATTAGTATTACTCTACAAACCAAATCTGAGTTTGGTTTGGCTGGATTCACTGCAGGGAGCCAAAGAAAGAGACACGGACTGCTGGAAGTCTTGGAGGCCACAGGCCTGCCTCTGTGGAACTGTGTAGTTCTTCAAAAGGGGACACTTCCAGGAGACTAGTAATAGGCTGGGGGCATAGACCAGAAATTGTGACTCTGTGCTACATGGATGCTAACCATCTATAATACAAAAATAAAATTGCAATTGCCAGTGACTGATCTTTCTCTTGAGAAGGGTGGCTATGGAAGATCATAATGCTGTCTCTGTGTCATGCATTTTTCAGGGTAACTTCAGTTCTAAACTGTATGATGTCTTTACATTTCCTTTGATTTGGGTGAGCACATTATAAACTTCTACTGGTCACCAACGCTATTCTTATGGAAGTGAGTTCATATGGGTCCTCCCTAATATTTTTACAACTTATACAATTCAGCTTCATGATCAAAGATCTTCATGTGTGGTGACAGTCTTGGCTTTTTATGATTGATGAACTGGAGGGACTTCTTCTGGTAGACGAGTACAGTTGGAATTTGTTTTCACTGGAATAATGCTTTTTCTATAATCCCTGTGCTAAGGAATAATCTTTAGCGTTACAGTGCAGCAATGGTCCCTACTTCCCAATTGCCATGGTGCAGCAAACCAAGGTGATATAAAAGCCTTTCCATTCTCCCTGAGATACTGAACTAGGAACACAAGGTAAACTATTAGACTTTTATGAAGACAGTGGGGAAACTACAGTCAACAACCAACACTCTCCTTCAAGAATTCACAACTTCCAAACTAGATTTAGTCTCTTTATTTCGTGTGGACAATGCAAATGTTAATTACAGCAGGAGGAAATGTGTATGTCAGAATCTGAACAAGGAGAATGAAAATAGTTTACCTGCCATCTTCCCCACCCGCATTGTGCCTAGTGCAGTGAAATATGCAAACAATGCTTTAAAAGTGGACATTAAGTCACTGGTGAGGTGATTAAGACATGTAATCACTTTAGCAGTTCAGCTAAGAGAGTGGTATGCTGAAGGACATGTTTGAGTTTGAGGACACTGAGTATTCTGATTTGTTATGTTATATCCCAACAAGCTGGCTGAGTCTTTTCTCAGCTGCACACAGACTGGTTAACACTTGGCAAGCTGTCAGGAGTTATTTTGTTTCTCTGGGCAGTGATGAATGTTCCCAGAGTGTGTGGCCTGTTGGCTGAGAATGAGCATGGTGAAAGAGCTCAGGAAACCAGCAGTGTTGAGGTTCACCTCTTTTCCACAGAATGTATTTAAAGTGTTTGACAAAACTGTGCTCTGCCTGAAAATTGGTAATGTCACTGGGTGTGAAGTGTATTCCATAATGAATGGTCTGCAAATGAAGCCACAGCAACGCAACAATGGTCAATTCTTCAGTACTAAGGCTGAGACTGCATTCATTGGAATGACACCTCTATCTTCAGAAGCTCTTTGCAAAGAACTTTACCAAATTTTATGATGTTTCTGTCAAATATCTGGCAAAATGGTTTGACTTTTCCACTACTGGCCACTCATACAACAAGTGCTTTAATGCTAGCCAAGAGAAGGAGCTGGTATTCAGGGATCTGTCTGCAGCTGTAAAAACAATTTCTAGAGTACAGGTTGCATCTCCAAAAACTAGCATTCTCTGGTCCGGAAACATCCGTGGTCCAGTGGTGCCAGACCAGGGAGGTCCAATCTGTTCCATGCACTGGATGAGCTACAATGAGCTCTGTACTGTACTGTCTGAGAAATTGTCAAGGACTTGGATCTAGGGAAAAATTATTGGGGAATTCTGTGCTCAGTTCAATTTTTAATTTTTTAAAAATTCTGATAAACACAACTCCCCCAAACCCTGCCATGAATAAAATGTATCCTGATTCATTATGCTTGCTGTCTCATCACCCTAGGTAAAGTACAGGACTGACTGCATAGAACAAACTGTATGAGCTAAGAGTATGTCTACACTGCAGAGTTTTTTTGGAAAAAATGGCTGTTTTTCCAAAAAAAAAGCTTCACTTACGTCCACACTGCAATCGTGTTCTTTTGAAAAAAAATTGAAAGAACAGAGGGGTTTTTCCAACATTGGTAAACCTCTTTCTACAAGAAGGAATGCCTTTTCCGAAAGAGCACTTTCGGAAAAAGGCGTGTGAGAACGGGGATGAGGGAGTTCTTTCAAAGAAGAGGAAAGAGGAAAAAGCACAGGTGCCCTGGTGGCCACTCCATCCATAGTAATCACAGCTGAAATGCAAGATAGCATCCATTCAGTGTGGACACTATCTTTTGAAAAAGCAGATCGCTTTTTTGATGTGCTTTGGCAGTGTGAACACTCTCTTTTGGAAGGAGTTTTTTCAGAAGATCTCTTCTGGAAAAGCTGCTTTCGAAAGAAGCCTGCAGTCTAGACATAGCTTAAGAGACCAATTTAAGAAAGGGCAGCAGTGACTTGTTCATAGAGATGACAGAGACAGTCACATTAATAGAATAAGGGGGCTTGAACACCTAGGCTTGATGCATTAAAGATGAATGAACTAACTGCTTTAGTGGGAGCCGTAGGGCCCCCACCATCAGCAAAGTTTAATGATTTTTTTGGGGTGGATACACAAATGTTCACATGTGTAGCAAGCAGTGGGAACTAAGTTAAAGGAGTCGTCATTGCTTTTTTGGATATTAATGGGCTCTTGAAATTCTCACAGACTTGGGTTTGATAATGATCTTGCTCAAATGATTACTTGGGATATTAAAAAACATGTTATCCTCCAATGTCAGAACATCACAGGGAATTGCAAAACCCTCTGGAGAAGCCCTAGCCCAATTGGCAAGAAGGATAAAAATTGTTTATATATTGGCAGAAAATGGGGAGATTGCTCAAGAATATTTTTAAAGCAGATTATGTCCCATGCGTTACCTTCAGGTATGGTTGAATGGCTGAAAGACTGATATGAGAATGAGCTTGGACATTTGCCTTTATCTGATTGATTGGGAAATGTAGAATCAGTTGTAAGGCAGCAGGAGGGCACGTTTGTGAGTGAATTGAGAACACAATGGAATGTGTGTAAATCTGAGAGTCAGGATATGCTCCCCAAGGCTGAGGCTGGAGTTGGAGAGGCTGTGGAATGAATTGGGGCAGAGGAGCAGAAGAAGGCGGCAAATGGATGTCACCAGGGATGTGTGGTTCAGGGAAGACAGAAGTAAAGGTAAAGGGATGGAGTAGTATTGTATAGCAATGACGGAGTAAACTTTAAAGACATTAGAAGTGATGGAAAGGATAAAACAGGGTCTGTTTGGGTCAAAATCACTTTGGGAAGAAAGGTACAAGAGGCACCCTTGGAATAGTGCTTGAAGCATGCTACCATTCCTAAGGATCTGATTTGGTTAGGGATAGAGACAGCGTTAAAATTTTTAATGAAATAAATACAACTGGGAATTGTGTGAGTATAGGAGACTTTGGTTTCCCAGAGATAAAATTGGAGGACTGATACTAATATTAGTAGGGCCCAGATTTTCCTAGATGTGATAGCTGACAGATTTCTTCACCAAATAGTCATTGAACCAAAAAGATGCAATGCCATTTTAGATTTGGTCTTGGTGATCTCATAGAAGAACTGGTTGTAGAGGACAACCTTGGTTAATTGCCCAATACAAAAGACGAAAATGTGAGGAGAAACAGACCCATTGAAATACATTTGGGGCCCTGGTACAGCATGTTTATTGAGACCACAACCCCTCCCATTTCTCTTCATTTACACAAATGCTACAGCCGTTTTGGGGCGTGCCTGAGCTCCGGGCCTTAGTGCTGTTGTCCCCCTTTGCCCTCCTCTTGTCAGCCCTGATGAAAACCTAAAGCAGTGGTCCTGTTCTAACACAAGTGGTAGGTCTTATGGTTTCTGGCAGTTTTGTAGGCACTGTCTCCACTCAGCCTAGGGATGTCCACTTGTCCTCCTGCCCCCTTGCAGTCCTCCTCTGCACTGCCAACAGCCTGGACTGTAGTTACAGGAATGCATTCTCCTTGCCCTCTGTCGGTCCCAGTCTCCCTAATGGAGCTGTGGCCTTCCTATGCCTCCTCTAGCTGGCAGCCATCAGGCCCTGCTACCTGACCCTGCCCAGCTGGGTCCCATGATTCTGGGCACCCCTGTTGAGCTTCTCCCCAGAGGAGGGCTGTCTGCTCCCAGGGCCTTGTAGCACTTGCAAGAGGAAGCACACAGCCTGTTATGCTTACTTAAGGCGAGGAGAGGAGAGGAGAGAGGAGGAGAGAGGAGAGGAAAGGAACCTGAGATTCTCACATAATAATTAAACTGCAGGAGCTGAGTCTCTAATAAAAACACCAGATATCTGCAGACTCGGAATTCACTTGTGAGCATTGGCAACACTGCAATACTCACCACTAGCTGGCATAACAGTAATACAATTCACCATGGTCTGCGCTGGCTGGCTATTTAAATTGTGAGAGACATGGTGGGTGAGGTACTAATTTTTACTGGGCCCATTTCTATTGGTGAAGGAGACAAACTTTTGAGCTATACAGAGCTCTTCTTCAGATCACCATAGTCAATTATTAATATTATTCAGCAATATGTCTGCTAACTCGACTCTTCCCTTGAACATGGTATCATTTTGTAACAGGACAGATTCTGATCAGACTCATTTTGAATACAGTAGCTCTGCTGATTTCAATGAGGGTTGGTAGGGTTAGACACAATGGGACTTTTTGCTTATTAGTAAAAGATATCCACTACAGAGAGATGAGAACTGGGTTTTTATTTTGTTGGAAAATCAGTAATTTCGATTTTTTTTCATCCTGAAATAGAACAAAACCAACAAATGTCTTGTGAAATGAAGTTGCAGAAAAATGTGTTTTCATATCCATCAAAATGTTTTAATCTCAACATTTTAAAAATATATATAACATAAAATTAAGACATTGAAAAAATGCATTTGGAAACAGAAAATGGAAACCTTCCATTTTGACCGTGTCAAGATACTTCTTATTTTGGTGAATGAAATTTTCTCAAAATTGATATATTTCCAATTTTCTTGGAAAACTGTTCAGTCAGGAAATTTCCTAGCAGCTCTAGTAACAATAGAGTACTAGTTTCTGGTAGTGACCTCATATACTCTAGCATAAATCTGAAGTAACTATGCTAAACTCAGTGGAGTCACACTGGTGAAAGGGGAATCCAAATCAGTCCTCATATGTTTCCCTAGCTTCATATGACAGAGCCATTATTATTTTGGGAATGGATGATAGGGGATGGGTCACTTGATGAGATTGCCTGTTCTGTTCATTGGCCACTATTGGAAGATAGGATACTGGGCTACATGGACCTTTGGTCTGAGCCAGTATGGCTGTTCTTTAGTGTATGCTTAGGGTTTGTCCAGTGCTGCAGTATTCCCTACAGAGGTATGAATTGCAAGAGCTTTCTAATGTGCTGTGCTCTAACTGCCCCTTGGTAAACCCTGCTGGTACCTTGGAGGTACCTTGTTGGTGTTGCTATAGTCTCACTTCAAACAGGACTATTTTAATCCCAAATAGGTAGATTTTAGTTCCTGCCAGATGGATTACATGGGGCTGTTAGACACAGCGCGTTGGAGCTCTTTACCATTCACACCCTGTAGAGCACACTACAGCTCTGTGTAGACAAACCCTGAGACAGAGCCTTGATGTTGTGGTGGGCCAAAGCTAGTAGTGTCACCAGTATGCAGCCGCAAGCTGAGCCCTACGGATATGTAACATTACCCATGAGCATTTACAGCTGGAGCCTGATTCTTTGCTGCCTGGCAGCTTGTGTTGTCATTTACACTTATTTAAACTGAATATAGTGAGGAAGGATGGTCTTGTAGCTAAGTCGGTGGACCCAGGACATCTGGCTTTGTTTCTGTCACACAGTTTGTGTGTGACTCACCTTGGAAGGTCTTATGCCTCAGTTTTTCACCTGTAAAATGGAGATAATAGTATTGCCTTCCTCCCATTCATTGTCTGTCTTGTCTATGTGGCTTGCAAGCTCTTTGGCACAGTAACTATGACTACACATATTCCTTGTATAATGGGGTCCTTCTGATTTCATAGTGCTTTACATTCCCTTTGCACAGGGTCCAGACCTGCTGACAGGGAATGTGGGGCAATTGTCCTGGGACCCAGTGATTGAAATGGGCCTGGGACTTTGGCAGCCATTGCCCCTGCTGTGGCAGCAGCGGAGGCACAAGTCCTTTAAATTGCCACTGGAGCACGGCGCCATACACTCGGGTTGGCTCTTAGGGCTGCCTGCAGAGGTGGGAGAGGGGTGCAGTGTGGCATTCTCCAAGCAGCTCTGAGGAGGGATGCTGCAGAGTGGGCAGCACTGAGGGCGAGCTGTCCTTGGCCCCACCCCTTTCAGGAGCATGGAGCCACGCCCCTCCCTACTTTGTCCAGGACACAGCATGGCTGTTGGCTCCCCTGCGTGGGTCTAATGGCTAAAGAAGGATGATGGCAGTGGAGAATTAGATTCTCAGTGCTCAGGAACTGGCACAAGCAAAGTCTAAAAATACAGGAGTCAAATGAATACTGTCACGGTCTGCTGAGAAGAAAGCTTTTGATTTAAACCGAGACTCAAACATTATTTCCTGTGCCTGACTCTAGTAACGCTCTGTAGAGGGGCACTGCTTTCCCAGTTGTACAAAGTCAGTTTTATTGCTGCCATATGCAGGGAAATGTTTTCAATCACATCCATGCAGAATGCAATTAGATCTGTTAAAAATTAATTTGCTCCTCTCCTCTGAAAACTTGTTGAGAATATCAGTGCTGGCAACTTCTTTACCAAGGTACAAGACCATGGAGATTTTCCCCATAGGCATGATTCTCTGTAGCTTTGCACAGGAGGGAAAAGTGGATGCAAAATGGTGCCATTCTGATTCAGTAACATTTTACACCACTTTGCACTGCACAGAATGAAGGACAATGGAAAATCAGACCCTATTATTATTTGCAGATAAATGGGTGGAGATGGAATGCTGCCCACGCTATACCTCTGCCCCCACTGACATCTCTGGCTTTCTTTTTTTGACTCTGGTCACCCACAGTTCCACTAATGAAGGCTCTGTATTTGGCATCGGTGTGACCTGAAATACTGTGTTCAGTTCTGGTGCCCACAATTGAAGAAGAATGTTGATAAATTGGAGAGAGTCCAGAGAAGAGCCATGAGAACAGTTAGAGGATTAGAAAACATGCCTTAGGGCAGTGGTTCTCAAAGTGTGATCTGGGGACTACTATCTGTCTGCAACTGTCTTGCAGGTGGGTTGTGGGCTCAGGGCTCATGCTTCCCCCTCCCCGGTTTGGGGAGCCTGTGCTGGTGCTCCGGTCCCCTCTCCCCCCATGAGGATGAAGCGCCAGTGCCAGCTTCCTGCTGCAGGGGTGGGGAAGACTCATAGACTGGATACAGCTTGCAGGGTAAGGAAGCAGTGGCAGCACAGGAAATGGCTTGCCAGGTGAGACTAGATCATGACTATGGTCTCTTCTGACCTTAGACTCAGTGGGTTTAATTGCTGCGTAGACAAAGCCTATGAGTCTATGAACCTTTTATTTGAAAAACTGTGTTGTTGCTTCTCTTGCCAGTCTCTGACTCAGCAGCAACTGGACTTATTTCTGGGAACAGAGGAGTTTTTCCAGTAATAGAGTTTGAGGTTGTCACATAACCTAAGGGCGTTAGTGAACCATCCAGCTCCCATGGAATTTCAACAGAATCTGGACATGTAACTCCCCTACAGCTTTTTGGAAAATCCCAGACTTTGCACCCTGAATTGATTTAACACAAAACACTGAACAACTATTGTTAACATTCACTTTGAAAAAAAGAGCTTGGAGTCAGATGTACACTCCTTTGACTTTTCTCTTCCCAGACAATGAACATTCATTCCAGTTGAATAGTGCTTTCTTGGTAAACACCAAATAAACTCTATGCCTTTTAGAAATTATGTCCAAAAGTAATTGTTTTGACTGACACAGAGAAAAGCCAGGCCAGTTCAGGAGCCTCAAAATACCAGCTTTAGATACCAGAACATGATATGAAAAACTGGGACTATCTTATTAAAGTAAAGGTGTTTGGGCTCAGGATCCCTCTCTTTATTGCAGCCCAAGGAAGGTAAAAGTAGCATTCCATATTGTACCTAGTGCAAACGATCCCACCCGGTCACCTCCGTCAGGCACCTCTTGTAGTGTGCTCCCCCCGTCAGTCATCAGCCTCCGCAACCCACTTTACCCTGCTGTGGGTGGCGGGGTTGGGGGACTTGGGCCCGCCCACTCTCCTGAGTCCCGGCCCAGGGTCCTAAGGCAGGGAGATCTCTCCCTGACCAGTGGATGGGGGAGTAACCCTGAAACTCACCCGCCCTTGGGTTCCATGGCCCAACCCTGGGCCCCTTCCTACCCCGGTCCACCGTCTCTTTACTCCCTAGGGTGCCGTGCGCCCCGACCCTGGCACCCCCTCCAGCGCTCCCCGGTCCCGGGCACTTACTGGTCCGCTCACTTCCCCACTCTCCCGGCCGCTGCGGAGGCTTGTCTCCTCCCCTTCTGCAGTTCTGGCGGCTTTTTTAAACATCCCGCCACTCCGGCGGGTGATGTCATTAAATGGCGCCTCCTCCGCAGTGCGTCCGGTGCTTACGGATCCATCGCCAGCGTCTACCGCAGCCCTGACTGTCCCTCCACGCAGTCTCGGTGTGTCTTCCCCGGCGCTTCTCAGCCAGGGGGCCCTGCGGCCCGGGGCCTTTCTCGCCCCACTCCAGTGCGGGATTGCCTCACCCCGTCACACCTAGTTTTGTATGGGCCTGGGGGTGGGGAGGGCAGGAGAATTATTTCATTCCTTTAAAAGCCTTTGGAAAGCCCCGGAGTCTCCACAACTATCCCATCTTCGTTTTTACCCCATAGTGACCAAACCAGCCTTCCATTCAAGGAGTGCTGGATGTAGTTCTCTTTTGAATGGGTGAAGACATTCCTGATCTACCCTGTGTGGTATTTAGAGAATACCACAAGAACCTCTCTTTCCAAGGGGATGAGGGTGCTTCCCGTGCATTTGCCTGCTCGGGTGCAAGGGACTAAACATAAACCTTATATTCAGATCCCATGTATATTCTGCATATAAATATTTTAGTTCACAGGAGTGTAGATCTATCTATCTATCTATCTATCTATGCATTTGGAATGGCTGCCATATGAAGAGAGATTAAAAAGACTGTGACTTTTCAGTTTAGAAAAGAGGAGACTAAGGGGGGTTATGAGAAAGGTCTATAAAGTCATGACTGATGTGGAGAAAGTTATTTACTTGTTCCCATACCATAAGAACTAGGGGCCGCCAAGTAAAATTAATAGGTAACAGATTTAAAACAAACAAAAGGAAATACTTCTTCACGCAACGGACAGTCAACCTGTAGAATTCCTTGCCAGAAGATGTTGTGAAGGTGAGGACTTTAATAGGGTTCAAAACAGAGCTAGCTAAATTCATGGAGGATAGGTCCATCGATGGCTATTAACCAGGATGGGTAGCAATGGTGTCCCTAGCTGGGAATGGGTGACAAGGCAGGGATCACTTGATAATTACCTGTTCTGTTCATTCCCTCTGGGGGCACCTAAGTTTGGCCACTGTCAGAAGACAGGATACTGGGCTAGATGGACTTTTGTTCCAACCAAGTATGGCCATTCTTAGGTTCTTTTGCTCTTATTTCCCACAGCAATGGGGAAGATATACTGAGTTAAATAATAGTATGCAAGAATAGACCTGTTTCTTATATAACTATCCCATTCTGGCCTCATCTCATTGCAAGCACAGTTGCTGTTCCTAAACATTCAGGCTACGTCTACATTGGCGCGCTTTTGCGCCAAAGCTATGCAAATGAGGCTTAGCGTTAGAATATTGCTGAGCCTCATTTGCATAACTAATGATCCGCCATTTTCGCGGACCAGGCTCTTGCGCAAGACGGGGCTGTCTACACTGGCCCGTCTTGCGCAAGAAAAACCCTTTTGCGCAAAGCCCTTATGCCCGAAAATGATCGTCATAAGGGCTTTGCGCAAAAGGGTTTTTCTTGCGCAAGACGGGCCAGTGTAGACAGCCCCGTCTTGCGCAAGAGCCTGGTCCGCGAAAATGGCGGATCATTAGTTATGCAAATGAGGCTCAGCGATATTCTAACGCTAAGCCTCATTTGCATAGCTTTGGCGCAAAAGCGCACCAATGTAGACGTAGCCCCATATTTGAAGATGCCAACATGTCACTTGCCCACTTCCAGCTACAAAATGTTAAACCCGCAGCCACTTGTCAAAAAAATAAAAATGGGGGCATTGCTCAGAAAGATAGTGAACATGTACTACAAGTTTTTATAATAGTGGCTTCTCTGAAGGAAAAGAAGCTATCCCAAGAACAAAGAGCTCCAATGCTAGTTTATCATCAGCTGTTGCACAGAAGACATCAATATGTTGCCGCTAACCATCAGCAGAGGGTTGAAATAAAAAAAATCCCCCACATTTCCTGAGTCTTATTAGCAAATACATATTACATTTCACATGACGAGACTCAGATGTGGTAAACAAACTCTGCATCACTGTTGGAGGAAGTGGGGGACTGGCTGGTTTTGCCTCTTTACAGCAAATTTACAAAAACAACTGAGTGATGCAATTTTTATAGATTATAAACATCAAAGACAATATCAGCTGCCTAGAGGCAGATCCTGGGGTCTGGATCTCCGAAATACAATGAGGTGCATTTCGAGTCATGCTCAACTCCTCAAGGTCTCATTGAATCACCTCTGAATAGCAGACACAAATTTCAAAGACTTGTCTTGTGTATACCATGCACATACATGTATTATGGAGAGAGAGAGAGATCCTGAGTTACTGAAACTTGTCCAAGACCATGTCTTCCCTTGCTGCACCAGAGATCAATCTTCTGGCATCCAATTTAGCAGGTTTACTAATGACCCACTAAATCGAATGCTGGGGACACCGTCAGTCAGCACCAATACTTCTCAGTTCGCAAGAAGTAAGGGAAGCTGATGGGAGCATTTGCTCCCATCGACTTCCCGCTGTGAAGACGGCGCCAAGCTCGGCTTAAGGTATGTCAACTCTAGCTACGTTATTTATGTAGCTGGAGTTACATATCTTAAGCTGACCTTCCAGGTCTAGAATAGACTGGCCTAATGAAATCCCAGAGTTAGCCAAGTTCTATACTCTCTCTCAGGTTTGCACCTATCCCTTCCACTGAGAACCTCCTATGCAGATGAGCCAGGCTTATAGGGAAGCATGCTAAAGCCGGCTGGTATCATGAAATCATGAGCGCAGACGGCATTCTTTGAAGTCGATACCTGAGGCCTGAGATTTGGGTCAAAGATGGAAAGGGTTAACAAAGGAATTACCTCAAGTGAATTAAACCAGCTCAGGTACAGCACTATTGCGGGCTCTTGCAAATTAATAGGGCACACCCATGGTAGATACTAAAAGTTAGCTCAAATTCTAGCCTTGCAGTCAGTAGATTTTGGATCTCTGTATTTTTGCCGAGGGCAAACATACATAAGAACATAATCCAACAGGATTCATTTTTAGCCTGGTGGAAGGACAGCTACATAACCTTACTTTTGTTAGCAGAAGTATTTAGTACAATGCTCACTGAAAACATAACCCACATTTGTCGGTTCATTGTTGGTTTTGAAGCTGCTTCTTTAAGCAGAAGAGTTGCCTCGTGGTTAAGGCATGTGACTTGGAGTCAGGAGATCTGGCTTCTCTTCCCAGTTTTGCCACAAACTTGTTATGCGATCCTTATGTGGTTATGTGACCATTGCTGTGACTCAGTTTCCTCATTTGTCAAATGAAGATGAGACTAGTTCCCCTTTGCTGTACTGTGGGAATTAATGAATGCCCACAAAGAGCTTTGAGAAGCTCACATAGAAGATACTATAAAGCACATAAAGCTGTCCCATATGGGCGCAAGATGTGTTGAACAATGAAAACATTTGCTCAATGCAACAAATGATATTTCACTTTAGGGAATGAATTACCTGTATAGTGTTCCTATTCCAGGCTCTTTGCACCACTTACACCCACCACTAATGGCTTAATTCATGTATGGTCGCACCAGGGTGATTTCCCCCGTGGCAGAGAAATACGGCCCAGTCACCTGCTCTAACTACTAACCCCTGTCCCAGAATTACTGCCTAATCAATGCACTTCCCTCTTCTTTAAATGTAACCGCCTGGAACCCCTCCTCTCCAGGAGACCTTAAGTCAGTGGTGGGCAACCAGCAGCCCTTATGCAGCCCATCAGGGTTCTATGTGTGGCCCATGAGATGTTTTGTTTACCATTGCCCAGGCCCAGGGTTGCCAGACTCTGCTGATTTTTGTCTGCATAGTTTTTTCATACCAGTGTTACTAACGTGACACACACATAGAGCCAGGGCACGTGATGTGAGGTGTGTGCTGATTGCACACAACATTGACAGTGAGAGCCGTGCACTCCCTCTGCATCCAGTCAAAGTGATGCTACAGTTCAGTTAGCACACCCCACACATTCTAGGCACGGAAGGGCAGTTAGCAAAACTACTCTAACCCAGGAGGCCATCTTGGTTGTGACAAGCTTGTGGCTTAATCAGATGAAGAGCCACTCACTAGCCTAGGTTGCCCATCCCTGGCCTAAGTTGTCTGGCTCAGCCCTTAAACTGAGTGGGGCAGGTTTAGGAAGGGCAAGGCCAAACTGTATAGAGATGAGCTCAGTCAGCAGCTTTGCCACAGGGGACTCCCATGTCAGAAACCCTGGTGGTGAATCTTTCCTCCCCTAGCACAGCTGCTCCCCAGTGGTGAGTCTAGACGCTGAACTTCTGGACGTTTATCCAAATGTATAAATAAGAGGTTTCCAAACTGTGTGGTGCTCACTGCTTGGAGGGCATTAGCAACATCTGGGGGGGGTGCCATGGGTGTGCGCAATGGGGATCGGAAAGAGCACCACCCAGGCCCACCCAGGCCCTCCCCACCTCAGTCTCTGCTCTGGTCCAGCCTCCAGCAGTGTCCCCAGCTCCGGGCCCCATATCTGGCATCATCCTCAGCCTCAGCTCTGGGCCCATATCTGGCTCTGACCCCAACCCCATGCCAACCCCAGCCTCAGTCACTGACCACAGCTTCATTCCTGGCCCAGGACAGAGGCTGGGGGTGAGGCCAGGAGCAGAGCCATAGCTGACCATGGACTTGGTTGCTGGCCCCCACTGGAGCTTCCACCCCTGCCTCCAAACTCAGCCCCTGGCTGAAGCCCTGCTCCCAGTTCCAGACCTGCCCCCAAACGCAGCCCCAGCCTTGGCCCCCTTACTCCTGTTTGTGTTTCTCCCCCCTCCCTCCCAAGAGCTGTGACCTCACTCGCAGTCCTGGCTCTGGGTGTGGGAAAGGGGCAAGGACACAGACAGAGGTAAGGAGGGCATGACCCACAAAAGTTTGGGGATCGCTGCTCTAAAGTTTTGGAGGTTTGCCTGTTGCTAATTAATTGTAAAGAAGTTCCCAAAGTGAAACCCTGGATCCAAACAACCCAGATCTTTGGGGAGGGGGGATTTGTATTCAGCTCAAAACACTGCAACTGTCTCTGTGAAAGGCAAACTGAAATGTGGTTGCTTTGGGAACCCTCAGCACTGGTTTCAACCCCAGTGTTGTGGTCTTATCACTAGTTATTTTACAGTAAGTCTTTGGAACTTGTGTCTTGCATGTACTTGTATAAATAACTAAGAGAGTATGAGAATGTCTGACTCTTCTAGGCACCTGTTGGTTTTAATATCTTGTGTCATAACCAGGCTAGGTTTAATAAAATACATTATGTAGCCCGTTTATTTTGGTCAAGAGGGATTTTTTTTTTTGCAATGCAGTTTGATTGCTTGTGCCCAGACAGTTCCCTATTCAGCTCCAGTGTTTTAACATCATAGATCACCACCTTGTTTGTTTCAGAATGAAGCAGAACAACTCCTCACCGGCCCACCTCCCAGTGAATTGCTTTATTGTTAGATAATTAACCTTTTCTTTCCCAAGCAGTAAATGAAGTGTGGAGCTTGGTAATTGGTGCTTCTGTTGTCTTTGACTTCTTATGAACCCCCAAAGGGGCAGTCAGTCATTATTAGGGCTGGATTCTCAATGTGACTCGGTGACACATAGTTCTTTATCCCTTACTATTTATCCTGAATAGAGATGGCAGAAATCAATAAAATGAAGGATTATTACCCAGAACTAAATAGAATTGGATGCCAAAGGACACGTGGCTCTGAAGTGTAAAAAAGACAGAGGTTACTGATTGAGCCACAGAGTTGAGTGAGAAAATTCTCATTATGGAGTGAGTACTTGAATCTCAATGACTTTTCAGTGCCTGGTTAGGAGGAAAATGTGAATCATTCTACTGACTAATGAGCAGTCCTAGGTTGTGGAGCAAAGTGGCATCTAATTTCCGAAAGAAAGTGCATGAGGCCTAAAGTGGAACCAAAGGGATAAGAAGCTGTCCTAGAAGGGCTTGATGCCACAAGTCTTCCTCATGTAAGCAGTCCCACCGTCAGCTATGTAAATGCACTTTGGCAAATAAAGACTGTTTGCGTGAATACAAGCTGGTAGAGTTGGGCTTTTGGTGTGAAGACGAGTTACACGGACCTCCCAGGGCACAGGAGCATTTCATCTTTAGGCCATAAAAGGACTGTGTTTTCTTGGGAACTGCCACTGGCTGTTTTTCATTAACAGACATCGCCATTCGCTGGCGATCACATAGACTGTGAGCAGGAACCGCTTCCCTATTTCCCAGCAGCCAAACAAACTGGATTGTGTAATATCAAATCCAGCTCACGGTCTGGCACCCGAGTGTAACACAATAGGAGATATCATTCCATTAGGCTTGGTTGCTGCTTATGTATCTTAATTTGATTAAAGCTACATTTTGGTTCTTGGATAAGTGGGACAACAATACAGATGCAACAGGATGAATGGGGAAAAATCATTTAGCTTCCAAAATTATATGAAGAGGGAAAAGAAGGATTTTACAGGCTTTCCTAAACTTCATTTTCAAGCCATTCTCTTCCTTAGTTCAATAGACACATTCAGAGAATTAATGAGAATAACCAGGCATGCTCTTTGTTCACAATCACATCACACTCACAGTTTAATGAGGAATAAACTATGCATAAAGAAAACTTAAGTCAAGATCTCAGAACTCTCAGTCAAGAACTTAAGTTAAGATAGCCCCAGGTCGGACATTGATCCGCCACCTACTGGAATAAATGAAAAGACCCTCTATAAGCATTGCATTGAGCGCTAAACACATTTACCAACAAAAACCTGCGCTGAACCATCAAGAAGCACGCGGGCTTAATTGAGACACTGTTGTTGCCATTATAAATCATAATTGAAACCATGTGTGTCTAGTAGATGTCACACTAGCTGCAGCATGTCAGTGCATGTTTATGTTTCACGTTCTGCTCTTTTTTACTTGAGCAGAGATGTTCAACAGGGAACTGTGGCTCCGTCCGACTTCCTCCCCAGTGAATTTCCCATTGAACAATGGGAGCAGGATCCAGCCTTTGGGGTGTCAAAACTAACTAGGCTATTCGCGTGTTACTCTGTTGGAGTCAGATTCTGTACTGCTTAGGGGAGGGGAGGAAGGGTATGCAAAAAGTTCCCCTTCATACAATTGCTTCTCAATGGCATCATGCAACAGCACTGAGCACTCCGGGTACTGCACACTTTGTCTTGTCCATGGGAAACAAGGGCATCTGGAAGGGATGGTGTAGAGTAGGGTCATGCCTTCTCCTTCTGTAATGGCCCATGGAGCAGGGTCAACATGGCCAGGAAGTATTCAGGGGCAGCTAATGACCGATGGGAAATGCACACCCTACTCAGGGAGCAGCACTTATGGATTTGTGTCTTCCTGAATTGCAATCTTCCTATTGCTCCTCCAGGTGAGTGTACCCTGTACCACCCCCTAGAGGTGGTGGTACCAACAGTCAAGCCCCCAACAAAGGGCAGGATCTTGAACACCCTTTCATGTGTGAGTCCGCAGCAGGCCTGCTTATAGGATGGAGACATTGCAGGCTCAGGTCCATCATCTCTGGACTGTTAAGTTATTTTCTGTATAGCCCTGCAATCAGGAAACCATCAATGGAAGGCAGTAAGATATGTCAGATTTCATTATCACCCTGCAGTCTGCGAAAGGGAGCAAGGATTCAACAGACGCATTCTCACAGTTTTAGGCTTTCATTGGCTTTTATGCATCAAGCAGCATTTCAAGTGTCACCATTTTCTCCTGCAAATTGGAGGGAAGAGGGACTGGGCCTCAAGTAAAAGGTATAAAGTATTTTGTTTATTCGGGAAAGGATAACAATTGTGCAGTGAGGCTGGATTTGAAAGCCTGGGGTTTCAGTAGGGAAACTGACTTCGCTTTATGAAGAAAAAAAAAAAAAGAAATTTCAAACCAAAACGTTCCAAGACCTCTCATTCTCGAGTTTAACTTTTGCCAGTCGCGCTTCAACAATTTCCATTAACATTCCTTCTTCAGTCCTGTAAGTGGAGAAAGCAAATAAACACCAGGTCAGTGCCTGATGTGTTAGTCGGTGATGCTGTACTTGATTTTGTACTTGATTTTTAAAATGCTGTCAGCCAGGAGAGAAGTGTCAGCTACACTGCAGATAATAGTAGGGTCAGATCCTTTGGCTCTGTCTCCACATAGCCCAGGGGAGGAGCTGCAAAGATGGCTTTATGCCACCTTTGTCCTATTCAGACTCTGGGCTGACATGGCCCCTCCCTCTCCCACTACAATTCAGAGCAACCGCAGGAGCTGCTATGACTTGAGGCTGCCTTTCTTTTGCCTGCTGCACTGCAGTCTAAAATCTTTGGAGGCCATGAGAGCTATGCTACTCATCCTCCCATCTCTGGCACGCTCCTTTCTCCCAGGACTGGTGGGACAATGGGGTGCACAGGGCCACTATCATTAGCCCTGTGCTGCAGGAATTCTCATCCCACCCCTCATGGCTCACTTATAGCCTCGATGTGTTGCAAATATGGTATGTGCCCACTGAAGCAAAGGATCGTATCAGATCAGTGCTTGGACAGACAGAAGCAGACTGGGGACTGCAATTTGGCTGAATACTGGGGCAGCAGGGTGATAGGGCAAATATCCCGATTTTTGCAAAATCAGTGGCGGGCAACCTAGGCTAAAGAGTGGGCCTCATGAGTGGCCCTCCTTCATCTCAGGGTGCTTCAAGGTTGTCATAACCAAGACAGCCTCCCAGGATCGGGTAGTTTTGCTAACTGTGCTTGTGTACCTAGAATTTGCAGGGTGTTCTGACTGAACCATAACAACACTTTGATTGTAGGCAGAGGGAGTGCACAGCTCTTAAGGCCCATGTTGTGTGTGTAACCCACAGAGCTACTGGGTATGGTGTGCTGTCCCATATAGTGGCACTTATACCCCACACAGAGCGAAGGAATGAGTGTGCTGCATAGCCTTACCTGAGAGCCACCTGGCTTTTAGCTCAGTCAGAAGAGGCTCATGCGCTAAGCTCCACACATCTCAGGTCTGGTTCCACCTGTTGGCACTACACATGCAATCCACACACATCACTTCTTGTGCCCTTGCTTTATGTGAGTGTCACTTTAGTGACACTGGTAGGAAAAAAACTATCCAGATGGAAACCAGATTGAGGCAGTCCTGCATGTGGGCAACAAAACGTCTCATGGGCCTCACATGGAGCCCCAATGAATTGCATGTGGCCTTTGGGCCCCAGGTTGCCCATCACTTCACTAGATCTCTGCTGCAAGATAGCACCTCAGGACTCTGAGTCCCTGCAGGGCAGCACATGTTTCTGCACTACTTGGATGTTCAGTCAATGCTTCCTCTCCCAGGAAGAGGAATTAATAGACAGGCAGTAATATAGTGCCAATATCTGAACAGTGAGCTTCTGCAGAATGCTCCCTCTTCACATGCAGGAAAACTCCTTGTACTTTGCTCAGGACGGTGCCACTGTAACCCACTTTGGAGTGTGTGTTACAAGTCCTCCACTGTGCTGATCCCCAGAGGGTACAAGCTGTTATGAGCAGCTTGGTTGTCTAGCTTGAACACCTCCAGTGTTAGCACTGGAGAGGCCCTGGTTCAGTCCCCACCATGTTAGCCAAGGCAGTGGCCACCATTCAGCGAAGAAGGAACTGGGGCAGCTATTTGTTTGTGGTTTTCATCACCATACACTTGGCAAACAAACTTATATCAAGTGCATTTGCTGGAAATGTTTATGCTTTGTTCTTGAATTATATACTGATCATCTGTGTGTGTAACTTAGCAAAGACTGCAGCTTGGGTCATTTGAACTGTGGAGAGGGTGAGTGGGGAGAGATGGGGAAGGAGAACCGGGGGAGGGAAGGAGAAAAGGAAGTGAAAGTGACTAGCTTGTAAGCAACCTGGGCAACTTCTGGAGAATACCTGCCATTGGGGCAATCCAGGCCATACTAAAACTGCTTTGAAGTGCTTTTGCATGCACTTAAGGGATAAGCCATTCCTAACAGTCATTTCTGCGGTATACAGAGAAGGAACAAATGGCAGGAGAGGCAGAGAAATCAGCCAACCTGACTTTCAGGTAGCATTTTAGTCAAGGGCTCCCAGGACTGGCTGACAGTGCCCCTTTGACCACATCACTACTGACCTGTCATGAGCCTGATTAGGTTGTCAAAGCAGAGGGGTTTATTGCACAACGTCGGTCTTCACTTGCGAACTCTAAGGAGCGTGATGGGAAAAATTGGATGATCAAGGATGTGCAGTCCTGCTAAAAGAAATAAAAATGGGAGGGGGGAGGTTAGGAGGATAGGATGTTGCGAGCAGAGCTCTAGCTGAGAGACAAGTTGTCAAGCAGTTTTACATCCTGTTAGACTCTTTGTTCAAGAAAAGGTGAATGTAGTTACCATGGTTTTCCTTGCCACAGGCTAACAAACAGCATTGTACACACACCCTTTTACCTCACATGAAGGCCACAGTGTGATGATTTTTTATCTGCAGGCACCTTTATCTCATTTTCATGGTATGCATAACCCCAAACACAAGCTGGACCTGACTGGCTGAAGGTGAATCACTGCTGTGCATCAGTATTGCAATTGCTTATCATAAACATAATTGTCAAAACACAACTTTGAAAGCATTGTAAAAGAACGTGTCTTTATTACGCATTCCATTACAGGAAAGATCAATTCTGTACTAGCATTCAGGCATGCCCTGCTCAGAGGGCACTGCTGGGCCCTACTCACCTTTCTCTGGTAGCTGAGGTAATGCCATATCTACAATCTAATCCCATGTTACACTCACAGGAGGCATAATAAGCAGGGGCAGATTTAGGGGCAGACAACCCAGGCAACTGGGGTGCTGTATTTGTTATAAGCAACCAAAGGGAATACTCCTTGAGGTTCCTGGGGCCCTATGGGGCCGGCCTTAGTCCGATTCCCCCGAATGGGGCCCCGCGTCTAAAGGGGCCCCACTCCCTGAACCCGGAAGTGTGCCGGGCGCCATGGGCGGCGAGTTAATATTCAGAGAGGGGCCCTGCTTCAGCAATATGTGGAGCTGGGTCTCTCCACCGGCACTGCCTGGAGCAGGCCCCGGATCCCACCCTCTCACCACGCGTCCTCTCACCCTGGCCCCAGAGCATCCCCCCCAGCCCTGTCCCATCCCTGCCATGCGCAGCTCTCACTGCAGCTCCCCCCACTGGTGTGTGCTGTTGCTGTTGCTGCCATGCGCTGCATTTGCAGGTGGGTGGGGAGGATGCCTGGGCGTGACGTGGGCGGGGAGGATGGCCCGGGACTTTAAAACTCCTGGGAGGCACATTGCATTACTTGGCCTGGGTCCGGGTTCGGAGTCTGGGGCCCGAGCGCAGACTCCAGCACCAAAAAGTAGAAGGCAGAAGGTAAGGGA
>CM057845.1:262476896-262512182 GCA_030068395.1 Apalone spinifera
CAAATCATGTCAAACCAATCCGATAGCTTTCTTGGATAGGATAATGAGTCTTGTGGATAAGGGAGAAGCGGTGGATGAGGTATACCTAGATTTTAATAAGGCGTTTGTACTTTCCATTCATCCCCCTATCATCAGGGGAACAGAAAGAAAAGCAAGACATGTCCTGGTACACATGGCTGCTGCCTTCCTCCCTCCCCCGTGCTCTCATGAAACGGCACCCTTGCTAAAGATAATGAATGGTTTTGTGCTTACAGCATTGAACTAGGGCTCTTGAGATCTTGCTAAAATTCCTGGCTCTACCATACACTTCCTATGTGACCTTGGGCAAGTAACAAAGGTCATATTTCTAAAGGTATGTAGCCATTCTTCCATTTAGCATTGCAACACCCAAGTGACTTAGGAGTTTAAGGGCTTCTCTACATGGGAAGTTAGTATGCAGAAAGGATGTGAATTTGCAGCATACCAGATACTCCACACTAACTCTCTGTGGGGACACTCTCATAGAACAGTACAAGTGCCCTCAAGCAATTCAGCATAATGCACTTTAATATGCTGCCATTAAAGTGGGAGTATAAATATGCTTGTGCTGGCATAGCTATCCCTGGACAGGAAGAGGAATAAGATCAATTAGTATAAAGGTACCTTTTATTTTGACATAATAGCAGCCACCCTGAGGGGTCATAAAAGTATAACTGTGCTGGTTAAAAAAAATGTTGTCCAGCTATGGGGAAGAGTCCTTTAAGAGACAATGGCATGAGCACTTGAAACCAGTTGCTAAGCTAGACAGAGGCTCATGGCATGTAGTGCTGATCAGTGAGAGCTCAGTTACTGAATGGAGAAGAGCCCTGTTAGGTTCTGGGTGTCTAGTGGCTACTGAACTGTTTGTCTGCCTGTGAGACCTTAAGTGTGAGGGATATTGCTTCCTATTTGTATGTAGGTCCCGATCTCGTTTGGGGCCTCTAAGTGCTACTGTAAATCCAACAGTACAACGACTACAGGCAGAACCTCTCTACTCTGGCACCCTCAGGACCTGACCGGTGCTGAACCAGAGAATTTGCAGAACCACAAGAGGCCAATATCGTCTAGCAACATTACCAACACTTTCATTGCTTACTGGGCTCTTAGAAAACATTTAGTGGTAAATTAGAGCTAAATAACAGCACAGAACACTGAAAGCCAAGACTGGTGGTTGTAAACAAACTTTATGGGACTTTGGGAACTTGGCCACACCCATGATACACCCATGATACATCCAGCTAACTAAATTCATGCCAAACCATGGATATTGGTGGACTAGAGAGGCATCCCTCCCTGCCACTTCCAGCATATGCTGTGTGACGTGGACAGGACTGAAATCTTATGATGTCACAAAAGGATGATGCCACAAGTTGGTGATGTCGGATGTGTGAACAGCTGTCAGAATCTTCTCCACATCACACTAAGGTGCATGCTAATAATGGCAGTGACCAAGAAGCAGAGGGAAGAGCCTATGACAGTCTATGTTACCATTGTGAATGTGTTAATGCTGCCATGTATGACACTAACCGGCCTTGCCTGCTCTGTGACCCCTATCAGAAGAGTCATGTAGTGTTGTTCACAGCTACTGGCATCTGCCATATCCACCAGCCATTACTGAGGTGGCTAGACTGGAGGGTGGAGGAGGAGACATTCTGTGCACCTCCTGAGGAGCCTCTGGTGTGTGAATTCCTTGCCGCTCATAGATACTTATCCAGTTGTCAAGCCCTGCATCCTGCCTATACCACAGTTTTTGGCAATGGGGGAAAACATAGGACCCAATGGTTAAAATTTACAGAGGGTAGGGTTTACTACACTGCTCCCATCTAAATGTATTTCATGTGGAAAAACTCAGGCCTTCATAAACAGTTTAAGTAGATTGTTACTGAGGTCAACTTCAAGGCAATCTGCAGCACCACTGAAAAACACAAGACCCTCCTCCTTCTGGGAAGGAACACCTTGGTTTCTCATTTCACACAGCCAGACAGACTCGATTTCATTTACATCAGTGTAAAACCAGAGTCAACCCACCAAAAGAGTTAGAACCAACCCCCCAGGGAGGCAGAAAGGCAGCACAGAGCACTGACCACGAAACCACAAGTACATAAGGATTCAGGCATCGTTTTTCAGTAAGTTCCCTTTCCTCATTAGCAGACTGATTCAAAGACAATTGGGAGTCTGTCCATTGTCATCAGTGGGCCCCAGATCAGGCCCAAGCATTGTGGCCTGGGGCTTCATAACACAACAACAACGACTTCATTGGTTTCCATTATAAAAATGTTCAATAATGTTAACAGCCTGAAAAGTGTGTTTGCTTTTCTAGTGACATGAAATAAATCATGTTGAGGTATGTGAGCCACCAAGACCAAGAAGTTTACACTCAAAGTGAAAGGGAAAGAGTTGAATACTTCACTCCATGTTCCACAGAAGCAATAACATCAGCAAATAGCCACTCATCAGGCAATGACTCTGATGACAAGTTCCCTGATGGCTCAGTCAGAATCAGCTTGTTCCTGTCACTGAGTTTTGCAGAGCTCTCTGGCAAGCTGCTTTGAACCAGGCGCTGCTGAACCACCAGCTTTGATCTGCTTTGCAGTATCTTTATTTTCCTCAGGGCTTAACTCACCACATTGTCATGTCCTCAGGTAAAGCCTTTTGAACTCTGCTGTAGTGTGCAACTACAGAGAAGTATTTCCCCTATCTGTCCCAGGAACCACTTAGCACAAAGCCTGAAGGCCAAAGCTGCCAAGTCTTTCTCTTTGGGATTGACTTACTAATTATTGTCTTCAATTTCATGCTCCATTTCTATAAATGTGACTTCTAAAGGAAGAGTTCCATGCTGCATTTCAGCAGAAAATTCCAATTCACATTCATCGGCTCTTTAAATCTTATTCGCCATGAGAGGAGAGACTTAATTCGCAATCACAGGGCTGCCGAGCAAAACAGCTCGCTCCATCTCTTCACCACCAAGATTTTACATTTTCTCTGATTTAGTCTAATAATAATTGTGATTGGAGGAACTATGACACACAGGTGATGAAAGGGTTAATGGAGACCTGCGCTGCCAAGTGTGCTACCTTTGCCCCTCAGGGGAGAGCCACCCTTAATTAGATATGAAGCCCAGTTGCAGCAGGGCTGTGTGGTGATTATGAAGACAGGAAGCTTACAGAAGAAGGGGGCTGCGGGGAAAGAACTACCCTTCAATCTCGGGGTTTAGAGATTATAGAGAAGAGCAAATCCTGCAATCCTCATATAACATGGGGAGGGTGGCAAGAAGCTATGAGTGACATAGAACAGCCACCAGGGTGGAGCAGGCTCTGTTGGGATGCTCTGACAAAAGGACAGGAAGTGAATTTCCAGGGAGAGAGCTCTGAGAGATGTCTAACTGAGAGGGAGGTCAAGTCAAGAATATTTTTGTTTATATATTTGGGTGTGGGCTTTTGTTGGGAGGCTCCAGTGGAGAGTCCTGAAAGTCTTGGCCCTGAACAAAGGGTTAATCTGCAGAGCCTGGGGGTGGAGGAGGGAAGAGAGGAGAAGAAGACCTAAGAGAGGCTGGATAAGAAGCATCCCAGGGAAACAGCAGTGAGGACATGGACTGAGCAGACCTTGGCTCAGGTTACATAGAGTCCCCAGGTTGGAATTTGGTGGAGTAGTGGGAAGGCCCAGGTTTCCCTACCAGCACTGGAAAGGTGGCCTGAGTTCAGAGAAAGAGACAGGGATGGTATAGAGAGTCCAGAGAGAAAGGCATCAAGGCCACAAGGCCTGGAGTTGGGCTGAAGACTTTTTGGATGTTTGGACGGCTTATTTGGTTGGACTCTTTCTAATCCCAGAAGGAGTGGCATAAAGAACAACCTGGCCAGAAAGCCAAATTATGGGAAAAGACCACAGCAACTCTGGAGCGACTGTCAGCAGCTGGCACCAAATAAGGAGAGAACCTTTCTGCCTGACATGAGGAGGCATTCCAGTGGTGCGTGAACTCCCTCACAATGATACAAAATAGCACTGTTTGAATTCAAAGCTTTAAAAAATCCTATTTACTTAATCATTAAGCCTCCAACAGCAAATAGGGATTAATCCTGTTTTACGGAGGGGAGCCTGAGAGAGGGAGATTAAGTGGCTCCAGGCCACCGAGTGAGATAGTGTCAGCAGGGGTTCTAAGGTGTGCAGAGTCTCTGGGTGGAGTTGTCTGCCACAGGAGCTTTGACTGAATAACAACCGAGGAAAAATCTCAGGGAACAGACTGATTATTTGGCCCAGGTTGTCCCTTGTTATCATGTAACTATAGCTAAGGGAGCAAGGGGGCGCCAGTTGAGTGCCAGTGGTTGTCTGGGGAGGGTCAATGCTTCCATGGCTTCTGTCTGCCTTGTTGTGTGGTCAAACAGCTTAACTATTTTTAAGATGGTGCTTGACAAACTTGTTAACAGGATTATATTGGGATTGCCCTCTATGGCAAGGGATCCAATTCTGTGACCCAAGAGCTTCCTTCTAGGCCTACGTTCCTAACTGAAGCCCAGGCCCATTGACAAATGAGACATTTATATTAAAATCACCTACACCTAAATATATGACATGGGTCATTTCAAGCCAACCCATAAAATATAGTCCGTTTTGGTCTAGAAGTCTGCAAAATGGCATTAGACCCCCCAAAGAACTGAATAATCTTTACCAGGCTCTGAATTTCACCCATCTCAATTTTTTCAATATCGTGAAAAAGGACTTTTGCTAAAATATAAGTCCAAAACAGAGTGACAAGCTGGAGGTCTTAGAAGTAATTAAGCTATTACAGCTTAGAAATGTGACAAGTGACCTAGAGGTGCTTAGCCAGACTTCATAGTGATTCACAGTCATCCTCAGGAATTGTTCCCTCCCCCTACCTTCCACCAAGTTGCCACATAAAGACAATTAGAGGTGGACAGTGAAGGATACTTGATGTCTGCCACAGTTTAAAAGTGCATTAATGCGGGGGGAAAAGGTAAAATAGGAAGGACTTGCTTTGCTCTCACATAGCTATGGAAGTAGAGCTGTGGGCAGTGCTGCAGCACCTCCAGGTTTGGGGCACCCTGGCCATACGCCCCTGTTGCCCACATTCCTGGCCACAGGCTCTTTGCCCCTGTCACCCAGGTTTCCAGCTGCCAGCCCCACTGTTCCCCACCTGTTATCTCTGCTTCCAGTCCCATCAGTCACCATCTACATGTGAAGGGTCTTAGCTGCCAGTCCTGGGTCCCACTCAGTTGCTGGCCCTGCCACCAAGTCCTTCATGCAGGGTCCCACCCAGATGCCAGGTGTGGTGTCCTGGCCGCTGGCCCTTCATGCAGGGTCCTAGCTGCTGGCCCTAGCTCCATGGGTCAGTGATGGGTGCAGACAGCAGTAAGCGGGGGTGGAGTTGAGCACTCCTACTCCAAAAATTGTTTCCACATCTCTGCTCACTTACCAGTTTAAAACAATGGCAAGTCCATTCTAGTGAGTGGAGCTACAGAGATTTGAAACCAGCGTTGAGGAGAAGAGACTCAATCCCCCACTCTCTCGAAACTGAAAGCGTGGCCAGCTGCTGTACTCTAACTTCTTTTTTTCTGAGACAAGAAAGATTTGAGACAAACACAACAGATTTAGTGGTTAAACACTGCCACCTGTGACTCTCCGATATTTCTCAATAAGCAAGGCAAGTTAGTCAGCAAACATGCTTTTCAAAGGTAATACATGGTATTGATTTCTCCCCAAGGTACCTTAATTACACAGTTCAGAGTACTGAAAACAAGAATATCTGTGATGTTACCAACAGTCCAAGATCATTGGGTGGATTAAAAAAAAATCAGCAGCAGTTTACAGCTGCTTGAATACAATTCCTGATGCGTTCCTCAGAAAACAGAGACAGAATCAGTGTCAGCAGTGCTTATTTAATGGCTGAAGTGATATACAAGCACCTACTTTTTCTGTTATTTTTGACACTATTGTTTAATGCTTCACCTGCCAGAGTAGATAATCTGCCTATAAAGTTATTTTAATTCCTAACATCTTCAAAATTTCCTAAACATGCAAATTTAATTATGCTGACGCAAGGCCAGTCTCTGTTAGAGATGCATCATTCTGTTCCAATTAACAATAAAGCTGCCTTATGTTGTTTCCTGACATCAAAACAAAGGTGTCTTTGTCAGAATTATAAGTGCCTGAATGTGCTACAGTTTTTTCCAGTCTTTGGATGTACAGCCTTAAATAATCTCTCTTCTTCAGCTACCTGATTGCTTAGGAAAATTATAAGAAAATAGCAACTTCAGAAATACATTGTTAAGGTGTGTAGGCCCATCTCCTTAGCTGAGATGAATCAGTATTGCTCCACTGTGTGCTTCAGTCTTTATAAAATAAAGAAAATGAATTTCAGTTTTCCCACTGCAATTTTGAGAAATTGAGGGTTTCTATCGTTTAACGAGTCGGAGCAGCTAAATGTGGGGTGTCACACTTTCTGGCCGAAGTGACCCTACAGAGAGGAAGGGTGGGTTTGTAGCTGAGACTTCCAGCTAGACTTGTGAGAGATATGTTCTATTCCCGCTACAAACTTTCTTCATGAGCTTATGCCGGAAACTCCAAGTGCCTTGATTTCCTTTCTTAGTTAGAAAATGCAGATAACACTTTACCTAATAAAGCTCCTTCAGCCTACATTAATATCTGCAGATCAGTGCTCTCCTCTGACAGAAGGCTCTGTAAGTGCAAAGATGCACTCTGCTACCTTTCAGTGCAACATTCCATGCTCCAGGTGGGCCCCTCTGCAAAGGTGCATGTTTCCCTTCCCAGCTAAGGATTAAACACATTTTACAAATATGTATGGATCAAACTTCGCAGCAGCCCTGTGAGACAGAGAAGAACCACTAGCCTCTTCCTACAGTCAGGAGAATCTCAGGGTAATGTCTATATCTCAGCTGAGAGGTGGGCTCCCAACCGAGATGCACTAGCTCTGCTTCAGTCAGTATGCTGAAAATAGCAATGTGGCCAGAGGGGCACAGGCAGTGGCTCAAACTAGCCAGTGCCACCAGTGTTCCCTGTAAGCTGTGCATCTGTGCGATTCAAATGCTCCCCACCTGCCCACAACTAGATATTATGTTTCTGCTGGTGGTGCACTTTTGCACATGCCTCAGTTCACATGAAAATTTTATTCTGCACAGGGATGGAAAAGATTAGAGGGAACATTGCTAGCTACCTGAGTACAATCCCACCTGATTGCTTCAGTATGTACTCAGGCAGTTAGCCCAAGTCACCATCGCCATACTGCTATTCTTTGCATCGAGAAATATTAGCTACTGCTACTATTTTCACTGTTACTAATTTCAAACAGTTGACGTTCCCCAGGAATTTGCTGGATTATGTGTTGTTCCCCATGCATCGAGTGCTAAAGCTTGAGCAGGGAGGAAAAGAACTGTTTTAATTTGGTCAGTGGCCTGGCTTGACTTAGAGCACCAGGGACTTAACATCACTGTCTCACTGTACAGCTTTTGTCTTAAAGATTAATGCACCTGCCACACTGCATAGGAAATCAAAATCTAATTCAGTGCTGTGTGCAAAACAGGCATGCTAATCAAGATTTACCTTTTAAAAGAGCTATAAACTTTAATGAACTGTGCATCTTATATAACTGTTCATGTATCTATAGATTTATCTATCCATCCACCAAAAAAATAAAACTCAGCTAGAGTGCAATGAGTTTTAAGAGCAGTAATTTTGTGTCCCTTGGCTCTGATTCTCCCTGGGACTATTATCCTGGAATTCCACACAATTCTGTGACCGCTTCTGTAAAATGAAGACCATAACTGTACAGAACAATAAGATATTTTAAGGGAGGAAATGAGAGATGCTGCTTACACTGCTTACACAGCTGACAGCCAAGTACCACATCAGCAATAGAGAATGACAACTTACATTTCAGGGAAAGCTCTCAGATAAACTCCTGGGAAGTTTCTTAATTGATTTCATTAAGCTATATTTCACTAACCTAATTGCTTAGGACCAGATCTTTAAAGGTCTGTAGCTGCACATATATGCATATTGGTGCTGGGAACTGAAAGGCTCCAAACTCCAAGTGCAATCAATGGGAAATAGATGCCCATCCTCTTTGCACACTTTTGAAAACCTCCTTAGGCAGTTAAATACCTTTCAGAACGTGGCCCTCTATTTGTAAAATGGGATGTGTGTGTGTATGGGGGGAGGGGTGAATAGCATTTACATGCCGCACAGTGGATGTGAGGACTTGGAGCATCAACAGCCTCCCTAGGCCCCTGGGCAAAGTGTGCCACTCCAGGAAATGCTGGGGATTTGGACAAGGGTGAGGCTGGGGCAGCCAGCCCAGAGCACACCACGCACGCCCCCAGGCAGCACCACCGTACGCTCCTTTCAGTCCTTAGCGCTGCCCAGGCTTGAAGTCTCTGGGAAGTGAGGCTAGGGGAGAAGCCTCTTGAGGCAAAGCTCCTTTACCTAGGAAGAGACAGGAAGCCAGCTCCTTGTACTTCGGGCAGAAGGTCCAGGACAAGTGGTGACAAGCTGTCACAGATCTGCATGGCCCAGCCAAGGGGGACGCTGCCACAGCACCACCTCTTGTGCCCTCTGGAATTCCCATGAGGCTCCAAAGAATGGGAATGTCAGCCTAGGCCTCAACGCTCACAGCGCTGCTTCTTCTCTAGCCAGCTTGGGCGCCTGTCTTTGGCAGGGCTGATGAGCAGCCAAGCCAGAGAACTGCTCATCTGCTGGGCTTTAAACTCGTAGCTTGGAAGGAAATCTTGCTCTTGGGCCTTCTTTTCTTTTTCTCACTGGGGCTCTTCTGCCCCTGGCTGTGCTAAGGAACAGTGGGCAAGAAAACAGGAGGAGGCTGAAGACCAGCTGCTGCCACAGTAAGCATGCACCACCTGTGACTTGAACCCACCTCACAGGCGCAGCAATCCTGCATGATGCCTCTATACCACTAGCAGCTGGTTAGCTCTGCTCGCTAAGCCATCTCATCCTGCTTCGGGCTGCCGGCATGGGCCACTCAAAGGAGAGGTGGTGGCTAATAGTACCTATCAGCAGATGAGGTGGCTGAGAGGCTACGATGCTAGCCTGCTGATCTTCTGTGCTCTGCACCCACGGGTTCAAACCCCACCTCTGTTGCTTGCCTGCCATTCTTCTTTTGGCCATAGGGTCCTTCTTCCAGGCATCTTCTGCACTTGCCTGCCCAAGCAACTCCTACCATCAACTTTCCTTCCCTCATTACTATCCCTGAAGTTTCCTTGGTGTTCTGGGGCCATTGCTCTTATCACAAAGGCTGAGCTGAATTTCTATTTTTTCCCCCTTCCCTTGCTCACTACAGCCTCTGGAGTTTAGCCTATAGCTCAGCTATCTCTAGGTGTTTCTTATCTTGGTTTCTTAATTGAAATGTCTCTCTCCTGTCTCTTTCGCTTGTACACTTGAGCAAACATGCTGAAAAACGAACAAGACATAATGTAAAGGGAGTGAAATCTCTGTTACATAAGAGGCTAGATAGACCCAAAGGATTTACTCATTCATGTTAAGTCTTTATAAAGCATTACTCATTGTGCTCTACAGGGAGATTGTATGGGTATTGTTTTATTTTTCAAATGCCAATGAATAACCCTCTGAAATATAGACTAAGTTTTCAGCCTCTAGTGAAGCAGGTGAGCTCACAGTACACACATAACGTACCACACCTTTGATTTTCTTTCTGTAACTCGCATTTGCACACACAAATTGGGTGATTTCATATACCAGTTGGTAATTAGGCACACAACTGCCTGATATTTGTACATCTGTTGAAGCCACTGTTGCACACCTAGATGACAATGGACAGCCCACAAAAGTGGGGCTAGAACTCACAGGACCAGAGCCCCCAGCAGGCAGTCCAGCCAGGGCACGAGCAGCCGGGTTAGCAACCTGGTGGGGGCTGGAGGTAGTCTACCCCTGCCTTGGAGCTGGTAAAGTCAGCAGCTGGGAGGGCTGTGGCAAGGAACCGTCTCCAGTCTGGCAAACTCCTGGTTTGGAACCAGTCAGGTCCTGAGAGTGCTGGATCAGAGATGTCCAACTTGTAGCTAGAGTTGGGTTGTTGAAATCTAGCCATCTATCAGTGAGATTCTTTTTAAAAATCACTAGTTTTGTGGATAGGGGGACCACATTGTGAGCTGCTATAGATCAGCAGAGAGGGGATCTGTCCCATAATTTCCATTCTTCAATGAGGGTATGACTTACAGAAAAGAGTTGAAAAAATAAGCCTATACAGATTCACTTGCTAGTATCCTTTTAACCATCTCTGAAGCAGAACCATCTTCTCTGAGCAGGAAGCAGACCTCAAAAGCCACTTTACAATTTCCTGATGTTGTGCAGACAATAGTTACTTATGCTGCAATACTATCGACTGATGTTTTATCACCACATGGCTACAGACATGTAGAAATGCAGGCAGACAGATGGGTCATGTGTTACCTATGTTAGGGATGGGCTGCTTTAAGGTAGTAGAGCACCACAAAATTCACTAAACCCCCCTTTGGCAAGCCATACATTGGCGGGATCAGATCCTACTCCTGGGCACAGGGTGACTCTCCAGGAGTGTCTGGTTCTGCAGCCCCAGGGTGTGAGGTGGGAGTGGAGGGTGAGCCTGCCCTGCACTCTCCACACAGTGATGGCTCCTATCCCAAAGGAGATAGGCTCAGTTCCTTGCTCTGGCCCACTGGCTCCCACTGCACCCAGTGAACAATAGAAAGAGCCCACTACAATGTCATGTGACATGCATCTATTCTTCAGGCAGGGCTCTTCCCCCATGATGCCCTGCTCCCTTCCTGGCACCAGCTGATGCTGGGTTTCATCTACCAAGCTGGGCTGTGGCAGACCAAATAAAACAATCTGATAGGCCAGGGGTGGCTCCGGGGTTGCCAGCTGCCCATTCCTGTTCTGCATCAAGCATTAAGCCAGCTTTACCACTTTCAAGTGATACCCTCTGTCCTGCAGAGTTTTGACCTTTTAAACTCTAATTAATTAAGGTATAGAAAGATTTAGCCCACAAATCAATCCCCTGCTGAAACAAACCATTTCCTTTATTAAAGGCTTTCTAAGGGGAACACTTAATGTATCACGTAACAGTAAAATCCTTTTACTTAGCAAAAAACTCCAGATTTCCAGGATTGTTCCAAGCTCAGATTTTATGGACAATGTGTATAATACTGTGGAAGCACCATACTTATCTTTGCTTAGTTTTTAAAATTAGATGAAAAATTAATGGAAAGATGTTTGGAGAAATGAAAGCTCTTTTTAAAACACTCCACGCTTTATTGGTGAATGAATGAAATCAAGTTTTATGGGGATATTGATTTTTTTAAAAGGAATATTGATCTATACCATTGGTTCATGGATGTGACAGGTACAGAGATATGGCCCTTCAGTGCATGTTCATTCAAGCACAGAGCTCAGAGCCTCGGGCAGAAGAGAAAATTTCATAGCTATGTTGCCTCTTGGAGAACTAAGGAACAAGTTCCTTCACAAGTCATAGTTTTTTTCCCCCCTCAGGAGTATCAGTGGGGCTGGGGAATTTAGGTAGAAGCTGAGTTTAAAATTGAACAAGGAGATTGACCTGTAAAAGCAAGATGGAATTACATTGTATAAGATTTAGATCTAACAGGGCACTGCATGCACATATATGGGGCTAAACAGAGGCTGTCTTCTCTGGGTGCCTTCAGGGTGCTTCTCGCACACTAGTGCAGCTGCACAGAAAGCAGTCTTAGAGCAGTGCCAATGCTCTCACAGTTTGTGGTGAGATAGAGTGGGGCAAATGATGCTGCCATTTGTATGGGACACCCCAAAGGGAACCTGTCTTGGTGCAGCTGGTCCTGTCCCAGCTGGGCAGCAGGTTGTGCCAGGAAGGAATGCCCACTACACTTGAAAGCGTGCTGAAATTAAAAAAAAAATCAGCAGTGAACAAGGGGCACTGTACTTGTAAACTACACTCAAGAAATTCCTTTCCGGGACAGGATGTTGAAATCCCAGAAATCTCATTGGAAAGTCTGTTTTTTTAATTGTTCAAGAGGTTTGGATGATTTGGGATGAGCATCCAATATTTTGGATTTTCATCCACAGCCCAACTTTGATGATCACAAATTCCTGTTTATAAAAATCCGGGGTGGTGAGCTGGAAGCAAAACAACCCATCTAGAATGCTGCATGTTTCATGCTAAAGGAAACAAGCCATGCCAAGCCAGCCTGCCCTCACTACCCTGCTATTATTCTTTCTAATCTTTTCCAGCACATGCAGATTTTTCCCATTCAGTGGAAATTCTTATTAAAATTCATAGATTCCACAGCCAGAAGACACCATGGTGGTCATCTGGGCTGACCTCCTTCATTACACAGCCCATAGACCTTCCCCCAAATAATTCCTCTTTGAACTGAAGCATAAAGCATTCCATTTTGGTTTAAAAATGAGCATTGTCGTAGCTGGATAGGGACAGAAGCTATGTCTAGACTGCAGGCTTCTTTCGGAGGAAGCTTTTCCAGAAGAGAGCTTCCAGAAAAACTTCTTCCAAAAGAGAGCATCTACACTATGATCTGCTTTTTTGAAAGATAGCGTCCACACTGAATGGACGCTATCTCGCATGTCAGCTGAGATTACTATGGACAGAGTGGCCACCAGAGCACCTTGCTTTTTCCTCTTTCCTCTTCTTTCGATAGAACTCCCTTTTCCCTGTCCACACATGCCTTTTTCCGAAAGAGCTCTTTTGAAAAAAGGCTTCTTCCTCATAGAATGAGGATTAACAATGTCAGAAAAAAGCCTCTGTTCTTTCGATTTACTTTCAGAAGAACATGATTGCAGCGTGGATGTAATTGAAGTTTTTTCAGAAAAACGGCCATTTTTCCAAAAAAAACCTCTGTAGTGTAGACATACCCAGAGCAGAAGGAACATTGTAGCACGCATGCCTGTGCTCATGACATGTCCGTGCCCACCTTCATGGGGTTTGTTGTAATTAGATTGCTCAGCTGGGATTAAGACAGTTGTGGTTCTTGATTTAAAGGCCAATTTTTCCCCCTATATGAAATGAACCTGAAATAACATTGATGATTTAGGGCTTGAGTGGAGTCAAGTTTTACCTTAACAATGTCTCTTTAACCAAAGCACTTGTAATTCAGTCAAACCCAAGAGTTCCTTGTATCCGCCCAGGCCTCAACTGAAATTTCATAAGAAGAAATTCATCATTCCATGAAATTTATAGATTCATTATAGAAAGAACCATAGTGTAGGTTTCTTGATTTATTGTTGATTCAGTGGGCAGCACTTAACAGAGTAATGTAGGAATGTGATTTGGAAATACACTGGTGGGGGATTCTGCAGAGTTCTGGCGGCATCAAGTTTCACCCAGTTTGAAGGTAGTTTTTTTCTTTTTGGAGACTGTAACTAGCTGGGATTATTATCAAACTTCATTTTGCTGAATCTCTGTAAAGCTGAGAACTAGTGAAAATAAATTCAACATAAGTGACTTTTGCTTCATTTCCACTCACATGAAGCTTTCTGTTACTTCAGTACAATTTGTTTCTTTCTTTCCCTGGGATCCCTTTCTATTGGCAGGGATTATTTATAAAGGCTGAAGCTTGAGCTAAAGCTTTCTATGTGGGACTGCAAAAAAATCATGTCCTCTATGGATTGAACACAGAGGGGGCATGTGTAGCACAGCCCCCCTTTCCAACACCCCGACACTGAGTTAAGTAATGTTTAATGAGAATTGGGCCAACTTCACAGCTGGTGTAAATTGGCATTGAAAGCAGGGGTGCAACCCCAATATACACCAACCAGGAGCCGGGCTCAGTTGTGCCTGTATTCCACTGCAAATTGTTTTATTATCCAGGGGAAGGAATGCACTTTCTTTCATAGGAGGAGCCATAAGGTAGGCCCTCTTCTATATCGGTGTGAAGAATATGGTTGATAAATGTCTCTAAATACTAGAAATGTCCCAGCATCCCCATCAGTCCCACAAATGTGACAGTATTATCCCAGGTTTTGTACACTGAGCTAATGAAAGGCCCGCTAAATGTATGCATAGCTCAAGGAGCTCTCTCCTCACAGGGCCAGCACAAGTGAGGCCTCTGGCCTCTGCTCTCCAGATCATGTTGTGAGCACACCCTTGTCAAGCTCTTGAACTAGCAACCCTACACATACCCTGATCTCTGGGGGCAGGGAAAAAATGGGGAAGGCATTATTGAGCAGGACATGTGGGCACATTATCAGCCTCCTGTGCAAAGCACCTTGCCATTCATCCTCTTCTCTAGGCTGTCCCTCCCTGAATCCTGTATCAGGTGGCCTAGGTTTTGCTTAGGAGATGTCACATCCTCTGCTAGTGAGGAATGACCCCCAAGAGCAGGAGAAACACAGAACCCTGGTCTCAGGTCTTAGATAAAAGTATCTTTCAGTGTCATATTGTGTTAGCTGGAACTGCCTGGTACAATCCTAGCCCTTCAAAATATGTCCTAAGAATGTGACAGAAGAATTTCTTACCTGCAGCTCTAGAGAGCTATGTAACATAATAGAAGTAGTGGGATTCCACCACACTGGGAGCTAGGGAACCAATAATAGGAGCCAACTGGGACACAAGATAGCAAGTGTGAAAAATCAGGATGCGGGGGTGGGGGCGGAAGGGATTGGTGCTTTTATAAGACAAAATCCAGGATATTGGGACTGCCCACTAGAAAATAGGGACATCTGGTAACCCTAACCTGCGCTGTGGAGATCAGCGCTGTGGAACCAGCACCACAAGGCACTCTGAGAAAGACACACAGAATGTCTCTGTGGTAACAAGCTGAGCAAAGGGCCAGGGCACAGGGTACAACGTGGAACCATTCACCCTCTCCTCCCACACACACTAAATGGGGAATGTCATTGCTAAAGAATCTGCTGTCAACTTTGGGCTACTTTGCCTCCGTTCTACTCCAGCAAAGTTGCCCATCGACTATATGAGTTACCTCAACAGGGTGCTGGGAAAAAAATGTGCAGCTTACTGATTGGTCATTAATTTATCCTTTGCAAAAGGGTAGCCTGCAATTTCATCAGAGGAATTAAAGATAAACCTTGTATTTTTAAAGCATCAGTCCATTTACAGAATGAGGCAGTGCAGGTCTATCTTAAAAGAGGAAGTAATTAGTTATGGAGGAGCAGCAAGCACATAATGGAATAGGGCTGGAAAGACTGTTAAATATGATGAGTCCATGAAAACTATGAAATGCTGGCTCACACAGAGTAATCAGTCCACTAATTGGATGTGCCCAACTTAGCCTTTAAAAAGTGTAAAAAGATGAGACATGGGAACATCTGAGATAGTGATAAACAGAAGCCTGAAAATTCTTGGAGTTGGTAAATGTTTAACTTCTGAGTCCTGGCTTGACTCAGGAGTTGTTTAGGTTTATTTATCCAGCCCTTAAACAAACAAGGGAAAATTCTTTATTGGGCTTAAATAAATAGGTAATTAAAAAAGACTACCTGAAAGAGCACTTCCTGCCTAAAAGTGAAACTGACTAGAGTGTTTGTCTGCCTTTCCCTTATGAAATGAGGCAACATGTTTTGGAGGTTTATGAAAACACTCAAGGCTAGGGGTCTCAAACACCCAGCTTAGCCAGAGAAATTGCATCATCCAGCATGGGATAGTCTGCTACCCTACAACTCCTGCCACTGTGGATGGTGTAGGGAGGCCAACTACAGCTGCCACATGGCACCAGGCCTTCCCTCTCCACCCCCCCATGATCCTTGACACTGCATACTTGGCAGTGGTGGAATTAGAGTTAGTGGGGCCCTGTTCTCAGCTTCATTTTTTGTCCCCCCTGGGGACCCAGCCAAGAAAAAAGAACATTCACTTTTCCTGCCCCTCCCATGTCATTCTTTTTTCTTCATCCTCCTCTTACATTATGACTAAGAAGTTTTTGTAGTCTAACTTTTTTTCACAGACCATTCGAAAATTGCTGAGGGTCTCAGTGGACCACTTAATGATCTTGCCAAATATTGTTTATACCATTAACTAACTATTGTGAAGTGCTTTGGATAAGAGTGCTTTATAAAAAAACATAATAAATGAAATATTTTCCATTTGCCTGCTCCATATTACCTATGTTTTTCAGCTTATTTAATAACTAAGGAATAGTCCATCGTATCCAATGAAAGAGATTTTGGCCCTAATGCAATGTCTTCAGGGTAAGTTTCTTCCCTTATTTCAACAAAATTATCAATATTTTGTAGTTCCAGTGTCTCTTCAGAGTCCACTTGTTCAAATTTTGCCTCGCCCTCATTGTTTTGTGTTTTTGACTGCCTCATAGAATCTCTTCATTATTGCTAAAAAGCTAACCTTGATTTTTAGGCAGATTAAAAATGTCTGAAAGAGCAGGTGTAATTATAGATGACCCTGGGTGGGCACCAGTTAGGTTTAACACCAGTGACACTGGAACATTTTTAATAGTGGGGTTCTGAAAGCCATCCCCTGTCTCTTCTAGGCACAGGTCTGGACCTGGGTGTAGGCCACAGGCTCAGGAATTAAGGGTTCAGGCAGGGCAGATGGCAGAATAGCTAGGCCCCTGGACAAGGTGTGTGTGGGAGGCCAGGTCTGGGCCCCCAGAAGGGTGGGGAATTGGTTGGAAGGGGCAGAGCTGGCAGCCCAGCGCAAGAGTAGAGCTGCCATGGTGGGGCTGGAGAAGATGCTCTCCATGGCCACGGAGAACAGCTTCAGGTGCCCCAGTAGCCCTGCCTTGGCTGGGCCAGAGAAGTGGGCAGAGACCCACATGTGCTCCACCTGAAGGTGGGGAGAGGCACAGTTCTATTGGCCACCTGAGCGCCACCCCCACTGCCACCACCACCCCATCCACCAGACACTCTCCCTCTCGCCCGTGGGTGCAGCCATTCACTAGGTACAGTGCAGCATTACAGAGGCTGGAGGACTCGGGAGAAGGGGGCAGTGCAGCCATACAGCCAGCTGCCAGAGAGAAGTGACTCTCTCCCACTTCAAAGTGCAGCTTTTTCCTGCTGGCTCTTCAGCTTGCGGGCTCACCATCCCCCAGCTGCCCTCCGTACCCCGTGCTCCTTGGGAGTACAAGCAGTCCTTCTCGAGCAAAATCCAAACTGTATTTTCTCCAGTTTGGCAAGCACGCACTAAATCTTGTTGGCATTGATTGCACTGAATCATGCAAGGAAGCAATCACATACTTTGGAACAATCCAGCAATTGTACAACCTCTTCAGTAGCGGTCTTCGAAAATGAATCATTGTCTGAATCAGCATCTGCCTGTTTTCCTTCACAACATGTCAACAACAAGATGGTGAGCATGAATTTATGGTGTTAAACCAGTTGCACAGCATTTTGGCTTTGTGAGAAAGGCTTTAAGTGAGCTTAATCTCTTAGGGTATGTCTACACAGCAAAGTTATTTTGAAATAACAGCCCTTATTTTGAAATAACTTTCCTAGCATCTACACAGCTAAACCGCTATTTCGAAATAAATTCAAAATAGCGGAGCGCTTATTTTGAATTTGGTAAATCTCATTCTACGAGGAATAACATCCAATTTGAAATAGCTATTTCAAAATAAGTGCTGTGTAGACACTTATATCGAAATAGGGGGCCTCCAGCCTTCCCAGGGTGCCCTGGTGCCACGTCAGCCTCAACCAAGAACACTCCTCTCCCTCCCCCTCTCCCCGGAGCCCTTAAATGAGTTGACTCTGGCCACAGTGCCTGTGCCAGCTCCAAGCCTTCCAGCCCAGAGCCAGCAGTCACTGCCCCTGACCCAGTGGCCTCAAAACATGAGCCAGCAAGCCACTGGCAGCCAGCCCTCCACCACTCCCCAGGAGCAGTCTGCCAGCCCCCAGGAGCCTGCCAGGGCCCAGAGAAGGCAGGCGTCTTCCTGGTCCAGGGTGGAGATCATGGACCTTATTCAGGTTTGGGGGGGAATGCCCTCAACATCCATGATTTCCGCACTAGACAGAGGAACATGGCCATATATGGCAGGATAGCTGCCAGCCTGGCCACCAAAGGCCACATGTGAATCCAGGAGAAGGTTTGCATGAAAATTAAGTTGGTCCGGCAAGACCCTCAACCCTGACCCCTGAGTTTCCCCTCACCCTCCTTCCCCTGGCTTCCCCCTTCCAGTTCCCTCCTCACAGGTTTCCCCTTCCCCTCTCCCACCCTCTCTTCTTCCCTCTCCCACCTCCTTTTCCCAGTCTCACCAAAGTTTCATTCCCTCCCCCCCCCCCCAGTTTTATTAAATAAAGAGAGTTTATGATCATGAAAATACGTGTATTTTATTTGACTTCAGGAAGGGGGGTTAGGGAGGGGTAGGTGGAAGGACGTGAGGGAGGAATGAGGCATAAGCCCCCAGTGGGGCAGACCAGGGAAGCTCTTAGTGCTCCTCAGAATGGAAGCTCTCCCACAGGGCCTCCTGGATACTGACAGCCCCCCGATGGACCTCCCAGATGGCAGCCTGCAGAAAGTACAGCCAGGCTCACAACAACGCATCCACGAGAAGCACCAGAGTGCCCAGGGGCGGCTCTGGCTCCATGTTGCAGAGTGCTGTGGTGTCCCAAGTGATGGCAACCAGAGCACACAGAGACAAAATACTTTGCTGTCCCTCATCGAGGTAGACAAACAAGCAGGGAAACCTGAGAACTGGCTGTCGGGGGGGGAGGGGTCTCTTTAAGCACAGATCTTAGATAGCCTCAGGCAAGAGCCCCACACAGTAAGTCCTGACCTGGTACCCTGCCGGAATTGGTTCTGGCTGGCCTTAAATGCGATTCAGAGTCCACTCAGTGTGGACGCGCTATTTTGAAATAGCAAAATGCTATTTCAAAATGCATTTTGTCTGTAGATGAGTTATTTTGAAATAATCTATTTTGAAATAACTATTTCGAAATAAGATATTTCGAAATAACACTGTAGTGTAGAAATACCCTTACCTTCACAGCACAGGCTCACACTGAGCTCAAGTCAATTCAGAAGTATACATCCGAATTCGAATTCATTTTAATGTTGTCCATGTGGATGAAGCTGCTAAAAAGGATCCACAAAACCCATCTTGTAATTCAAGAATGCAATGCTACATTAGATGTGGGGAGGGATAACATTAAATGACTTCTTAAAGATATTCAAAAGATTCGTGATCAGTGGGCTGTAATCCTTTCTGAGTCCAAATCAGTAGCACAGGGTATTGACATTTCATCTCAGTTTCGCACCAACTGCAGCCTAACATCTCAATTTGATGCAGAAAGGCACTATCAAGTCACATATTTTTGTTATTATTGACTCCATCAAATCTGGTCTTACACATCAATTTGAGTCACTGTGACAAATTTGTATCCTTTTTGGATTCCTTTGGGAGTTTAGAGAACTAAGTGATGAAGATCTATATTCAGTGGCTGAACAATTTCAACAAAGATACAGCAATGAAGTTTCAAGAGATCTCTGTGATGAGATCATCTTCCTGAAACATATACATCTCACCAACTTTAAATTGGACTGCAAGCCAAAAGAACTGCTTCAAGAAATATTCAATCTCGGCCTGTCGACTGTATTTCCTAATATCACAATTGCATTATGTATTTTTGTGGGTCTCTGCATCAGTGGCTTCCGTTGGATGCACATTCAACATATTAAAACAATAAAGAATGATCATCATTCTATAATGGGACAAGAGCGTTTGAATGGCCTCACAATGCTTAACATTAATGGTGATGTTGTATGTAAATTAGATTTTTCTTCAATTATAAGCAAGTTTGCACACAACAAAGCCAGAAAAGCATTCCTAAAATGAAGGGTTTTGCTTGCAGTAGAAACTCATAATTAAAGTTACATTTTTAATATACATGCTATGTATAATAACTTAATTGTTAATAAATAAATGTCTCAAATGTTCATTTTCATATATTCTTTTGGTTTTGGTATGACCCGGTGGATGAGAAGTTAGATATGTCGAGGGCCTGGGGTTGGGGCTGGGCTGGGCTGGGGCCTCTTACTTCAAAGTGGACTGGGCCTCTGTCATTCTCTGAGGTGGCCTAGCCTTCTCTGTATGCTCCTCAGTCTCTCGAGATCACTAGGCTGCCTTCAGCATGTGTCTGTTTCCTTTTATTCATTTTTGTTCAGCAGTGCAATTCCATTTTTTCCCCCACAGTCAAATGAAACACCTGATCTGAAGTTTCCCCAAAATAAAGAAACTGAGATAGAGCAGCTCCTAAGTATCATTTTTTAAAACTATAACTTTGTGGTAGGTCTGCAATTTGAAAAGGAGAGTGTGGGATAAAGCAAAGTGATTGCAAACTCTACAGTGTAAAATAGATTTCAAAGTAATCCTAAAGGTAGCTCCAAGAAAGTTTTCAGAATTTGGCATTGAAGCAACTGTAAATTTCTTAGGGTAATTGTTACTATGGCAGTTGGAAGCTGGCTTTTTTAAAAACTTACTTGGCAAGAGTTTTAATAGCAACAGCTGTCCAAACATGACACAAGACCCTGCTATAGAATTTAGCTGAAAAGTACAAAATCTACTGAATTGTGGGATTGGTGTATTATTTACAAGCTAATCAAGTTTCTTCTGTACTTTCATGGATGGTTGGATTTTTTTGTTTTGAACATCTTTAAGAATTTCTGACTTAGAAAGCGAGACAACACAGAGAATACAAAAGCACAAGGGTAGATTACATAGGTCAAATGAACAGCAGAGTAGTCATTATTGCTACCACAAGTTAACTTTTTTTTTTAAATGTACTCGTTATTCTGTGAAGTATGTGGCATTTAGTGAGTCCTTTATATTTTTGAATTTTTATTGTTTGTTTCTTTATACAAATTAATGTAAAACATTAATCAGAAAAAAATACAGTAGAAAAAATAGTCCAAAAGGTATGAATTATATTATACTGGATGTTCCTTAAAAATTAGGCTCAAATTTTGAAACAGACTCCAAGCCAGACTTTCTTGATATATGTACTACATCTTTTAGCTTCTTTTCATGATTTGAGGACTTCAGTAACTCAGCCAAAAATTATTGATCTATTAGAGAGGTAAGTGGGTGAGGTTCTGTGGCCTGCAGTGTTCAGGTCAGACTAGATAATCACTATGATGCCTTTTGACTGTAAAAATCTCTGAACCTAAACATTGAGTTCTCCAGAGTGGGTGTGGGAGAAGTGTGTCTTTGTTTTACTCAGGTGTTCTCTACTTGATGAGCCAGGATCCCTGGTTGGAAATTCTAGGACTTAGCATAGTTGTTATTCATACTAGTAAATAATAGGCACAATTGGTAAGGCGAACATGTTTAATCAGTACTTGAAAAGCACACATGAAATTGTTAGTGAGCACATCAGAAGAGGCCACATTGAGTCCCCTTCAAAATCAAGCTCTGTGCATTCTGTATGTCAAAGTGTCATGCATTGCCTATGTATACAGCAATGGCTAAGCCACTTAGGCCATGTCTATGCTACAAAATTACGTTGAACCAACTCACATCAGCCCTACAACCACCACAGTAATCAAATCACACGCATCTACATTTCATTCCTTGAGTTGACAGGGAATGTCCTCATCAGGAGCACTGGCACCAACTGAACTGTCAGTGTGGGTATTGTGGGGTGACTTCTGAAAGCCGAAAACAGTCAGTTGTTGGCAACAGCGTATACACTGAGGGTATATCAACCTAACTACATACTATACTATACTAGACCCTGCTAAATTGAACGCTAGACACTCAACCTCTGGAACTTTGATCTTATCATAAGTGTAGACATGCCCTCAAAGTTTACATAAACTACTTTGCGTCAACCTAACTCTGTAGTGTAGACCAGGGCTTAGAAATAATATCCTCCTGTATTAGCACATCTATTTCTTCATACAAGCCTTGGAACTGATAGAATTTACCTTGGACATTTTAATTCACATCATGCTAAGATTTAGCAACTAGAGGTGACCACTTTTTCATGTGGAGAATGAATTTAGTGCTAAGTGACTAGCAGGGCCAACTAGAGCCAGGCATAAAACAGTCAGGCAGCGTGCAAACTTCCCTACAATGCTGTGCCAATGCCACTCACTCCTGTCATACAATGGCCTTGCTAATATAGTACAGGACCTCTTGTAAAAAAGCCTGCCAACAGTTCAGAATTGGCACAGTGACTGTTGCAGTGTAATATCTGCTAAGTGCTACAATGTTTTTGTAGCATTCGCTTTTGCACCCAGTCAGCTTTGCCAAAGTAAGAACTGAGTAAAAACCCAGGGTTAGATTTTGCCTCTTGTGGGAGTCAGAGGACTCATCCACTCAAGTGGATACCCTGGTATGTGTGTGGGTCTCTGGGTTTCATAGCTGAGGAAGAGGCATCCTGGAGGAGAAACTGCATTCCCACAGCATTTCTGGCACCACAGAATGATTTTCCCCAGAAGTCTCTCAACAGGAAACTTAATGCAGACTCAGGCAAAACATTTCTCCTTTGTCTTCCTCCTTCTTATCACAGTCCCACATGTACAGACCTTTGGAAGTAATTATGGAGATCCCATCCCAAATCTAGTGAGAGTTAGGCTGATGGTACTGAGACAGCTTCTCACCCCACCATATCTACGCAGCTGGGCAGATTCATACAAACAGATCTATGAGTCTTGATGTTGCTTGGAAAAAGGACGTAGGTGCTAGTACAAAGTACAAAAAGCAAAGCGGTAATCCATCCTACTGTTTGGGGGAAAATTTGGAGGCACCAGCCTCTATTCAATTAACTAGGATGTTCTGTAATTAAATACAATAATTAAAAACATGTTTGCATTAGCAATAAAAGAAACAGAAAATAAAATAAAAGTGTCAGGGGGAAAAAACAGGAAGAGATTAAATTATTCCTAAAAAGAGAAAAGGAAACTAATGAGCTATTTTCAGACAAAACCGCAGTATTAGTCAGTTACTGACTGGGAGAGCATCACAGAGCATGGTTCAATGTTAACCCCACTAAACACAAGCAAACATTACAGTAAAAGTTGAGAAATATGAAAAATAGCTTTGATGAAAGTTAAAACATTTTAAAAATCGCTTTGGCTTAAGACTAAATGTTTCAGATTTAATTAACATAATTTCATTTTGGATTTAGTTAACTCCTACAGAATTATTCTGCCCTCATTTACACCCATGCAATCCACTGTAATCGCTGGAGTGTCACAGTGCAAAGCTAGGGCATTATGGGGCCCCAGGTCAGCTTGCTGGCATATGAGGATTAAATGAGAGGGTATGTGTCTGTGTAATTTACTTATCCAGGCAGTTTAGTTCAAATGCAGCATCTGGAGTCTAGACTCAGCCGTCTTTAGGTAAGAAACAGGATTATGGATTTAAACATCTGTATGTCAGACCAAGTTATAATTGTCTGCACAGTCCTGCATTCTATCCTGACCATCTTGCAGATCAGAGAGAAAAGGTAAGTGAGGTGGTATCTTTTATGGAACCAACTTCTGTTGGTAAGAGAGACAAGCTTTTGAGTTACACAGAGCACTTCTTACTTGAAGAACACTGTGTGCACTGAAAAACTTGATGCTCTCACCAACAGAAGGTGATCCAGTAAAAGATATTACCTCACTACCTTGTGTCTCTAATAGCCTGGGACCAACATGGCCATAACACTGCATGCATCTTGCAGATCAAACACCTCAGCTCATGGTGTCTAGGTAACTATGGTGATGTGTGTCTTAGAATGCTTACAATAAACTACTGTATAGGTCTGACCTAATCCAAATCAAATCACCCTGAATCTGGTGTCCTAAACATGCAAAAACTAACAGACAAAACCCTCCACCTATATACATTTAGTTTTGCTATAAACAGAATGGAATTTGCATTTTATTTAATGTTTGTGTCTGCATCTTAAATTCTGTGTTTTTAAGAGACATGGCCATTGTGTCACAAGTTCATTGATATATTTTTAGAAGCCAAATGGCAGGGCCTAAAGCCAAGACTTATTGTACTTTTGCAGTAAACAGGAAGCAAATAATACCTTTCTGAGGTCTGGCTAAGTTCTGATTCTCTGAGCATTTATTTTCTTTTAAAATAGCATAGTTTTCTAATTATGGTACTTTTTAATGTCTCTTCTTATGGCTATTTTAGTACATAAGGTGAGTAGGTTTTAAAAGGCATTAGTGATCTACCTGATATCTGGAAGAGCACCGGAGTGGGTTAAATAATCACTTTGCTTTTTCTACATAACATCTGACACTGCAAGCCCAAAGTCAGCCTTTGAGGAAGGAAAGCTCAATATTAACTGCCACGTTCTGTGTTTGAAAGAGATAATTACAGGGCAGTCACCAGCTTTTGTCAACAAGTCACATCCGTAAGATACTGACGTAAGAAAGAAAAATTAAGGGCTTGGGCCTGAGGTTAATACTCAGTACTCTTTGCTTCTTCCACATACGACTGAGTGGAGTCTGAATCACTGCCAAGCTCTAAGAAGCATCTCTGGTGACATTTTTACAGATGTGACTAAGGCAAATGAACATACTTCTTCTGTCCCTACTAATACTTCCATCCCAGAACTTAAAGTGCTTTCACTTACCTTTGAAGTATGTCAGCATTATCATTCACATTCTGCAGATGGGTAAACTGAGGCACAATTAGGGGTAACATGATCCCATGTCCTAGGCTATGTCTACATAAAAAACTCCACTGCATTCAGGGAACATGTCTCCTCTTCCAAATTTTTTTTCGGAAGAGCAGATGCGCTCTTTCAGAAGTTCTGTATTCCTTATTTTATGAGGAATGAGGGCTCTTCTGAAAGAGGAGGGTTTTCCCACATTTGGTCCCATGTATACGGGCCAAATGTCAGAAAAGCCTCTTCCGAAAAAAGAATTGGAAAAAGGTATGCAAATTGCGGATCTCAATTTGCGTACCTTTTTCTGGAAAAAAAACAGTGTAGACATAGCCCTACAGTTTATCAGTGGCAGAGCTGGGAATGGAAGCTAGAAGTCCAGGTTCCTAAACCTGTGCACTAGCTACAAGATCATCCTTCCTGTTTGTACCTGCTGTGTTTGTTTTCCTTGCAATCTCTCTTCCATCTTATTTCTTAGTCGTTGTCTTTCTCTTTGTGACCACCCTACATATTCCCACTGACCCCCTCCCCACAATGATTCAGCTTTCTCTGTTTGGTACTTACTCTCCCTACATTTCCTTGTATTCCCTCAGACCTTGTATCTCCCATGCCACTGTGGCTGCCTCCTAAGAATCAGGAAGCAGCAGTACCAGCCATTCCTCCCCATTGTGTTGCACTGAAAGGCACAGTGGGAGCCAGAACAGAGAGCTTTGGGGAGGGGAGGAGAGAGAGAGGAAACCTTGGCTGCCTGCTCAGAAGCCAGAGAGTAGCCAAGAGGAGGAGCTGAAGGGGAAACCTGTCCTTGCAGATGTGTGGCATTTGTTGGGATGAGCCTGCATCTGTGGGAAAGGAGAGTGCCACCAGCCCCTCAGGCCCCAGGAAAGGCTGCAGTCTCTGTGACTGGAATGCAGAGTGATGCGGGCAGCATTGGGAATGCACGTGTAGAGTTTCAGACTGCTGCATGGAGGGCATTTGCTGACATTTTATCTGCTGGTTTCCTGCACTATCACATTTTTGGTGGTGGTGTTAGTACCATTTCTTTTTTTTCTTCCCATTAAAATAGCCAAGCCATGAAGCACTTAGTGCAGGCATCTGGAGAAGGCAAACATCGACTCACTGAAGAGATTACAAACATCGACACTTTTACATGTAATCAATTTTATACATTTTTTCTAAAAATTGAATAGAGTTGTCTTCTTCCCACCCTGTCCCAGCTTGCACATTGCTCATTCATTTAGCTCACAAGCCCAAAGTCACTCTTGGGGATAGGAAATCTCAATACTACCTGCCACATTCTGTGCCTGAAAGAAATACTTACACAGCTGGCAGCAGATTTTAAGCACAAGCCAAACCCCAAAAGCATTGGGAGCGGGGACCATGTCTACCTCCGCGTTTGTACAGCATATAGCATAACGAGGCTAGGATCCTGTTTGGGGCTTCTGGCTGATATAAATAATTAATAACAACAATTCTCCCTGCATGCTCATTCGGACGTCAGCCTCTCTCCTAAGGCTGCCAACCAAGAATTCAATTGCAGTGGGATGTAGGGATGGATAGAACATGAGCTATTAGGCATTGGGCCAAGACCACCAACTCCTTGCTGCCTTTCACACAAAACGAACAAAACCTGCCTAGCTACAGAAAGGAAGACGTGTGTAGGACCTTTTAAAATTGCCATTGACATGGCAACTTGAGGCTAACAATGCAGCAACATTTCATTACAACACATTGTATTCCCTTGTTCTACCATACCATATATGACAACATATTTGCCCCAAGAGACATTTTTTAAAGGTGCAAAATTTCACTCACAGCCTGATAATTCTCTGTAAGGCCATGCTGCGAACAGTTAATGAAATCTTCTTGTGGCAGCTGCTATGGTAACTATCGCGTCACCCATGGGCTTGTTTTCTGCCGAGTATAAACTGTGAGAGGAAATCTCTAATGGTTTGTTACTGTAACTAAAATCCCCGAGTGGATTTACAGTCTTACACATGCACTTGCCTCTGGTGCATTTTACTCAGGGATGAATCCATTTGTTTTGCCAAATTAAGAACCCATTTAAACCCAGGGTGTTGAAAAGCTTACGTCAGAATTGAACATCATTGGGTTTGCATTGCATTTGGCAGGGAACGTGGAGAAAAGAACACAGGAGGCAAAAAGGAAAATGTCTAATGGAAAAATAAATAGAGCATGCAGAAAAGGTAGAGAACATCTAGTCCACAGACCAGCTCTAGCCTGACATATTCCGAACCAGCAGAATTTAAAGGAATGAGTATCTAGCCCTCATGGAGTGAATAAACTTTCCAAATGTGAATCAAATGCAATCAAAGTATTGATGCCTATCTAAATCTGCAAACTGCCTGAAACAATAACCCTGAGGAATCCCCAACCATACCATTCATCTCATGGAGATGCTAACGAACACCTGCTGATGATGCTTTAAAATAGCAGTGTTAATTATTTGCATGCTGGTTATTTTACAGATGGGGGAAATTAAGTCTGCGGGAGTGAGATTTGACAGAATTGTGGGAGGAGGAAGAGAATCACAGAAGAGAGAAATGAAGATGCCATCACCAGCAGGGATCTTCTTACAGCTGGAGCATGTGATTCAGAGTGGGGAGATGGGGGCTGGAGAGGATAAAGGTGTGGTTTGACAGCAAAGGACACCTGGGATGCAGGTATCACTGGAAGGATACAGGAGAGTGTGGGGCAGGTTGGGTAGGATGATGGCTGGTGCAGAGGCAAAACAGGAGGAAGACTATGAAGAGGGAGAGGAGGCATAGGAGAGTGAGGAGGGAAGGTTAGGGAGGGGCTAGCAGGAATCATACTGAGAAAGGGGAGAGGGAAATGGGGAAGAGGAATATGGATTGTTAAAGAGAGAGGTGATATATAGGGGTGGGTGAATGGAGTCCATGCTTAGAATACATGTCAGTGACTGTGGAAACAAGGGAGGAAGATGGTGGATTACTAAAGCATTTCATAACCAATGAATCAATAAAATAAGAGCCAGACAATCAATATATCAAGCAATTAGGCAAGACGATTAAATGTGGTGGCAAATAACTCAGTTGAGAAAGAAGAATCATTAAGAGCTGGCCAGCTAGCCAGTGTTCAATCAGGCAATTAATAAGATCCCAATCAGCATAGCCACTAGACTGAGATAATAATGATTGTTAATCACATGTTCAGATTTTGCCTTGGATTCTGCCACCCTTGCTTGTGCCGAGTAAGACTTTACTCTGTGAGTAGCTCCAGTTAAATCAAGGGATAAGTCATGATGTAGGCACCTCATCATGAGGAAGGTTTGAAAATCTGTCTCTAAGCATCATGCTGAGCAGACAGTAGAAGAGGAATGACTGATGCTTACCAGAAGTCATCAGCTGACACTGGGGAAAGTTGTTGGGTTTTTTTTCCTGTTTTTGCATCTATGGACCTTGCTCTGCAAAAAAACAGGACTATTAAACTTGTGGCAAGCTGGGCAGCCTTCCAAAGAGCCAGTCAATAGGCGCATAAATAGTCCGAGACTTTTCCTCTGCTGCTATTGTCATCTGGGCTGGGCTGTGACAAATTTTTCACCCATCTCAGGTGACCCAAGTGAATCTAGATGTCGAGTCTTTTGAAGAAAGAAGAAAGAAGGAGATTTTGACTAATCCCATTTTTAACATGTTAGGAAACAACATTTTACACTTTTTATTATATAGTTTCTTGGTTCTTTTTAAAAATCACCAAACCCTGCCATTGTCAAGAGGCTCCTGATCAGCATTGTATTGAGTCATAACACAGGCGAAAGGACAGACTACAGTTCTTTGGACTGAAAATCGGCTACCACCATGCAATATGATCCATTCATTAAGCAGATCTTTTACTATCCACAGAGGGCTTGATTCAGGACATTGTGTACCCATATAGCTCAAAGTAGAGGACCCCTGGATGCAGTAAATCAGCGCTGAACAGGTGGTGTTGGGGTAATTTGAGCCCAGATTATTTCACTAAAGTGACAGTCAGGGTTGACACATCCGTGCAGAAAGCAGAGTGCCTGAACCCCAAAGAATAAGCATTTGAATCAACTGATTGTATTATACAATACTATTGTACTATAAAAGTGATAACAAGTAAGTATCATATAAAAACTGGTGACATGCTGGTCACGAATATCATTGTGTGATGTATGGATGGATGGTGTGTAAAGGATTACTTAGATATTCTGGAAATACATTTCTAAAATAGGTTTTGGTGGCAGACTTGAGAAATAAGATTGTCCTATACAAAGGGATGTTGTTTTGCCTGAGTCTCCAATGTAAATAGAGCAGTGATTCTCAAGCTTTTTGGCCTGTGGCCCAGCCCACTCAATTCAGATCCTTCTGTGGACCACCAGCCATGATGACAAAATGGGTATAGGAGGGGATGAGACTGTGGGGGTCTGGCCAGGAAGTAGGTGCAGGAGTAGGTGCAGGAGTAGGCTGGTAGTGGGGAGTCTGGGTGGGAGGGAGGGTGCAAAGCAAGGTGGGGGCGCGGGGTTTTGGCAGGTGAGGGATTTATGAGGAGGATGGAGTGCAGGTTCTGGACATGAAGAAGATGGGGAGGCACTTACCTGCCTCCATGCTTCCAGCCACTCCAGGTATCGCTCCACACTACTCCAATTGGCCATGATTTTGGCCAATAGGAGCAGCAGGGAAAGACTCCAGGTGAGCAGCTGGGGAAAGGGGGAGCAGCAGCATGTGGAGCTACATCCTCCCCCCACAAGCCAGATCTGGTCCACAAGACTCACTCCTCCACCCCCAGTAAGAAGCCAGTGCTGGTGCTCCAACCTTGTTGGAGGGGTGGGGGAAGGCACAGGGCTGAAGTGCCTGTACAGGCTCTCTACTGCAAGGGGGGTGAGGCCCAAGCCTGTGGCCCACCTGCTTAGTGTAAATGCAAAGCTGTTTTAGGAGCTAGATAGAGTGTTGGTTTGGCTTTGTTGTAACCATCCTGGTCTTTTTATCTTGCTTAGTATCACTTGAATCTATTATCTGTATTAATAAACTCATTGTTAGCTCTACTAGAAACCATCCCAGTGCTGTTATAAGAAAAGAAGATGTGCATCCCGAGTTGAACCAACAGGCTGATGCATATTTTGTCTCTTTGGAGACAGATGACTTGATTCATTTCTGGGAGTATTCAGTGAGAGGGCCTGGGCACTGCAGAAAGACACCTTTGGGGAATTCAGGAGCTTGGGTTCTTTGGATATTACCTGCAAGGTGAGATTGAGACAAGCAGAGTCTTGAGGAGGCTCCTGGTAAGGCCGGCAAATGGGCGTGGCAGGGAGCTGTCACATAGTTTAAGCTCCAGGAAAGCTCTCTCTTGCGGAGGTAACATAGTAGCTTATAGTTTGGAAAGAGTCACAACCACCAAGGATTAATTCACCCCTGCTGGGTGTGAGAGCAGGAGGAAGGAGCTGAAGAACAAGGAAGCAAAGCAGAAGGTTCCATCTAATGCAGAAAATGGCTGCCTGCCTCCTTAAGAGCTATTCCTGTGCTATGGTCCCTTGGTTGTTTGTAGGGTGTGTGCGTGTGTGTGTGGTGTGTTTGTAGGGGGTGTGTGGACATTACAAAAATGGAGACTCTTTGCCATGGATTATGCTGGTATAAGCTCAACCATGAACAAAGGCTGGATGAAATCTCTTCTGTTGGTTTTATAGGCAGCCTCCTTTTCTGGATGTTGCACTTCAAAGTCAAGAATTTACAGATATTAAAGTGTTAGTGTGACCCTAGATGTTTTCAGTTTGTGTTTTGTCCCCCCTCTGAGATGTACCAAGGCACCAAGACAAATTAGTTTGGAACATTCAATTTCCATGACATGTGGGCACTGTTCTCTGCAAGATGAACATGACTGGAAGCCATCTGTTATTTCCTGTGAAATATCTCCGCTCTCTGTCAGTGCTGATTACTACTCTTCTTATCTTCTCCACACTCCTCCCCATACATACATGTGTACTAGGGGCCACTCATCCCTGCGTCTCTATTTGCTGATCTCTTCAGCTTTCTTGGGAGGCTCTGTCATTCCTCATTACAGCCCATCATTAAACAAGGCGTAGAATGGAAAATGGCAATGCAGGAAAGCCTGCAAACTGCACCGAATCCACAATGTAGGCATTCCCTCTTTGTTTTTAGTGCTGGGGTTTTAGTGAATGGCTTTTAGCCCATCTAGTACCTGAGTTAATTTGTGTGGATACTAAGCTATGTGTAAGGTCTCCAAAGTCATGTTTCTTTCCTACTTTAGCACCCAACTTTTTTGATAAACTCTTTGATGTGCCCAAAACGCCACTAATTGAAACATTTATCTGACTGAGAGCACTGACCCTAATAGAGTTCTGTCTTCTTCTGTGCCACTTGTGTTTCAAGGTGGCTGAGAAAAGGCAGGATGGTCAAAAGTCTGTTGACTTCAACAGTCTCCACAGTGTTGTGTTGTTGGGCCTGACCCTGCATTCATCCTGCAGCCAAAAGACACATCCTCCAAAGCCAAGAGCAATATGAGAAGAATTTTGAGGATCCTTGGTTAGCTTCACTTTCAGGGACACTACTGTCTTGAGGGTCTATTGAACTAGAGGTTCTCAACATTTTTCTTTCTGAGATTCCCTCCCATACACACACTTGCTATCAAAACTCTATGACCCACCTGTGCCACAATAGCTCGTTTTCTGCATATAAAAGCCAGAGCCAGTGTTAGAGAGCAGAAAACAGGGCAACTTCCTAGTGCCCCATGCAACAGGGGCCCCGTGAAGTTACATTGCTCAAGCTTTGGCTTCAGCTCCTGGTGGCAGGATTCAGGGTCCTGAGCTTAAGACTCATATTGTGGGGTTTCAGCTTTCTTCCCTGGGCCCCCGTGCTGGCCCTGCCTGGAGGACCCTTTGAAATTTGCCCAAGGTCCTGCAAGGGACACCTGGTTGAGAACTGCTATTTTGAACTATTTATAACTCTTCTCCTAGATGGAGCCGGAAGCAACCAGGGCTGGATTCAGTATCTAAGGGTTCCTTTTCAACAGTTCAACACAGAACGGGCTGAAGCCCCAGTGAAGTAACCTGGGGAAAATACTCACCACCATGTGTGCTTCTGAAAAGAAATTTTAATATTGGCTGATTCTATCCTTTCATTAAATTAGGGAAAATGCCATAAGCAGGATTCATAATCATAAAACTGTGAACAGGATACCCATCCCAAACTATGTGGGGCAGTGTTTTTTGCCTCATGTTCTTGAGTTCTACAACCAAAATTCCTTTTCAATGCCCTTCTATGCTTCCTTCCCATATCCCACTCATAGTGGTTGTCCTTGGTAAGAGAGGACCGGGGGTTCAGAAATGCCTCTATCTAAGTTCACCTCCCACTCAGGGAAGAAGGCACCTTGCTTGCTCCAACATCTGAACTCTTGCTTTATCTGGCTGCCCCACATCCACAATTCCTTTCCATTGGCTGCCTCATAAGTTGTGGTTCCTCTCCGGTAGCCACCTCATTGCTTGCTGTTTTCCACAGGCCACCCCGCCAGCTGCAGTTCCTCTCCACTGGCTGCCTGCCAGCTGTGATTCCTCTCCACAAGCCACCTCACCCACCATCAGTCCTCTCTGGAGCCACCTCACCAGCCACTGTGCACTCACTGGTCAGTGTTCCCTCTAAGCTGCATGCCAGCACAGCTTAGCGGGAACACTGTCACTGGTCAAATTCTGCCACTTGCTTCTCTGCTGTGACCTCTGCAGGTCAGTCTCTTGAGGTTCCACCTTGCTTGTCATGATTTTGTGCTCTGAGGCTGGGCAGAGATGCTGTCCCAGCACAAGTGACTATCAGCTCTTTTAAGCACCTAATGGAGCCCATTCAACTCTGCCTTTGAACGCTAGGGAGGAACAGGTTAAACCAGATGAGGGACCCTCGAGGCAAATCCCTACCTCCTGTCTGGCACACTTGTTCCCACCTCGCTCTGCGTTCACAGGGGTTTGGTATTCAAGCCCCTCGCTTAATGAGGTCCTTTCAGCTGAGGGCAACTCCCTCATTTGGGACAGTTTATGCACAGTTCTGCTCCCCTTTACTCATACAGCAACACTATCAACAACATTTCAGTAATCCTGCATTTGGTCCTAAATGATTTTGTAACCCAATATAAGTCAAAGCTATCCCTTGGAGTTACCTAGCTTCTGTCTGCTAGATAGCTATACAGAGTGTGTTCATATAAATACAGTTTATTCCTGAAGTCTCTCCCTATCCCCAACTACCTGCCAGGGTAGAGTTCATACAGACCCTGCTTACACATTGGTTCATTTACACACTCAGATAATTTATGAATGAGTTGCTAAGGAGTATGTTCTGCCCCTCCACACCATCAGGTTGTAATGGGGGCCCTGAAGGCAGACTGTGATTTTGCTTTCTGACAGATGGAGAAAAGCTTCTCATCCCATACACACAATGGAAATGCATCCCATAGACTGAGATGGAAGAGGACTTCATAGTGGTGCAGATAAGCTGCAGAAGGGCCAGGGGAAGAGTTGGTGAATCTGTGGTTGTGTGAATCAGCCAGCCTGTCCACCTCCCTGAGCCAGGGAGAGATGGAGGATGATGCCGTTTTTCTGACTTGTTTCTGTGAATAATACTCTAGCATAAAAGGTAGCTACCACACAGAAGCTGCATGTGCTTTCTGAGAAGCTAGTCTTTTTATCATTCTCATTTTCTTGAACTCTCGAGGAGAACTTTTGAAAACTGCCCAACTGCTGCTGGAGGTTTGGAAGAGAGGTCCCAGTCCACAGAATTCAAGCTTGCCCTGAAAGCAATTATAATTCACATTGTTTTGCTTATGTTTCCTTTCCCAACCACCAAAAAAAATGATATAACATTCTCAAAAACATTCTTCCCTGGTCCCAAGATGGTCTTGGAATTAAAAACAGGAGTGAGATCCAGGAGACCAATGTGTAATTCCTGGCCCTTCCACAGACATCCTCTGTGGCCTGGGCAAGTCATTTCACTTTCTGTGCTTCTGTTCCCCATCTGTAATAGGGAGACAATAATGCTTTTTTCCACCTCGCCTTTTGTCTTTTTTGCCTATCTAGATTGTGAGCTCTTCAGAGCAGGCAATCTCTCTTACAATGTGTTTGCATAGTGTGTAGCACAATGTGGCCTGGGGGTGTTACAATAATATATATAACAGAGCTATAAATGTCCATGTAATATTTCTGACATTATTTACACAGACTGGTAGTCAAAAGATAGATCCTGTCTTCCCTTAAGCCATTCAGATTAAGTGTACAAGAGGAGATTTTCCCTTCCTGCTTTGTCAAAAATGAAAATATCAAAGGTAGAATCCAGAATTATTTTCTTTTGAAGCATGTGCGCATAAAGCAGAGGCAGCTCCAACAAATCTCTACACTTCCTGCAAACAATGACCACTTTGGTTGCAATGTCGCAAGACAAGGTAGGTGAGGTAATATATTTTTATTGGATCCACCTTCTTTCTCTAATATCCTGGGAACAACACAGCTACAACTACACTTCACTTAACAATGTAGATATAAAGGGTGGTTCTTAGGATGAAGTCTCCTGATGCTGGAAGTCAAAACAAAATAATGTAGTAAAAATCTTCTAATGTAGGGCGGAGGATGTAATTTCATCATATTTGGCTTTGATAGTTCACAGACACCATTTGGAAATAATGCTGCTCTTACATAACCCAAAATTTTCTTGCTAAATAGTTCTAAATACACACAGTAAAACCATGATGTGATTTTTCCCCCAAGCTTAATCAAAGGAAGGGAGAAAAAGTCAGAACAGTAATTTCACATCAAAAGTAAATCCCTCAGTAGTCAACTACTTGAGGAAATAGGAAATTATTACATTAACTTGGCCAAGTACAGTCATATCTTCCACTGCAATAAATTCTGTGGGCAGAGACCCATAGTCCAACAGTACTAAGGGATAACCCAAGAGACCACCGTGTGCGCTGGAAGGATTACAGTCCACTGCTTTGTAGAATTGAGACACTTTGCCAATCTATATAAAGTTACAGTACCTTCCTAACCCATGCAATGTGACTAAGAGTTATTAAGTCTAAACAAACCAAACACCAGTGGGTGTGACACCCATGTGGCAAGGGTCCGAGTCAAAAGTTTACCACAAAATTCAAGTTTCTTTTATATTAACTCCACAGTAGAGACAACAAATAAGACAAGAATGTATGCTCAGAGATGGGGGCTGCGTGTCAGGATTACTACATTTTATTCTTGACTCTGGTGCCAATGAATCACTGTGTGTCTAATTTCTCAGTGTCTTAGTTTTCCCATTCACAAAATGAGGAAAATACCTTCTTCTTTTTGTTTTGTTTTGTTTTGTTTTGTTTTTTGGCTTAATTGAGGTCTGTAAAGTATAACAATATGAAAGGAAAACTTCCCATGAACTTCAGTTGAATCAGAGTGTTACTACACAGACCTTAATCATGGATCACCGTTCAGGCACATAACCGAAACAGATGGTAGACAGTAACGGTGTGTCTAGACTATAGGGTTTTGTCAACAAAAGTGGACTTTTGTTGACAAAACTATACCTGCGTCTATGCTACCGCCACGCTCTGTCAACAGTAAGTCTACAGAACGTGGCAGTTTTGTCGACGGCAGTTAACCTCATTCTATGAAGAATAACGCATTTTGTTGAGTATCAGAGGGGTAGCCATGTTAGTCTGAATCTGCAAAAGTGGCGAGGAGTC
>CM057845.1:262512282-262524549 GCA_030068395.1 Apalone spinifera
GCTTTCTTTCTTGGGCTTGTCCCGTAGCAGGAGGCTTCTGGGTACACGTCTGTCGACAAAAGGCGCTATTGCATCCATACTGTGCTTTTAATAAGAGAGTGTCTAGACTCTCTGTCGAAAAAAAGGCTTGCTTTGTCGACAGAACTGGCTGTAGTCTAGACGCTCTTTTTCGACAGAGTCTTTGTCGACAGTATCTGTTGACAAAGCCTCTGTCGACAAAAGCCTGTAGTCTAGCTATACCCTAGATGTGACACCGCACCCCATATTCCTCATAGTGCTATTACTATGAAATGAGTATGGTGTTATTAAGATGTATTTTATGCAAGATAAGCCATGTGATGTGTCATTGGAAAAGTTATGATTTGCTGAATATGATTATCCTATTTATATGTACAGGGCTCGCCAAGCAGCGGCGAGCCCCACTCGCCAGCCGCGCAGTTCGGCATGCTGCACATGTGCAGACCGCACTGCGCATGCACTTACCGCGCTGCGCGGCTGTGCCGGCTTGTAATCTACTCGCCATATGCGAGTAGATTACACTAATTGTTGAGCTCTGTATATGCACATATCATTTTTGTATCTAAAGTTATGAATAGTGATTCTGTATCTTTGCTCCAAATGTAGTTACACCTGGATAATACCCACGAGACAAGAAACTTTGGGGAAGAACCTCTTCATGGCAATGGATTATTAGGAGAAAAACAATAGGAGAAGCTTGTCTCCCACCTCGGGAGCCTTCTAGAGAATGCTATGGACAGCCTGTGAGTAATGGCTGATATGACTCTACAGGAAAGTGTGAAGAAACCATATGTCTTTGGGCTCTGTCTTGGGATGTCAGTATTTTCTCTCAAACTGTTCTGGAGACCAAGCTTTGGAACAAAGGGTTCGCGCCATATGCAAAGCTATATAAGGCGAGGAGTGACATCACATGAGGTTCAACAAGGACAAGTGCAGAGGCCTGCACTTGGGACGGAAGAATCCCAAATATTGTTACAGGCTGGGGACCGATTGGCTAAGTAGCAGTTCAGCAGAAAAGGACCTCGGGGTTACAGTGGATGAGAAGCTGGATATGAGTCAACAGTGTGCCCTTGTAGCCAAGAAGGCTAATGGCATATTAGGGTGCATTAGAAGGAGCATTGCCAGCAGAGCTAGAGAAGTGATTATTCTCCTTTATTCGGCACTGGTGAGGCTACATCTGGAGTACTGGGTTCAATTCTGGGCTCTCTACCACAGAAAGGATGTGGACGCATTAGAGAGGGTCCAGCAGAGGGCAACCAAAATGATTAGGGGGCTGGAGCACGTGACCTACGAGGAGACGCTGAGGGATTTGGGCTTATTAATCTGAAGAAGAGAAGAATGAGGGGGGATTTGATAGCAGCCTTCAACTTCCTGAAGGGAGGTTCCAAAGAGGATGGAGAGAGGCTGTTCTCAGAAGTGACAGATGGCAGAACGAGGGGCAATGGTCTCAAGTTGCAGTGGGGGAGGTCTAGGTTGGATAGTAGGAAAAACTACTTTACTTGGAGGATGGTGAAGTACTGGAATGGGTTACTGAGGGAGGTAGTAGAATCCCTAGAGGTTTTTAAGTCCCAGCTTGACAAAGCCCTGGCTGGAATGATTTAGTTAGGGTTGGTCCTGCTTTGGGCAGGGGGCTGGATTCAATGACCTCCTGAAATCTCTTCCAGCCCTATGATTCTTCACTCCCCACCCAAGAAGACTCCTGGAAATACCAGAGGAACAAAGACTGAACGGGGAAGAGCTTGACCCAATTTAAAGGGATACCTAGCCCGTGAATAAAACAGCTGGGGAGTCCATACTGTAAGCAAGTGCAGCTTGCCCCTTAAGAATCTGCAGCCTGATTGTATCATCACTTAGGGTTAGAGTCTGCTATTCAGATCCATTCTATTTAGTATGTTAAGGTTAGTTTGCATTTTTGTTGTATTGCTAGGTAATCTGCTTTGCTATAATTTATAATAACTACAAAAATGGATTTTAAATTAATAAACTTGTTTTTGCTTTATCTAAACACCTGAAATGCGTGGGAAGATTAACATAGGGACAAAAGGTTGTTGCATATTCCTCTTTCCATTGACGGAGGGAGCAAACTGATGAGCGTATGCTGTACAATTCCCTCTGCGGCACAAAATGGTATAATTTGGGGTGTATACTCCAGAGACAGTGTGTGCCTGGGAAGGTGGGAATTGCCCTAGCTGTAGCTTTCCAATGCACAGGCTGGACTGAGAGTCTGCATGAACTGCAGCTGGGTGTAAATGTTGGTGCAAGTGCAGACTGGGGGGCTTTACAGCTTGTCACAGCAGTACCATGTCAAAGGGAGCCCAGGCTGGTGGGTCAGAAGGCTCAGCGGTACCCGTTCCAGACAGCACCTCAGGGGAAATCTGTCACAGTGTAATGTTGGGTAAATCTGCTTTAAAAAGCTACTTAAAGATCTGAAAGACTAGGGTATAATTTTTGTGTATATGCTGCCTCCTACTCCTTACCATAAAACTAATGATCCCTCCTATTCTCTGTCTGTGACACACAATATCTTAGGGCAAGTCTACACTATGGAGCAAGATCAGTAAGTCTGGTGAAGACACACACACCGTGTCAATAGGTGAACATTCTCCAGTTAGCATAATTACTCCACCTCCGGGAAAGGAAGAAGCTATGTTGGCGGGACAGCATCTCCCATAGACATAGCCTCGGTGTGGTCAGCACTTAAGTCAGTATAACTTGCTGGGGTGTGGGTTTTTTTCATACCCCTGAGAGACATAAGTTACATCAACTTAAGCAGTAGTGTAGACCAATCTTTAAAGGGATGTAATACTTTTGATCTATTTCTGGTTGTTGTACTAAGTGTGGGGAAGGCAGGACGTTGTTTGGTGAACTTTCATACACAAGAGGTCATAGATTATCTGACCTTAAACTCTATAGCTCTATTCATGTGTGTAAAGTTACACATTTGAATTTGTTTGCAGGATCAGTGACTGTTGGTATAACATTGCTAAATGTCACTTATAGAGAGGGATATAAATTCTCATCTAAGCTCTTAGGGAACGTGTTCACTCCATGGAAGATCGATACTGCCTCAATAGACCTTCCAGAATTTGATTTAGCAAGTCTAATAAAGACTCACTAATTCGAACTTAGGCTATGTCTACCCTCGGCCGCATCCAGGGAACGTGTCTGCTCTACCATTTTTCGTGGAAGAGCAGTCATGCTCTCTCGGAAGCCCTGTCTTCCTCATTCCATGAGGAAGAAGGGCTCTTCTGAAAGAGGAGGTTTTTCAGAAATTTGACCCAGTGTAGACGGGACAAATTTCAGAAAAGCGTCTTCCAACAACACTATCGAAAAAAGGTATGCAAATTGCAGAGTGTGATTTGTGTACCTTTTTCCGATAAAAAATTGTAGTTTAGATGTAGGCTCAGAGGGCACCCCCAGTGGCGTCCAGTACTCCTGCTCTTGCCAGGAGTAAAGGAAGCCAAAGGGAGTATTTGCTCCTGTTGGCCTCCTGCTCTGGGGATGCCGCCAAGCTCGGCTTCTGGTAAGCCAACTACAGCTACATATTCTACATATACCTGAGGCTGAGCTGCTGGGTCTAGTGTAGACCTGGCTATAGATCTTGGAAAAACACTTAACTTTATTTTTTAAAGAAGCTGGGCATATTATTCAATGAAGTCATTTCTGCCTGAATCTCTCTAAGAATTGTTTTTAGTGTAATTGCTGCCTACAGACTGAACACACTTCAGCAATACAAAACATCACAACAGGTAATTGTTATAGTTCCACATTCTCATCAAGACACTCATTTATTATACTTTAATAATTAATTCTGCTCAGTGATTTAACTGTTTTCCTTAATACCTTTAAAAATGTCTTTCAAATTGTGAGGTTTTTCAGAGATTGCAAACTCTTTAAGAACATAAGAATAAGAACATAAGAATGGCCATACCGGGTCAGACCAAAGTTCCATCCAGCCCAGTACCCTGTCTGCCGACAGTGGCCAATGCCAGGTGTCCCAGAGGGAGTGAATCAAACAGGTAATGATCAAGCCATCTCTCTCCTGCCATCCATCTCCATCCTCTGACAAAAAGAGGCTAGGGACACCATTCCTTACCCATACTGGCTAATAGCCATTTATGGACTTAACCTCCATGAATTTATCTAGTTTTCTTTTAAACCCTGATATAGTCCTAGCCTTCACAACCTCCCCAGACAAGGAGTTCCATAGATTGACTATGTGCTGTGTGAAGAAGAACTTCCTTTTATTTGTTTTAAACCTGCTGCCCATTAGTTTCATTTGGTGGCCCCTACTTCTTATATTATGGGAACAAGTAAATAACTTTTCCTTATTCACGTTCTCCACACCACTCATGATTTTATAGACCTCTATCATATACCCTTTAGTCTCCTCTTTTCCAAGCTGAAAAGTCCCAGTCTCTAATCTCTCTTCATATGGGACCCATTCCAAACCCCTAATCATTTTAGCTGCCCTTCTCTGAACCTTTTCCAATGCCAGTATATCTTTTTTAAAATGAGGAGACCACATCTATACCCAGTATATAAGGACAATAAGATATTCTCTGTCTTATTCTCTATCCCTTTTTTAATGTTTCCTAACATCTTGTTTGCTTTTTTGACTGCCACTGCACACTGCATGGACATCTTCAGAGAACTATCCATGATGACTCCAAGATCTCTTTCCTGATTAGTTGTAGCTAAATTAGCCCCCATCATATTATATGTATACTTGGGGTTATTTTTTCCAGTGTGCATTACTTTACATTTATCCACATTAAATTTCATTTGCCATTTTGTTGCCTAGTCACTTACTTTGGTGAGATCTTTTTGAAGTTCTTCACAGTCTGCTTTGGCCTTAACTACCTTGAGCAGTTTAGTATCATCTGCAAACTTTGTCACCTCACTGTTTACCCCTTTCTCCAGATCATTTATGAATATGTTGGGAGCGGATCAGTCTTTTCATTATATGTGAGTGAAAAGATCTTAGTAAAATGGGGCTCTGAGCTCTGTTGGTAACTTCACAAATAATGGTGGTGTATGAATGGTCAGGACTTCCTTTTTACTTTTTTGTGATGTCCAGAATTGCAGCTTCAGATTTTCAGAACTGGCAATAAAGGAAAAATATGTTAGTATGAAATGTTTTTATTTGCAATGTATTACATATTAAATAAAAGGTATTGGGGCCAAATTTTGCTTTAATTTATGATACCAGGGAACAATGGCCATTGAAGTGGCTATCCTTCATTATGCACTTATGGAAATCTGATGTAAATGTAAAACTCGATTCTAATATATACCTCGATTTCAGTGGGATGTAAAATCCAGAACCGGGTATGGGCCATAATGAATAAATGCAAATCATTAGATAACATTGCAGAACAAGTGCATCCCATCTCCTCTTAGGATGAAGCAAAGTAATTACATCCCCACAGTTCCATCCTTACATACAGGGCAGTAAAGCCTAATGGCCAGAGTCACTCACAGTGGGGATTAAAGAGGCTATTAAAATAAAAACCTCAATAATGGGGGGATTTCAACTATCCTGATATTACCTAGGTACACATATATGCAAATATAAAGTTTCTTGACACCTTAAATGAGTGCTTCTTAGAGCAACTAGTCTTTGAAACCACAAAAGGAGAGGGAATTCTTGGTTTAGTACTAAATGGAGCATAGATTCTGGTCCAAGAGGTGAATATATTTGGATCTCTTGGTAATAGTGACCATGATCAAATTAAATTTAACATCCCTGTGGCAGGAAAAACAGCATAGCAGCCCAACACTGTAGCATTTAATTTCAGAAAGGGGAACAACCCAAAAATGAGAAGGTTAGTTAAACAGAAATTAAAGGATACAGTGACAAAAGTTAAATCTCTGCAAGCTGCATGGAATCATTTTAAAGACATCATGAATAGAGGCTCAGCTTAAATGTATACTGCAAATTAAAAAAAAACATAAAAAGAGAACCAAAAAATGCTAGCATGGCTAAATAACAAGGTAAAGAAGCAGAGAGAGGCAAAAAGTTATCATTTGAAAAGTGGGAGTTAAATCTTATTGAGGAAAATAGAAAGGAGCATAAACTCTGGCAAAAGAAGCACAAAAATATAATTGGGAAGCAAGTGCAGAATTGGTGGTGTAACTTCGGCCATGCACGGTTGGGAATAGCGTTATTCCTCATGAAAAGCAGGACTATAGGACTCGACTTCAGCACCCCATAAGGGCAGTGCAACAGGCTTACTAGTGTGGATGAATCAAGCTAGGTTTGCTATTTGCACTTATCAGTGACTATCCTGGCTGCTCATCTGCTTGGCCATGCCATGTTTGATTATGACAGTTCTGGCCTCTTTACCACTACTGGAAGCATTCTTTCGATGGTCACAGAAACAACTTTAGGAAAGATGTAGCTTGTACTTTCCCAGCACAGTCCTCTAACCACAAATTAGCAAAGTTCACACCAGCCAGTGTTACTGAGGGCTACTGCAGAATTAGTGCTTACCGCAGACCTCTGTGCACTACACTGTAGTTGTCTTCTGGACAGTAGCATGGAGCAGATGGAAGGAGGAGTTCCTTGCACCTCCTTGTTACCCTTACACTACAGAGCTCCTAACAGGGGACAGAGGTAATTTGCTCCTATATTTAGATTGCAGACTATTTATGCCCATAAATAAATCTCTCCCTCATTCAACCCACCTCCCTCATTGTACTTGGTCTCTCCTTATCTACTGAGCAGGGCAACTTAAAATCTTTCCGGCTTCCATCCTACAATTCATTGCCAAGTAAATGAAGACTAAATGTCATCTTGCATTGACTCCAGCTAGCAGGGGAGCAATGTCCTTGTCACAAATCTCTAGGGACTCTACAGCACTTTGGCTGAACCAAGTCACGTAGCCAGTAGCATTCAAGAAAGCCTGCAGTACGCCCTGTATTTAACCCAACATGGAATTAGAGCTTTCTGCTTACAGATGCTCATTATTGCTTTCTGCAATGGGTAAAATGGGCAGTAAAATATAGAACTGTATTATCACAGAGGGGAAAAAAGGAATGAATTAATGTGATTACAGTTGCCTATAATGCTTGTACTTCTAGAACAATAAGTACCATTAGTAATTGTAGGCAATCCCAGTACCCCAGATGCAGTAGGCACTATACTTAGAAACTAATTGGGAGGCAAGAAACTCTAGTTTGGCAAAGGTGAAAAGGATTAGCTGATGCATGTTCCATGGTACACCATTCAGTCAACTGCAATATTTTACAACAGGAAAAATATACAATACATAGATCATTAACCTTGATAGCAAGTCTGATATTTTGCCCTGTGACCACAGTGTGAATAGACATGAGCTTTCATGGGCAAGTGGGTTGTGCCCACGAAAGCTCATGATACCATCTACATGTTTTGTTAGCCTTTAAAGTGCTACCAGACTTTTTTTTGTTTTTTAAGTGTATCACTATATTTGACATTTGAACAGCAAATGGTGGGATTTGAGCAGGGGTTTTCAGTCTATGCACATTAAGAGCTGCATTAAAAGATCTATCCCCTCTCCAGATAATAATATTGATTTATACTTTAATAAAAAAAACTTAAAAAACAACAAATAGTCTAGTATTGACTACTTGTTTAGGCAGAAGCAGTGAAAATTGGCTTCCAGATCTCCACAGAACTGAATCATATTTGTAGGAGTAGTGGGGCAGAAGGAAACTCCTCAAGATAGGACAGATTCCTCTGCTGGGTCAAAAGTGTGATTGGATAGATTGACAACGTTGCTAGGTGAGTTGAAAGTATAGGGAATGAGAGATCCTGAGGCATGTAGGAGTTGTTTTTTAAGTTTTTCTAGTTACAGACTAACTCGGCTACCCGTCTGAAACTTTAATCAATAGTAATTTAATCTCAACAGATTTAGGATAAGATTTCCAAAGCCACCTAGAGGATTTAGATACCTATCTTCTATTCATTTTAATCTAAATCTCCTAGCCAGCTTTGAAAATCACAACCCTGATTTTAAGGAGAAATGGTCTCTCAGGCCAGATATCCTGTACTACCAATGCTGTCAACATTACTATAGCAATTACTGTAAATTAGCGTATATAATGTGAGCATGTGTATTACCTGCACCCGTGCATAACCTGCGGTTTTTCCTGATTGTGTTAAAAAAGTCTTAGATAACCCGCATACGTGTATAGCCCGTGGAAGATGAACAGCACCTGTAATTAAGTGTTAATGAACCACAGCTGATGACGCTGAGCAGTAAGTATGCTACAATCCTTATTGCTGGTATATAACCCCTTTGAACAACACCATTTAACCATTCATTTATTCCTTTAGTAGTTTTAACTTGTACTGAATTTTTAAAAAGTATTTTAAACTTAAAACTTTTTAAACATGCCTAAGTGCAAATCCTACACAGCTGATTTTAAATTGTGTGTTATGACATATGCAAAGGACAATGGAAACAGAGCAGCAGGGAGAAAATACTCTGTCAAAGAAAAGTCTGTTCAGGAGTGGAGAAAGGAAGAAGCAGAGATTGAGAAATTATACCCTAGGAAAAGAGCGCGATGTGGAAAGAAAGCCAAGTGGCCAAATCTGGAAGAAAACCTGCTGAAGTGGATTTGTGCACAGAGAGAGGACAAACGGCTGGTGTCAACAGTAGCCATACAGCTCAAGGCTCGAGTTATGGCTATGGAACAGAAAATCTATGATTTTAAGGGGGCTAAGGAAATTGGGTGTACAAATTTATGCTGAGAAACAATCTGTCAGTTCGCGCACGGACATCTGCTGGCCAACGGCTTCCCAACAAATGGGAAAAGAAAATGGATGATTTTAAAACTTTTGTACATAAAGAAATTCACCAGCTGGGCTTGAAACCAAGCAACTTTGTTAACATGGATGAGGTGCCCATGTTATTTGATATACCCGCTACTTGGTCTGTTGCGGAAACTGGATCGAAAACAGCCTCTGTAGCAACCACTGGTCACGAACGCACCTGTTTTACTGGAGTGTTGGCATGCACGGCAAATGGTGATAAATTAAAACCAATGGTGATTTTTAAGAAGGTAATGATGCCTAGAGAAAAACTGCCGGCTGGCGTTTGTGTAGTTTGTAACAAAAAGGGCTGGATGAACACAGATGTTATGAAGACAAAGACAGACAGCTTCTTTCGTGCACAAAAAGGTGGGCTTTTTTTAATCCTAACTCTCTGCTGGTTTTAGATTCCTTGGCCTCCCACAAAGAAACTTCAGTTCAGAAACATATAAATGCCGTCGGTGCACATATTGCCATAATTCCAGGTGGCCTGACCTGCAAGTTGCAACCACTTGATGTGGCTGTCAACCACCTGTTCAAGTGCTTCATCCGAGAGGAATGGGACAATTGGGGAACACACATTCACTCCGGCAGATCGACAGCATCGTGCAACTTACGTGGAAGTTTGCAAATGGGTTTTGGCTGCTTGGGACAGAATAAAACTGGCTACTATTCACAATGTTTTCCATAAATGTGAAATTCTTCCTGATGTTGACTCTTCTAGTTCTGAATCTGACTACGACAGCAATTCTGATTCGGCACCACAGACCTCAACTGTCACTGAAGCTTGCCTAGCCTTGGTTATGGATTTAATGGATGTTTTTCAAGACAGCAACTATGACAAAAGTTTTGACAGTTTTGAAAATTCAGACACTGAGGAGGAGGATGCTGGCACTGATTCTAGTAATCAGAATGAATGAACTTATGTATTTTATGACAATGCGAAAATGGCTTTTGTTAAACAGTTTTACCATATATTTCTTCTTTCACTAGTTGCACAGTAAAATTCTAACTTTTAATGTATTTTAACATCACTGCCTCTATTATTTAATTAAAATATGCTGCTTTTATCAAGTAAGAGTCAGTCTGGTCTTCCTGTACTTTCAGTAAAAAAAACCCTGTATAACACGCGGACGAGTATAGCTCGCATGGGGGAGGGGGACGGGGTTTGTAAAACTTTGCATAACCCATGGGTTATATACACTAAAACACGGTACTATATTATGTGGTTTGGAAACTGTCTTTAAGCAGAAGCAGAGAGGATTCAGGAAAGGTCAGTGACTCATTCATGTTGTTGTTATGGTTAACCTTTCATGGAAAAATACAATATTACAGCAATCGCTTGTTTTTCAACGCTTAGCTTTCATTTGCATGTGTCTGTTTGGTTTTACTAGTAAACCTTTCTCTGAAATATCAACATTCCAAAATGATGTTTCAATTTTCTGTAAAGGCTGCAGTTGTAATCTACTCTATTTGATTGGGAAACTACCCTGCTTTTGAAATCAAACATCCAATACTTAACATGCTTTTCTTTCCATTATTTCTTTTTAATAAAAAGAGTACAACACCTCTAGGTTAAGGTTTTAAAGTATGTCCTGTGTTTATGAGGACAGTGATAACAATGGCCAATTATTTGGTAGGGGATAAAGAGAGATGGTGGAGAATTATTAAGAATGTGTGAGCATATAGTAGACCCTCAGAGCTAGGAACACTCAGGAATAGAGTTTGTTTGTCACTCTGACATGTTTGTAACTCTGAACAAAACATTATGGCTACGTCTACACTGGTATGATTTTCCGGAAATGCTTAAAACGGAACAGTTTTCCATTATAAGTATTGCCGGAAAAAGAACGTCTACATTGGCAGGATACTTTTCCGGAAAAGCCCTTTTTCCGGAAAAGTGTCCGTGGCCAATGTAGATGTGCTTTTCCGGAAAAAAGCCCCGATCGTCATTTTCGCAATCGGGGCTTTTTTGCGGAAAACACTACTGTGCTGTCTACACTGGCCCTTTTCCGGAACAGTTTTCCGGAAAAAGGACTTTTGCCCAAGCGGGAGCAGCATAGTTTTTCCAGAAAAGCAGCTGATTTCTTACAGTAGATCATCAGTGCTTTTCTGGAAATTCAAGGGGCCAGTGTAGACAGCTCGCAGCTTATTCCGGAAAAGCGGCTGATTTTCCGGAATAAGTGGCCCAATGTAGACACAGCCTATAGTTGTTCTTTCAAAAGTTTACAGCTAAACATTGACTTGGTACAGCTTTGAAACTTTACCATGCAGAAGAAAAATGCTGCTTTCCCTTTATTATTTTAGTAGTTTATGTTTATATATATATACTGTCTGTAGGGAACCATCCTGTTTTGTGAAGGAGGTGAAATAGGTAGCCAAAGAGATCCAAAATGTCCCTACCAACATCATCTCCCCCCCTGACGACTCTAACCATCTTGTGGCCATGTAAGGGCAGGAGAGGGAGTCGTGTAAAAACCCTCATCCACTTGCACCTGTCCGCTCTGGGGATCTCTGTGCTCTCGGACAGGGAGAATTCTGCAGGAGGGCTGTGGGGACAAAGAGGAGTGCAGCTTGCCCCTGTTTAGTTAAAACCATAAAGCTCATGGACCTCTGCACCCTGGAGAGCAGAAAGAAGTCCTGTGAGGGGCACTTCAACAAAGACTTTGGAGATACCTCTTCCAGAAGCAACGTGCCTGTGTCTGATTGTTCTTCACTTTCACAGCAGCATTCCTTTTCAGGGTGGTAGGGCGGCTGTGCTCTCTGGGAGCTCCTGGAGGCATTGGAACTCTAGCTGTGGTCAGGGCTGGGCTTGAACATCTGCAATCCAGGGCCTGGGATAAGGCGGGGGGTGGGAGGAGGGAGGAGAAGCTTAAAAAGATCTCCAGGCTGCCAAAGGTCCATATCTTTTTGTGGAGCCCCCTTAGCACAGATACCTAGGCTGTAGCCACTAATGCCCCTACATTATCAGGGCCTTTCAGGTGGCGGTAGGAGGCAGCACCACATGCTGCCATTTCCCGCCTGCAGCTGGGAGGGAGCTGCGAGTGGCAGTGCTGGAAGTTCCAATGGGAGCTGAGGGGGAATCCCCTACAGGGGAGGGCAGTGTGTAGAGCCCCCTACCCCACCTCCCACAGGACCACAGCCAGGTTTGTGGGACCAACCCCTTTGCATCACCAAATGGGAGCTCAGCCCCAACCCACACCCCATCTGAATCCCGCATTGTTGACCCCACACCTGAGCCTAAAGGGCCTACAAAATCTAACGGCCCCAGGCCCACGGACAAGTTAACTTGGCCTTGGCTGTGGTGATGCAGCTCAGCCCGGCTCCTAATTCAGGACTCTGTGTTTGTGCAGAAATAGCAGCTCATCCTGTCTGGCAGGTAGAGGGATTGGTGCCGGGTGGAGGATGCAGTGGTATGACATTGTAATCACACACGGTATGTCTACACT
>CM057845.1:262531825-262561761 GCA_030068395.1 Apalone spinifera
CCCCCCCCCCCCCCCCCCCCCCGGCAGGCCTGTTAGAAAGTTTTCCCTAGTATTTAACTTCAATTCTCCTTGCTGAAAATTAAGCCAATTACTTCTTGTTCTACTCTTGATGAACACGGGGAAGTGATAGTGTCCTCTTCATAAACAATTTGTCATATATTTGAAAATTGTTATAATGTCCTGTCCCCCCCACCTCCATCCTTCCCTTCTCTAGACTAAACAGGCCCCATTCTTTTAAACCTTTTTCATAGATGATGTTTCCTCTTGACTATGTTCAGTTTGTTCCTATCTTTCTTAACATGTGGTGCCCACAACTCAGCCTAGTAGTCCAGCTAAAACATCATAGAATAGGGTGGAACAATGACTCCTATTTCTTGATTATGACACACCTGTTAATATATCACAGATTACCATTTGTTTTATAAGCATCACACGGTTGACTCATTCAGTCTGTGATGCAATGCACTATAACCCTCAGCCCTTTTGTGCAATACTGCTTGTTATTCCCCATTTTGTAGTTAGGCATTTGTTATTTCTTTTTTAAGTGTAGCAGTTTGCACTTGCCTTTAGTGAATCTCATCTCATTGATTACAGACCAATTCTCTAATTTTTCAAGATGGGTTTGAATTCTAATCCTATCCTCCAAAGTGCTTGCAACCCTTCACAATTTGATGTCATGTGCCAAATGTATAAGCATAGTCTCCACTCCATCATCCAAGTTAAGGAAAATATTAAATAATATGAACCTAGAACAGATTCCTCCCTAGATATGTCCTCCCAGTTTGAGAGCAAACCACTGATGACTATTCTTTAATATGGTCTTTTAAAACCAATTCTGTACTGACTTTTCAATAATTCTACCTAGTTCACATTTTCCTAGATATGAGAATGTTGTGTAGAACGGTGTCAAAAGCCTTACTAAAGTCCAAATAGATCATGCTGACTGCTTCCCCCATCAACTAGGTTGGTTACTCTAATAATATGATACTATCTAAATACTACATGCTTAAGTATAAGTGGTGGACAAGGATATCTGGAGCTCTTCCTCTCCTCAATTGCTCAAGCATAGGTAGCAGCCATGATTTGGCTGTCCGTGGTCCCTGAACATGGAAAGAGTTGCTGCTAGTACTACTGGCCTGGCTGGGTAAGGTGGAAGGAGAAATAAGGCCCTGATTCCCAGGCTCACACATAGCACCATGGGAATCTTTCCAAAGGTGCAGCAAGGTATATTGGTAAACCACTTCTGCCTCCCATGCAGTTGGAGCCAGCAACTATTTCCCTACCACCTCTTTTCCCATACTCAGTGTGGGTTTGGCTCTGGAGCCCTTCTTTGTCCACAAATTAGAATGCTCTGTCCCTCTTCGTTTGGATATAAACAGAGACCTGTCCATTACAGAGCTGGAAAACAAGTTGGCTTTTTCATTTGCCAAACACACACGATTCACTGGAAGATCATGAAAGATGTGTGCAATGCTGTGGTTGTCCTAGCAAACCGCTAAAACAAGGGGGGAGAGAGGGAAGCTGGAGGGCTTACAATCTTTCTCTATAGCTGAAAAGGAAGCCTGGACTAATACTTCTAATTGGCTGGAGCGGCTCTTACCATTTCCCAGAAGGTTACTTAAGCACTTGAAACTACTCCAACTGCAACTTCTGTTATTGTGTTGTTTTCCTGCCTCTGCTGATGAACACTGTATTATGAGCCTACCCAGGTCTTACATAAAAATGAGAAAATTGAAGTCAATATATGAAAGTACAAGGCAATAATGGACACAGATGGCTTCTCTGGTGACAGCATACGCTTGGCTTTGAGACTGCCAAGATGCTGTTTATTAAGACTTTTGTTGTTTGTACTTATTACTTTTTCTTTAAACAAGGTCAGTTTTATTCCTGCTTTAATAGTTTCCATTTAAGTTTGCCTGAGAAAGCTTCCTCGTGTGGCAGTAAAAGGTGGCAGCTTGTGGTTAAAACACTAGACTGCGCTTTCAGTTTCTGCTCTTGCTATGGACACGGGGGCCTTGAGCAAATCACTTACTCTTTCTGTGCCCCAACTTTTTGATAATACTTCTCTTTGTCTACTTGGTTGGTACATTTTCAAAGAAGAGACTGTTTTCTATGTATAGTGCCTAGCAAAGGGCCCTCATCTTGTTATTTATATAAATAACAATATTAACGATTGCAAAAAGCCCTGTTGGTGCAGCCATGCTGACTGACTTTGTTCACTGAGCTCAGGCCTGCGTGACAGGGGCAGACAAGGGGGCAGTTGCCTCAGGGCCTGGCAATTCAAAAGGGCAGTGCTAAAGGCCTGGGGCGGGAGGCTGGCGCGGTGCTCCAGGAAGCACTGAGGGCTGGAGGATGAGGTGTGCCATGCCCTGGGCAGCACTGAGGGCCAGCTGCCTTTGGCCCCATCCCTTCCCCCCTCTGCTCTTCTCCTCCATCTTGCCCAGGGGCCCACAGAGGCTGTTGGCTCTGCTGAGTGAACTGTATATATAGTGTTTATCTGCTTGGACAAGGTATTCCAGCTTGAGTTCTCAACATTTGCATTAGGAAGGCCTATTTTCAGGACTTCTGTAGTTTCCTTTTCATTAAGTCTGCAAAGGAGGGGAAGCCTATTCTCTTCTCAATCTGTGGCAGCTCCTCGTAACATCAGTAAGAGCTTCCTGCATGCATTAAAAGAACAATCTGGAACACTATCCCAGCTCCACCATCCTCACACAGCTCCACCAGCTCCTCTTTGTTTCAAGATACAGCTGGAAATTTTCAACTGGCATCACAAGAACTGCTCCAGCTGACTTCATGGACTTTGTGGAAGGGAAATGTGAAAATAAGTGCACTTACTGCAATCCGGTCCATTAGGAAGCCAAGTTACTTGCACTCCAGTTTTATAATCTCCTGCTACAAATTAACTGTGGCAGAGGTGACATAGTGACATGAAGAGATCAAGTGACTTCCAAGTAGTAAGTCGCATAGAGTCTCCTCCCTTTACTTGGTGAAAGGATGTGAAGTAGAGTTATCTGTGACGATTCCAGTAGCTCCATCTTGCATAACACTGTTCTTCCTCTGGCCTGTACTTTCTAGCTTTTTCTTTCACATTGCTGTGCCATTTCCTGTATTTCCTCTATCAAATGCAATACAGCATTTAAAATGCAGTTGGCATGAAAGAAGTGGAATTCTGGGCTGCAAACGAGACCTTTATTGCAGAGGGGTCATCTTCAGAGTGGAGTAAAAAAATACATACGTGCTTTTTTGCTCTTTCCTTTGCTATTTCCCTTGCTTCTGGACAAAAAGACTCAATGAGTTACCATTGAGACCAAGTCATTGTGGCCTAACCCAATTTCAATGAAGCTAGGAGCTTTTATTGCTCTGGGCTTGAGTCTCTATCTGTGCAAGAGGTGCTGGCACATGTACAATTTGTAGTGGTCACCATGGTAACTTGCAGGCACTTGAAGAAAGGATCTAATCTGAACAGTGACCGGAAAACTCAGCATTGTGGGATTTCACGTGTCATACTTTGTTTGTAGCTTGTGTGCTGTAGGCCATAGAGATAGGGAGACTATGTCCATTAAAAATGTAGAAAATAAACCGTTTGTCATTTAAGATCTCCTAGGAAGTGTGTTAATTGTAAGTTACAAAATTCAAGTAGCACATTCCATAGAAATAAATATCCTTAACAAATCCCTTCATTAAAGGCTCTTAATTGCAACCTGCCACTACAATAAATGGCTAAAGCTAGACCTGGATCCAAAGTGAAACCGAACTCAGAGGCTGGAGCAGGCTTCTGAGCTAAACCCACCCTTTAAGCTAAACTGCGTTTATGAGTTCTAACACCTCCCCAGTCTGAAGTACACTCCTGAGTTATAGAACCCCTCATGCTGACACACAGCACATGGATGGCTGGAGCAGAAGGGAGGGAAGGGGACAGTTGCCCTGAGGCTTGGCAATCCAAAAGGGTCCAGAGCTCCCAGCCACTGTCACCACCACTACAGAAATGATAATGGCTGGAGCTCTGGGCTCTTTAAATGTCACTGGAGCACCACACACAGTAGTGGTGACAGTGGCTGGCAGCCCTGGGCCATTTTGAATTTCTGGACATTAGGGAAACTGCCTCTTTCCCCCACCCCTTCTGCCTAAGGCCTTGCCCTTTTCACGGACATGGAGCTGCCCCCCTCCCTTGCCCAGGAGCCCAGCAAGTCTGTCGTCTCCCCACCCCCGTGCTGACATAACCTCCCAAGAGCTATAGCATGGCTCTACTGAGTTATTCAAATGGAATCCATGCCACAGAGTCAAAACAAGCTTGCCTCTGCCTAGTTCTGCACCTGTATTGACAACAGCTCCCTCAGCACAAAGTAGAATTCTTGCTAAAATCAGCTTCCAGGCTGGAATGAGTCCCTCATGCTTGAGGAAGACTCTTAAAATTCTTAAACCCACCCCTGACAGTCTGGCCAATCAGCCTTCTCCACTTGATTCAAAATGGAGTCCTCTAGATTTAAGAGAGAACCACCAGTACATCTCCCACATGGAAAAATGCCCGACTTGTTTCTTCAGGATAAGGGGAATTAATAGAAGGAAAGGAGAAACCAACCCAGTAGCACATACCCAGCGGCTGATGTCTATGTTCTCACTTTTCCTTTGAAGATTCTAATGTAAGTAGCCAGACCTGGGTGCAAAAAATATTTTCACAAACACTTGAAAAGAAAATGAAAATATTTTGGCTTATTTGATAGATTAGAAAACTTTTATCATTCAGGAAAAAATTAAAAATGTAGGTTTTTTAGATAGCACTTTCTTCTCATTCTTTATTCCTTTCTCTGGTTCAATTGTTTCTCTTTTTAAAAGGGGGGGGAACCTCTATTCCACAGGGAGAATATTTTCCCATTTTACTTTCTTTTATGGGCGTTTTTTACACTAGACTGGAAAAAAAGTGGGAGGAAAAAGTAAAGAAAAGGGAGTAGATTTCTCTTTCACTTTTTTGAACATGCAGGGAAAGGACTTTAAGTATGACTTTTTTCTCCATTATATGAAAGTAAAAGAACCATATTTTTAAAAGCTTTGTACTTCAGAATTTTTATCGACAAAGTTTTATCAAACTCACAGAAACATATTTTTATAGCCCTCTTTTTATGACACTTTTGTTGGAAATTTTTCTGACCATCCCTACAAATAATTTAACTGTTGGCACAACCCAGCCCTTCCCATGCTAGACTGCTCTATCACAATGTTCATTGTCTCTCAATGATTTTGTATTAGATTTGGTGTCAATTTATGAACTTTTCCCCCTGACTCCAGCCTTGTAAACTCACTTGGTCTCAAAGCATCAGGCTGAATTTTCCTGTATTATCACAGAAACAGCAATTCTGTAGTACTCAGGTACACTTTTTAAAATCTCGTTGTCTTCAAATGAGAATCTCATTCATACCCATGCAACTCACTTCCCCTTCAGTGGAACTCTATAATGCCATTTGTCCAGCATCATCTTTCAAAGGAAAGTTGTGTTTTAAATTAAATCTTCACATTCAAGGCTCCTGGGCAGAGCACTTTGCCAGACCCTAAATCCCACCTCTCATATTTTGATGCTATCCTATTCCAAGCTAGCTCTAGCACTCAGGAAAAGATTATTCTCGCAGGGCTGGTCTACACTACATGCTAAGTGAATTTATTCAGCATTAGGTCAAATGTGTAATGAGTGTGTCTACACTGCCTAGTCCCTCCCATCAACCTAAAGGGCTTTTAAAATCGACCCCAGTACTCCACCTGAATGACTGGAGTAAACCCTGTGGCAACATTCATGCATTGAATTAAGGGCAGTGTAAACAATTGTACATGGTAATTCGGAGTTACTGGCCTCCAGGTGGTAACCCACAGTGTTTTGCTGTGAGCACTTTGGTGAGCACTTTGAACTCCAGTGCTCTTCAGCCAGACAAGCAGGAAAATCTCTGGGAACTTTTGAATGTTCATTTCCCATTTGAGCAGCGTGGAGAGCTCACCAGCACAGCTGAGCATGCACGCCCTGGATCACAAACACCTCCACCATGGAGAGTCTGTGCAGGCAGAGCTCCAAACCAGCAAAAGAAATTTTGATATCTGTGCCAAAAGCACATGGGACATGGTGGATAAGAGCCACACCAGGGAGACACATTAATGCTGTGTGAAAATAAAGGAGCTTAGACATTCGGCCCACAGGAGAAAGCTGGCTCTGAGCCACAGACACGGGGGCCTGACTACATGCACCCATAACCACTCACAACAATCCCCTGAGGTGTTGAGACCCTAGCCCAGAATTCCAATCTGCTGTAGGGACTGTAGAACAGCTAGCCACAAGTGCATCACTCCTTGAGTCCATGCAACCCCTGGCAGTGAGGCTCTGCTCTGTGATCAACCGCACCTAGGGGGACCTGCAAAATCACATCAGTAAAATCGGATGTTCAAAGTTGAATTAAATAAAATTCAACTTCATTTTGTAGTGTTCACGTACCCACAGACAGTCTACCTAGCTGAAGAAATGGATCTGGAATATCATTCAGATAAGTGTAAAGGGATCAGCAAGGAGCATGCTTATGGTGCTCAATACATAATAAGAATGACCATAGCCTACCCTAGGATGGCTCATGCTCCTCCCTCCAAGAAATTTTACAAAAGTAGAATGAGGCTTTAAATTTCCAGGGGATGGTGGTGACATCAATAAGGACTGGGTTCAATATCTAGTTTCCCCGTAAGCTTATGAGACAGAACCAGTGTGAGCCCTATCCTAGTAATGTGGGAAAACCAATCACCATTCTCAGGCACTTCTAGGAAGGAACACATCCCCCCAGCAAGCACTAACATGCTGTATAACCAACAAAACCAACTCCTTTTTTAAGGGAAGTCTGCATTGATTTATGAAAACATCAAAAAGGCCATTCAAAAGCATGCGTACCCTAACTAAACACCTTCCCTCCCCTTAGTCAATAGTCATTTGCTTCTGCACCCTCGCTTGCTCTGTGAGACTACGTCTGGACTTCAGGCTTCTTGTGCAAGAAGCTTTTTTCAGACTAGATTATCGGAAAAAACTTCTTTCACAACAGCATGTCCACACTGCAAAAGCGCATTGAAAAAGTAATGCGCTTTTTCAAAAGTCAGCATCCAGACTGCCTGGACGCTATCTAGCATGTAAGCAGTGATTGATATGGACAGAATGGCCACCAGGACACCTGTGCTTTTCCTTTTCCCTCTTCTTCCAAAAAAACGCCCTCTTCCCTATCCACCGATGCCTTTTTGTGAAAGAGCTCTTTCAAAAGAATGTGCTTGCAGTGTGGATGTAACTCAAGTTTTGTTGGGAAAACGGCCATTTTTCTGACAAAACTCTGTAGTCTAGACATAACCTGAAAGGCCAATGGCTAAATGGCCTTTTAACACTCCTTCCTCAACCTGAAGAATTGCAGGGATCAAACCAGGGCCAGCAGGGCCCTACGCAGTGCTCAGAGCAGAATCATTGCCCAGCAGCTCACCTGAACCAGTGCACAAGGGAGACAGCAAAACTCCTGATTGGGGAGAGGTTCCATTTCCTTCCTCCAAAAATTGGCTGGGAAGCTCCACTTCCATCAGAAAGACACAAGAAATATGAACCTGATGAGTCCTTGGCTGGCTGTTACTGTGGATGCTGTCTACTTGTGTGACTCTTGAGCTCTGCCTACCTGGCTGTTTGTGTCCTCCTTATCCCAGACCCCATCTGTTCCCAGTTCCTGCCTCACTGCAGGTCCCTGCTCCTGTGCCTTACCCCTGAATTTAATCTCTGGTTCTGACCCACACTCCCGATCCAGGCTCCTGACTCCATTAGGCCTGTCAACCCAGGCCCTATACCCACTCACAGCTACTTGTCCCAGGGGTGTTCATGTGACTTCCCTTTTCAGCTCTGACAGAGGGGTATGCGGCTGAGCCATGTCTCTGGTCCTGCTGCTCACCACTGCCATGGTCTTTACCTCTGCTTGCCACTTAGGCTGCTCGCTACTGCATTCCCATGTTCTGAGATTCTACCACTTAGCCCTGTTCTCAGGGCTTGCACCAGGTAACAGAGAAACCCACTGCTGCTACATTCTGTGGGTTATCTTTCACTGCAGCACAATCCTAGTTCCACCCCCTAGAACTGCCTATCAGCATCTTCAGCCCCACCCATCACTGAACAGAAACAAGGATACTCAACCGAACCTAAGCTGCTCTGTCATTAAATATCAAACAGACAGATCAAGAGGGGCCTAGGACTCATTCAAAAGAGTCCACACCCTTTCTGATTTTCAGTCAGTTGGTATCACTACCTTCTGCTTAGCAAGCGAGCTTCAAGTTTGGGGGACCCCCCTCAATTATGGCATATTCAATACACTTCTGCTTTTTTAGTCAGACAGTAAGGATAACAACATTTTATTACTCCTGCATCCAAAACTAAAGTGAATTTTAACTGAAAGCAGCAAAAATTAATCACTTTGGCAAAGCCAGTCTATCTGCTGATTACCTATGCAAAGTAAGGGTACGTCTACACCACAGCATTATTTCAAAATAACAAAATGCCCATCTACACAGCAAGCCATTATTTCGAAATAATGTCGAGCTAGAGGACTTCTTACTGCAACTCCTATAACCCTCATTTTATGAGGCGTAAGGGAAGTCAAAGGAAGAGTGCTCTGCCTTCAACTTCCTACTGTGTTCTTCATTCAACTTCCTTCAACTTCCTATTTTTTCCAAAAGCTGAATTAAGTTATTTGGACTTCAGCTACACAATTGACATAGCTGAAGTCGCATAGCTTAATTCGACTTTTGCCCTGCTGTGTAGACATACCCTTAGTGCATTAATGCAAGTACAGTCTGCTCCTGAGGTTTTTAACATAGTTCATCAATGGCAGTCAGGGAAAGCTCATTTGGACCCTGTCTTACATCTGGTTCAGGCAGCTATATATGAGCAGAATGAAATGATATCTATAAACATCAAGAAAATTATAGTGTCATTTAACTTTCAGCAGAAGGCTTATTTATTTCTAAACGGATTACATAAACTGTTCCCATCAAGAACAGAGCTTTGTTATGTGTGTAAAATTGTCAGAAGGAAACTTTTTATTCATGCTAAGGGATTGTCATGGACTTGAAAACTTCTGGCATGAAATTATGGATTCCATTCATGAAACAGTATGTCTGATGTTTCCAGTTTACATACGCTAGGGCTTTGCCCTTGGAATAATTTGAAGTGTATGTCTTTAAAGAAGCATCAAAAGAAAGTGGTGGATGGACACAGATTCAACCTCAGCAGGAGACTCTCAGGGCTTAAGGCAGAGAACTGGCGCTATGTGCTGGTCTAGGAGCCAGTACAGCAATTCTACACCACCCAGGGATTCCCTCACAGGGCATAGGAGGTGGAATGTTTTCACTTCTCAGCGAAGATGGATTTATAGCTGTTTACACCACTAATGCAGGGCATAGCAGCTAGAGTAAGGACTAGGATCTGGCCACTTATAGGTAATCTCCCTCAACCATAGAATTCTGAAGTCTCACTGTGTATATAGAAAGCATGTGCTGTTCAGGTTGGTATACTGGGATTTGTGCAGGTGTCTACAAGTGCATATAAGAACAGAATGTAACCCTATGTCAACTGGAGCCTCTAAGATCTTAAACAATGAAAACCTACCCTGTGAAGAGCTGTACAGATGCCTAGTCCCTACCCTGAAAAATGTATGTTCTAAACAGACAAGATAAATAAAAAGTAGGAAGTAAAACAAAGTCACAGAATGGCTTAGTGAGTTACCTAAGGCCACTGACCAACCAGGGCTAGCACCTGGATCTCCTGACTTCTAGCCTAATGCCTGTTCCACTAGCTCACACTTCCTCCGAAGCTGTAATATGTGTAAAAAGGTAATGTATAAAATCTCAATAGAGATATAAGCATTTCTGTTGTCACAATCCTATTTAATATCTCTAGGAAGATTTAATACATTTGTTGCAAAGAAAATAATCAGGTTTCTAAACAAAATTATTCAGTCATTTAAGCCAAGGATGCTAAAGACCAGTCGACTAGTCAACTTTTGACTAGTCGACTAGTTGATTCCGCCCCCCCTTGCTGCCGCTATGAGGCAGTAAGGGCTGGGGGGAGAAGGTACTTCAAAGTGGAAGCACTGCACAGCTGTGTGGCGCTGCTGCTTTGAAACCCTAAGGCAGTGTTTCAAAGGGGCAGTCACTGCACAATCAGCTGTGCGGCAGCTACCCCTTTAAAACACTACTTCTGGCGTTTCAAAGGGATAGCTGTTGTGGAGCCTGGGATCAGCTGGGGACTCCCAGGTGACCCTAGGCTCCCCGCAGCATTTCCCCAGAATCTGGGATCAGCTGGGGAGTCCACAGTTGACCCCAGATTCTGGGAAAATGCCATGCAGAGCCCGGCATCACTTGGGAAATCCCCAGCTAACCCCAGGCGCCTCTGTCCCTTTGAAACGTGCAGCGGCTGAGTCCCCTGCTGACACCCAGCTCCATGGCTTTGAAATGCACAAGAGCCCCTGCTGGGAACTCTTCTGCCTTTCAAACCAGGCACCTGTGTGCAGCCCGGAGTCAGCGGGACTTCCCGTTGGCCCTGGGCTGTATGCAGAGTTCCACATTCCTCCTTTGAAATGTACAAGAGCCCCAACAGGCTCTTGTACATTTCAAAGGAGGAATGCGGAAGTGCCTATCGACAGTTGACTAGTCAATTGAAATTCCATCAACTAGTCGACTAGTCAATTAACCACATTTTAACACCCTTAATTTAAACTCAGCAACGGTGACTACCCTACCTGGCATGTCTGACTATACATCGTTATAGAATCTGAGCACTTCAGGGCAGGTCTACACCATGGGGAAAGTCAGCTTATGGTACATGTAATAGGGTGTCACTCACCTCCCATGAGCAACCCCGTTCAGCTGGATGTGGGTTCCTGCACTGCCTCAGTCTTTTAAATGCCTTGCATCTACTCAGCCCTCTAGCAGAGTCACACAGCCTCAGCCTTCCGGGGTACAACTCTAACAAGAGCCAGTCTCTCAGCCTGTTTCCCCTAGTCTCTTTCTCCACTCAGGAGGAGAGAGGTGCCTCCAGGGCTTCTCCTCCTAGAGACAGTGTCCTGAATCGCTCCCCACTCTGAGCTGTCCCTGGTTCTGCCAACCAGCCCTCTTGACCTTCTCCCTTCAGGTCTGGACTACACCTGAGTTGCCTCTGGTCTTCCAACTCATTTTGTAGTTCTCCCTGGATTGGCCAGTTCCTCCACGGTCTCTCTAGACTTCTGGAGGCCTTCTCTATGGCCTTTCTAGCCATAGGGCCTAGCCCCATTATAGTACACAATTCCAGCTATGTAAATAACATAGCTGGAGTCAATGTACCTTAAGCCAAGCTAGGGCGCCATCCTCACTGACAGGAGAAACATCAGCGAGGAGTACCAGCATTGATGGGGGCACCCTCAGCGTTTGATTTAATGTGTCCCTACTAGACCTGCTAAATCGAATGTCAGAAGCTTGACCACCACAGCGTCAATCTTCCTGGCAATGTAGACATGCCCTCTAATGAACATATCCGCCTAATGCCCCCAGGGGCACAGGATTACTAGTTTGGTTTGACTGATGGGGAACTGTGGTACTGGAAAGGAAAATAATTTCTCCACATTCACAAAGGAGCTGGGAATTTAGCCTAAATTTATATATCCCAGTTCAGTTCCCCAAGCACAAGTCCCTACTTAGTCTTTTGATTTAATGCTGGTATCGCCTTTCATATACTTCGCTAGCTGTTTATTTTCAGTACTGGACAAAACCAAGCTCTTTTTGTCCCAGCCAAGCTCACAGATTAGACTCCCAGAGCTCAGTGTTGACAATGGCACAGGTGCAACCCTAGTGAAGTCAAAGAACTGAATTTGGCCTTGGCACTGCAGCAACCTGCTCCTTTGAGCAAAGGGAGTATCACATAATACCAGCTTCTCACACTTTTGGTGAGGATTACTTTGGACCTGAATTGTCCTGGACCAACCATCCTTTAGCATGGGGGGGAAATACTGTACTTAATCTTATTTAGTCTTGGGCTGTCTTAATTACTAGCAATGCCTTTGTACCAGTGTGTTGCATTCGGGCAAGGTGGCCAGATATATCAACTTCAGAGGATAGCAGAGGCTATTGTCTGCATTTCACAGAATACTAGGACTGGAAGGGACCTCGAGAGATCGTCAAGTCCAGTCCCCTGCCCTCACAGCAGGACCAAACACCATCTAGATCATCCCTGATAGATGTCTATCTAACCTGCTCTTAAATATCTCCAGAGATGGAGGTTCCACAACCTCCCTAGGCAATTTATTCTTCCAGTGTTTAACCACCTTACAGTTGGGAAGTTTTTCCTCATGTCCAACCTAAACCTCCCTTGCTGCAGTTTAAGCCCATTGCTTCTTGTCCTATCCTCAGAGGCCAAGGAAAACAATTTCCCCCCATCCTCCCTGTGACACCCTTTTAGTTACTTGAAAACGGTTATCGTGTCCCCTCTGAGTCTTCTCTTTTCCAAACTAAACAAGCCCAATTCCTTCAGCCTTCCCTCACAGCTCATGTTTTCTAGACCTTTTAATCATTTTGTTTGGCACTGCTTACAGCATTTTAGCAGTGTAGTTTTCAAAGCTGCCCAATCAATGCTAGATTGAAACTACATCCTCAGGATGGACTAGAAATGCAATATCCAATTACCCATCTAGTCCCAATGGCATTGATTCCTCCATAACATGTGCCTAGTAATCCAGTCCTCTCATTCTGCTTCAATCTTTTAAACTGAATCCTTTCCCGTCACTAAAATGGAGAACATCAATGCTGAACATCCCTTGGATCTTCTTAGGCCAGGGCCTAATCGTACTCCGTTGCACTGGTGCACTGTACCACCACTTCCTGTGTGCAAGGAGAAAGAGGCTCCAAAGAGATGGTCAGGCATTCCCCTCTTTGTTTAAGTGGCCAAGAAGAGGTGGAAGAATGTTGAGAGTGTCCTCACCTCTATCCATTCCCTCCTTGCAGTTTGTCCTGGCAACGTGGCTATGCCAGCACCAAGAGGAGCATATACTGAAACCTTCTGCAATTTCTCCAGATCAACAGGGAGGCCAGGAGCAATTGTGATTTGCTGAGTAACAGTCTCTTTCCTATTCTGCTCCTGCAGTTCAATAGTGAAGTGCTGCCCCATGACAATAGTTAGATTGCATACTGATGATTGAGGTCCAGATCCTCAAAGATATTGAGGCTCCTATTTTACTGAAAGCAATGGAGTTTGGGAGGCTAACCACTGGAAGGAAAGAGTTTGATAGCTTGTTCCTTTCAGATTCTCTCTGCTAGTTACAAAGACACTATGGAGTTTTCCAATACATGGCAAATAGTGCAATTCATTTATAATGAATCTGTTGATTTTTAGGCAAGAGAAAATGTAGGAGAAGAAATATATTTTATTGGACCAGACTCTGCTGGTGAGAGAGAGAAACTTTCATGCTATGCAGAACTTTTCCTCAGCTCTGAGAAAGGTACTCAGAATGTCATAGCCAGGTTGAACAGATAATTTAGAGTAAGTAGTTAGCACATATTCTAAGGAACCATTCCATAAACTGTTTTCTAGTCACCCCTATAAAATTCTAGGTTCTTTCCCATACAAAGAAGGTGTGATCCTGGCTTTGATAAGCTCCCCATCTAAAGAGTGGAACAAGTAAAGACCACTACTTGGCAAGAAAAAGGAGGAAGAAATAGCATGATAAAAAAATTCTAACATCTTGGGCTAAATTCTGTTCCTGCATGAGTGAAGGAAATGTGTACATTTTGAGGGCATGTCTACACTAGGAAATTATTTTGAAATAATTTATTTTGAAATAATACCTCCCAAAATAGTATTGTCCACAATAGTTTCAAATATTCACAATCGTCACAATATTTCAAACTAGTATGTCCACAATAGTGTGTCCACACTACTGGGAAGCGATAAAATTAATCCGAGGCAGGCTCCCTTAATGTAGATGCACTACCTTGAGTTAAAACGCCGGGAATCACTGGGAAGTAATTACTCTGAATAACTCTATGGAGTAGTTATTTCAAAACAACAGCAGTGGAGCATCCATACTAATGCTATTTCAAAATAACTATTGTGAAATAAGCATTATTCCTTGTGGAAAGCAGGAGTTATTATTTCAAAATAACCTGCCCATTATTTTGAAATAATGGGCTTGGTAGTGAAGACGCTCCACTTGTTATTTCAAAATAGGGGCAGTAATTTTGAAATTACTCCCTAATATAAACCAGGGCTAAAAGGACTATTTGACCCTGTAAATGCCAAAGACTGGAGTGGGGGATTAGTTGTGTAATAAGATACTGCTCAGCAATGGTATGGATGGCAATAACTGGCCCTGAATAAGAATAAGAATCTGATTTCAGTCATTGGCTCTCATCTAATGCAGTGGCAGTTTGCAAAATAAATATGGAAATAAAATAGATGTAATTTTTTTAAAAAGCACTATGTTGGAAGATTCGCTCTTATATCGTTATAGAAATCTTACTGGGTATTCAGGCCAACATTTTCAAACCCAAATTCCTACAGTGTCTCTCGTACCAGATGGTTTGTAATAACATGTGGATGCCCTATTTCTAAAACAAAACTGTCTCTTTTTAAGAGAAACATTTGTACAGCACCTCACACAAAAGGGGTCCTGGTCTGTGACTAGAGTTGGTAGGAACTACAATAATACAAATAAATAGTATAGAGATGAACATAAGAATGGCCATTCTGAGTCAGATCAATGGTCAATCTAGCCCAGCATCCTCTCTACCAACAGAAGACAATGCAAGGTGGTTCCGATGGATTGAACAGAACAGAAGATCATCGAGTGATCCATCCTCTGTCATCCACTCCTAGCTTCTGGCAGTTGGGGGCTAGGGACACCCAGAGTATGGGATTGTATCTGCCACCATCTTGGCTAATAGCTATTGACAGGACTCAACAAATCAGTGAATCTACTGCCCGTGGCAAGTAGATTTCAGCTGGTCGCCCTGTTCACCGGCGGCGCATGAATGCGCATGCACAGTGCGGGGCTGGCAAGTAGATTTTGCCGCTATTTGTCAAGCCCTGGCTATTGATGTACCTATCGTTCATGATCTTATCTAATTCCCTTTTGAAGCCTGTTATTGTTTTGGCCTCCATAACATCCTTTGGCAATGAGTTTCACAGGTTTTGTGCATTGTGTGCGTTCTTTTTATTTGTTTTAAATCTGCTATCTATTAATTCCATTGAGTGATCCCTGGTTCTTGTGTTATGTGAAGGAATAAGTAACTGATGGTCTAGACAGTCCCATTATACCCGGCCTTCCATAAACTTATTCAGCTCAGTCATGAAGCTAGATAGGCATTTTGCCACCACTGCTTTTCCTTGCAAGGTTGTTCCAAAATTTCACTCCTCTCATGGCTAGAAACCTTCACCTAATTTGAAGCCTAAGCTTGTTGATGGCCAGATGATAGCCATTTGTTCTTGAGTCCACACTGATGATTAATTTAACTCTTCTCCCCTTCCCCCCCCCCCCCCCGATGCATTTATAGAGAGCAATCTTATCTCCTCTCAGCCTTCTTTTCATAAGACTAAACAAGCCAATCTCTTTGAGCTTCCTCTCCTAAGGTAGGCTTTCCATATCTCAGAGAAAGGTGCAGAAAAGGGCTACTAAAATTACCAGTTTGAACTCATCTTTCTTAAACATGGGAGACCAGAATTACACAAAATATTCCCGATGAGGTCTTGCCAGTGCCTTCTATAATGGTACTAACATTTCCCTGTCTCTACTGGAAATACCTTGCCTGATGCATCCTAGGACTTCACTCATCTCTTTCACTGATGCATCACATTGACAGCTTATAGTCATCTTGGGCACGTCTACACAGCAGGGCTAAAGCCTAAATAAGCTACACAATTTGAGCTATATCAATTGCATAGCTTAAGTTGAAATAGCTTATTTCAGCTTTTGGTGCTGTCTACCCAGCAGTAAGTCTGAGAAGAAAAAAAAACACTTTCTCCGACTTCCCTTACTCCTCGTACAAAGAGGGTTACAGGCATTGGAGTAAGAAGTCCACCAGCTCGACATCATTTTGACATTGTGTTGAAATAACTGCTTGTAGTGTAAATATGGACTATGTTATTCTGGAATAGTGCTGCTGTGTAGACATAGCCCTTGTGATCAATCAAAACACCACGATCTTTCTTCTCCTCAGTTGCTTCTAACTGATAAGTCCACAGCATATAGGAAAATGTTAGTCCCTGAATGAATGATCTTTCACTTTACTCTCTTATATTTCATTCCATTTTTGTTATTTCAATTCACAAGGTCATACAGATCTTCTTGGATGATATTCCAGTCCTTTTCCATATGTATAGCTGGAATTATGTTTTTTAGTGTGCATTGCTTTGAATTTATCAACACTGTAATTGAATGGAATTTATTTGCCATTTTTGTTGCCCAATCACCCACTTTTGTGAGATCCCTTTGTAACTTTTTGTAGTTTGCTTTGGACTTAACTATCTTTAGTAATCTTGTATTGTCTGCTAATTTTCCCACTTCATTGTTTACCCCTTTTCCAGATCGTTTATTAATATGTTGAACAACTCTGATCCCAGTAGAGACCCTTTGGGAACAAACGCTATCTATCTATCTCTTTCCCTTCTGAAAATTAACCATTTATTGCTATTGTTTGTTTCCTGTCCTTTATGAGAAGACCTTTCCTCTTATCCCATGACAGCTTACTTTGCTTAAGAGCCTTTGGTGATGGACTTTGACAAAGTCTTTCTGAAAGTCCAAATACCCTATATCCATTGGATCTCCATTGTTCAGATGTTTGTTGAGCTCCTTAAAGAATTCTAATAGATTGGTGAGGCATGATTTCCCTTTACAAAAGCCGTTTTGATTCTTCCTCCAATAAATTGGGTTCATCTATGTCCTTGATAATTCTGTTCTTTACTATAGTTTCAGCCAATTTGCCTGGCATTGAAATTAGGCTTACCAGCCTGTACTTGCCAGGATCCTCTCCAGAGCCCTTTTTAAAAATTGGTGCCACATTAGCTATCCTCCAGTCATCTGGTACAGAAGCTGTTTAAAGCAATATGTTACATACCACAATTAGTAGCCCTGCAATTGCATAGTTGAGTTTTTAGAACTCTTGGGTAAATATGCTACAGTTCAGCTCCATGCCCACAGACTGACTTTCTGGTGCTTCCTCCAAACTCTTCCTTCCTACAAGCCCGGTTGCTGCATACAATTTGGGTCCTAACTCCATTTTTATTCATTTTAAATAGTCTGCTTTTTGGAGCACTTACAGATATCATTGTCAATGGGAGCTGTAGCTGCTCAGTACTTCTGACAATCTTATTAACTGCATTCAGATCATTACAATATGGTTTTAGAAGCCTAAAGGTAGGTAGCCAGGTTAGCAAATTTGCCCTAAGTCATTAATTGCCTTCAGCAGCAAAACCGAAAATCAAAAACACAAACAAACCAAAGAAGTACGTTGATGGTCTGTCACCACAGAAACTGACTGGAAGCAGAGCTCAATTGCCTTTGAGACCTTCGGTCATGCAGAACACCATTACACACTGTATATCAAAAGGAGATGACATCACAGCTCAATATCCCTTGGTGATTGGCTTGGTGAATGCAGCTGCCTCCAGATCAAATAAATGCATCTTTGTTTTTCAAGAAATATATGTTCTCCCCTTCCCCTCCAAAATAGCAATTGTTTTCACAAGGGGCACTTGAGTGTCCCTCCCTCAGCAAAGATTGCTGCTAACTTCATAATTAAATATTCCTGCTACCTAACACTGGCTGAGAATTGAATTAAATTACATTCTCTGAAGTGATCATGCCATTCAAAGCCCTTCCACATGACACCATAATATAGTAGGTTGCTGTGAGTGTCCTGCATGCTGTGCCTTCAAATGTACCAGTTAATTACTGAGCCTTTTAAACTAGCTAACAAGTTGATCCTTGTTCTTCCAACCTATTGCTTTTTGCCAACAAAAAAAAGTCTGTTGGGCAAATAAATCTTTCCAGAGAAAACAGATTTGTTTCCAATCAGTCAACTGTGCTGACCTGGAAAGGAAGAAATTTTATTTTTCCAGAATGAAAGCAAAACAGAATCCTTCCCTGTTTACCATGTCTCACCCATTTCCAAAGATGGTCAGTTTAATTCCTTCATTTTTTTCCCTAACGTCTTATTTATCTTGAAGTCATTTAGCCCTTTTCAGTTCTGTTAGCAACACTCTGCTTGGTTAGTCAAACATAGGAGCACTGTGTTTTGCCCATCACAAACATGTGCAGATACTGACTTAGCCTTGGCACCGAGTTAGCATCAGAAGGTCTATCCTCTTCATTCTGGAACCTTAGCTCTCTCAGGATCTGAAAAGACAAGCTCTTGCTATGACTTTCTTTTACTCTGTTGCCTGTTTAAAATAACTTTAAAGCTATATTTTAAAATGATTTCACAGTTACCCAAAACCTCTGTATGGAGTTAGGAGGAAAGGTAAATTCTGATTCTATCAGCACATTTAATACTTATACTTGACACCAAATTCACAGGTGGTGAAAGGCTGTGTATCTACACTGTGAGTTCTCCAAGTCAGGGACTCTCTTCAGAGTATTAGTTTGTGCACTACTTAGTACAATTGGGAGCTGAACTCTAGTTGATGTCTTTAGAATGTTACCATGATAGAAATAATTAATATAGACTCCCTTAAGCTTGATCCGGCTTCCCTAATACACCAATCTACTAGAGAGATAGGCTCTGTAAAAAAAAATCTCAAATTGATAGTTTAAGTAGTTTTGACTTTTGGGATCCTCTCTCAGTTTGCACCTTCTGGAGTGCAGAACCTATACCATGGTGGATAACCTAACACTACAAAGCTGTCCCTATACAGTGATTTTTGAAAGATTAATATAATATATGACTTTGCTAGATTGCATCTTATTAATGTCCCTTCAATACATAGTATTTTACTTTCTTTGTAGTATAGTTCAAATCCAAACATCAGTATGGCCATTTTGGGAACTAATCTAGGTTTCATCCACCTCTCCTGCAGCTGTGTGTGTTTTGGCTTCACTGAATTGCCTACATCAGAGCCGAATAACCAGAACGTGAGTGTCAACTTTTTTTACTTTTCCTTGATCACTGTTTCAGAGAGGTAGCCATGTTAGTCTGTTTCAGCAAAAACAACAAGGTGTCCAGTCTCACCTTATAGACAAAAACTTTCAAAAGCTTATGCCATATATAAAAAAAGTTAGCCTGTAAGGTGCCACCAGACTCCTTGCTGGTTTTGTCTTGACCACTGTGCCATGCATTGCTGGTCTTTTTACACACTCAGTCCCAATGGTACTGCTTTTATTTTTTTTTCTCAAGCTATGTCTACACTACAGCGTTTTTGCGGAAAAACAGTTGTTTTTCTGCAAAAACTCATGGAGTGTCCACACCTCAAGTGTGGTTTTGTGCAAAAAAAAAATCAAAAGAGCAGAGGGGTTTTTGCGCAATAGGTATTCCTCTTTCTACAAGTGCTCTTGTGCAGAAAGGTGCGTATGGATGAAGAACAGGGGGGTTTTGTGCAGAAAGAGGCAATTGAAAAAGCACAGGTGCCCTGGTGGCCATTCTGTAAATAGTAATCAGAGTTTCCTTTCGAGAGTGTATCCATGCAGTATGGACGCTCTCTTTTGCAAAAACACATCGCTTTTTCAATGCACTTTTGCAGTGTGGACGTGCTCTTGGGCAAGAAGTTTTTGTGGGAGATCTCTTCTGCAAAAAGATTATTGCGCAAGAAGCCTGCAGTCTAGGCATAGCCTCAGAGTGTGTAGTGATTTTGAAAGGTGCCAGATTTGGAGCCTGAGGGGCACATCTAGACTACATCCCTCTGTCGAAAGAGGGATGTAAATTAGGCAGATCGAAAGTGCAAATGAAGCGCGGACTTAAATATCCCGTGCTTCATTTGCATATTCACATCCAATCGCTGTTTCAAAAAAGGTTATTTTGAAAGTGAAACCGCAGTCTAGACCTGGTTCTTTTGAAAAAAAAAAAACCCCTTTTTCAAAAGACCCTGTACTCCTGAAAAAATGAGGAGTGCGGGTTCTTTCAAAAAAGGAGGGGGGTTCAAAAGAACCCCATCTAGTCTGCGCTTTCACTTTCGAAATACCCTTTTTCGAAATAGCGAGCAGATGTGAATATGCTAATGAAGCGTGGGATATTTAAATCCGCCTAATTTATTTCAATTTGCCTAATTTACATCCCTCTTTCGACAGAGTGATGTAGTCTAGACATAGCCTTAGAGAACAAAGTCATCAGCTTATTCACAGAACAACTCCAGCCTGGGTAGCAGCCGAACCAGGCTTTCCCATGCTTCTTTACTCCCTGGAGGGGACGGCCTATTAGAGCGAGAAGAAAGTAATTCTTTCTCCATGGGCCTTCTGTCGTTGGTGGCTCTGCTGACAATTAGTGCCTGGGTATCATTTAGTTCTAGCAGTGGTGGTAGATTTTATGAGGAGAACAAATTGCCACTGGGAACTAGATTCAGGCTAAATGCTCCTGCCATAAATGCCACCAAATCTAGCTCCTCTTACCTCACTCCTGTCCATCATCATTCTGGTATTTGCACTCTTCTTACCTAATAACAACTTTCATTCTCCAATGACCTGAGCTAGATTTGAGCTGTTGGCTTTGGAGAGAGAGGATCCATACTCCTTGACCAATCGCCTCGCTTCGATAATCCCCTCAGATTTGGGCTTTCTGAAAGAGATTGCCATTTTGAATTGTCATTAGGACTCAGAAAATATTTTCATAGACTGGTCCTGTTCCCATAGAAGTCATTAGGAGTTTTGCCATAACTTTGAATGGAAGCAGATGGCATCTATATTTCTATTCTAAACATTTTTTATTCGTACACTATTAAAATCTTTACCCAGCCATCCCAACCCAATGTAGACCTCGTCTAGCCTGTGTGAAAGCTACATTTGCCAGCTGGGCTGCCAAGAAATTACACTGTACAAATAATTGCCCTGGAGGAGGATAGCTTGGCAGCAGCCAACTAAGAGCTGGAGAAATGTAAGTAGTCACGAGGCAAGGTTTCGAAGAGCTCTGCCATAAGTGTCTGATGAAACATATTAAGGAGACATTTAGCAAATGTGACTCTGAATGCTGATTCTCTGCCAGCTGGCAGGTTTGGAATTACAGCCAGAACAATTAGCTGTGATTGCTTCCTGATGTTGCTGAGTACAGTGCAAAGATCACCAGATGAAGTAGCTACATTCTGGGATATTTGTGGGTGGGCGGCACAACGGAGGAGTAGCTGATCACAGTGTGAACACAGAGACATGGGTTAAGGAGAGGCAGGTGTGCATATGGTATAGCAAAGGAAGGAATGTTTATTTACTTTAGTTTATCAAGCCTCTCTCCAGAGATCTAGCTACAGTATGCAGTTAAAATACAACAATTATAAACAAATTAAAAGCTAAACAAAAAACAATTGAACTTCCCAATCAGGACCATACTGACTAAAATAGTTACCCTAAGATAACAACAACTCTAGTCAATTACCATCTGCCCTCAACTAACCGGCCCTTACTCCCACTCTGTTGATCAAAACAGAGAAAGAATGAGCTTTCCACCATGTATAAAGGTTAATAAATATGGAGTCCCATCCAGCATTCATTGCTATCCTTGGAAAGACTCCAAGCTATATCACTGGGTGCTGGATCAGACTCCTAGATTCTGGTGGATGGAGGCTTGAGAAAATTGCAGTGTCAAGGACCCTTCACAGAGAATGCTTTGATGCCCGCTCCTCATGTTTAAAGTGAACAAGGCTCCATCTGCATTTTCTTATATCACCAGCTGCAGTAGTACTGAACAGGGACAGAGGTGGTCTCTAGATAACTTGGAATACCCCGCAGCTTCTATTCATAATTACCTATGTGGCTAACCCATTGGTTTCCCCTGTGGAATTTGGAACACTGGATGAATCCCTAAAAACCTTTGCAAGGTGACAAGAGCTATGCATTCTGAGCTGTAGCCCCACTAACACTTAAGCTCTGGGGTTGAAGTTGAATTTTAGCCTTTACTCATGGTGTTCAGTGAACATGAGCTAAGGATATTTGTACTGAACAGCTGGCAATTCCCCTCCCCTCAGCCAGCTTTTCTCTATTTACTCAGCTACTTCCCCACTTCCTCAGCCAGCCCCCAAACCTTCCTGAGGCCATTGGATTTGGAAAGTGGCAATAAAATGGAGGGAAGGGACAATATGGGAGGCAAACCTTGGAGACTTTTTTTTACATTTTTAACTGTGTCAACTTCAACTTGTGAAGCACACTTCATTGATTTACTTTGAATCCTTGTGACTCAGATCATGCATGGTTTCCAAAGTGTAAATGTGAAACATTTCAATCTAGCATTTGTGGTCAGCAAATGTAACTGGTATGAGACAAATCATTAGTTTTTAGGGCAGAGTAAATACTTTGTTCATTCTATTTTTTTTTGCGGGGGGGGGGGAAGATGAGGGGGGTGGTTTGGTATTCATGTAATAGCCATAACCTGATTGCAGTCTCTTCCAATTTCTTTGCAATTCATCATTTCTTCTCTCTTGGCATTGACAATCTCTAAACCCAGTGGCATTGCTTAGTTGTGGTTAGTCATGTAAGTCACATGAGACTGTTTCTGTTCCTTGACAGAACGAATAAATCAGAGGCACTGCAATGGGTATCTGCATGGCCCCATAGTGTGCCAACGTTCTTATGGCTGATTTAGAACAACGATTCTTCAGCTCCCATCAGCAAGTGCCCCTCCTCTACTTACTCTGCATCAATGACATATCCACCATCAGGACCCACAGAAAGGAGGTGCTTGAAGAATTCCACCAGAATTTCAATAATTTCCACTCTACCATCAATATCAACCTGGACCATACACACAGTAGATGCACTTTTTGGACACTACAGTACAAATAATTGATGGTCACATAAATACTACTCTATATTGGAAACCTACCGATTGCTATATTTACTTCATCCAAAACACACCACATGATTCATTGTCTACAGCCAAGCCCTAAGACACAGCCATTTCTGTTCCAATCCCTCAGACAGAAACAAACACCAACAGGATCTCTATCAAGCATTCTTAAAACTACAATACCCACTAGAGAAGTGAAGAAACAGATTGATAAAGCCAGGCAGACACCCAGAAGTCACCTACTACAGGACAGACCCTACAAAGAAAGCAACAGAACACCACTGCCCATTACCTACAGACCCCAGCTAAAATATCTCCTATACATCATCAAGGATCTCCAAACTGTCATAGATGATGATCCCTTGCTCTCACAGACCTTGGGAGCCACGCCAGTCTTCGCTTACAGACAGCCCTGCCACCTGAGGCAAATACTCACCACCAAACTCACACCCCACAACAGAAACACTAACCCAGGAATATATCCCTGCAACAAACCCTGTTGCCAACTCTGCCCACACATCTACCCTAGTGACACCATCACAGGACCTAACCACATCAGCTATAGCATTAAAGGCTCATTCACGTGCACATCAATTCCCTCTGCCATGTACATCAGACAAACCAGACTGTGTCTATGCAAAAGAATAAATGGACAGAAATCAGACATTAAGAATGGCAACAACAAAAAGCCGGTGTGGGAGCACTTTAACCTCCCTGTGCACACAGTTTCAGACTTGCAAGTTGCCATTCTCAGAAAGAAAAACTTCAAAAACAGACTGAAGAGAGAAACTGCTGAGTTGGAATTCATGTGCAAATTTGACACCCTGAACCAAGGTCTAAATAAACACACGGAGTGATTCTCACATTACAATAGGTAATTTCCCATTCAGGTACTCTCATCTTCTCACTACTTTTGATGATGAGCTACATTCACTCTGATTTAATTAGCACTGATGTCATACTCCCATCTCTGTATCCCTTTTATTTTGTTCTTTCTATCTTTTTCTCCGTAGCATCTGAGGAAGTAAATTGTGGCTCACAAAAGCTTATGGTCTAATACCCTAATACATTTGTTAGTCTGGAAAGTGCCACCAGACTCCTTGTTGTTTTTCCTTATGACCAGGTTTCTCATGTGAATTCTCATGAAAAGCCTTTGACTAGATCACACGAACGTTCAGGGAAAGCAGCCACGGTTGAAATAAATTGGTTGAAACATCTGAACCAATATTTACTGAAACACTGGAATAGTTGCTCAGCTCTAATTCTTTCGTTAACCCTTCAACACTTCAGTTTCTCTGTAATTATATGACTAAAAGAGGGGCCATTGCCTACAGCTCTACATCTAAACCATATTTATTGCAGTTCAAACAGTCCATTTGGTACCTGCTTTCATTTGTCTGCTTGATGGATTCTATGCATTATCATCACACAGAGGGCAACTCAACTTTGGAAGCCCCAGGGACCACAATGATACCACAGCACATGCTCAGGGCCGCAACTTAAATGTGGTTTAATATACATGCAAATATATATGCAAGAAGCGGGCATGAATATAAGAGCTAAGGCAAGACTACACAACATGCAGGTCCCATTTAAGTCCGTTTTGCTGATATTAATAAAATATAATATTTACCTTATTTTCACCCATATGTCAGCATGTGTAATGAGCAATGACAGTCCAGGAATTTAACTACTAAAACACGTATCAACAGAAGACCATTATACTGACTACTTTTTTGTTTTGGCTCCCACCCACGGGTTGCAAACAAACGGGCCGTGTGTTGAGTAGCCCTGTGTTAAAAGATGTATCTGGCTGGCTTTCAGTGTGTTAAAAATGTTCAGAAATTGATAGAATCTGAACACAAACCTGGTAGGGAGTGGACGTAATCTGATATGCTATTATTAACTCGCAGCGCTTTCTCTGTATAACACCACCCTGTGCTTAGGATACCAAGAAGATAAGAACATTTTCAAGGGGAAATACTTTCTTGTGCAGTTAGTAGAATTAGGCTTTTCTAATGCCTGTGTCTAATGCCTTTTCTAATGCTTTTCTGTGTTATAGAAAACATGGAGCTACTGAAGATCTCTATGGTTGTAAACACTTAAAGGAATGATTGTTCCTTATATTGTTGATTGTAGCTGTATGGCAATATAATGTGAGATTAGTTAGCACCTAATGTTCTGTGGAAGTGTTCTATCTCTTCTATAGAAGAGAAAGATCGTAACTGCAAGTCATAGTTCCACAGGTTAGAAGAAAAGTCTAGTTAACTATTTGATAAACTAAACCATAGGCACCGACTTCTCCTCTAGCTGGGGTTGCTAGAGCCTCCTGTGGTTTTTCCCCGGGCCACCTCTGGGCACAGCAGCCTTTGGAAATCAAAAAAGGGGAAGGAGGTACTGAAAAGTAATGAAGTGCTCATCTCTGAGTTCCTAGGTCACCCCCCCCCCCCCCCCCCCCCCCCCCCCCCCCCCCCCCCCCCCCCCAGCTCATCCTCCACATAGATCCCTGGCCCTAGCGAGAGCTCTCCTTAGTGCCCATGAGAAGAGGGGAAAGGTGATCAGTAAGGAGGAGGCCTTTTTTGGTCATCCCAGGGGCACAGCCAGGTCCTGTGAGCACAACTGGTCCCAATATCTATAAAAACAGTCATGAAAGAGTTAATGTCTCGAATGGCCACATTTGCCATTCCTTAACAGGTGAGGCTTACCAGTTAAGATTAACCCCTGGGGGAGTGGAGCAGCCCCCTGCCTGCTGAGGCCAGGAGGCTGCACCAGCCCTCCAGAGGACCCATCATGGACAGGAGCGGCTGCAGTCATCCAGAGCAGCCCTAGTCCCTGGTGGGCCCGGGTCCCCTGCAGGCAGGGGCTGCTTTGTTGTCTGGGGCAGCCTACTATCTGCAGGAGGCCCTGACTGCAGTGGGGGGACCACTCCAGACCTCTTGTCTGGAGCAGCCCTTCCACCTGTCCATCTTTCATTGGTTAACTAATTAGATGGGATTTTACACCCCTACTTGTCACTGTTTAGGAAAAGGAGGGGAAGATGAGGAGGATTGTTGTTCATGTGTTCAATGTACCATGAACAATGGCACAAATTGAACAGTCATACAGAACTGGAAACAATTCTTGGTCACTGTTATAGTACCAGAATCAAGTTCATATTTTTTCCATGCTGCTTCAGTCCATCATGGCTTCTACAAATGACTCTCTCTAGACTTGCATTTGCCCAGTGCCTGGCTGCTTCTGCTTTCAAGCAGACATCACCTGCTGAAGAACTATCTGTCATGCCCCCTGTGAGGGGCCGACTCTCCGCCACAGCGCCACCAGCCGGCTGTCCTGGGAATTAGCTCTTCATGCCTCAATGGAGGCCTTTCTCTGAGTGGTGTCACCCCATGTTTTTCCTCGTGTCACAGTGTCCTCTTCTTGGCACTCACACCAGTGTCCAAGCCTCCCTTCCGGGGGGGGCGGGGTTGTTCCCTCTGCTCACATCCTAAGGTCCTCTATTTCTCAGAGCACCCTGATCTCCTCCTTAGGAGCTAAAGCCTGGGAGCTTGCCTTGCCAGAGCTCCCCTTGCCTTGCCTTGCCTTGCCTTGCCTTGCCTTGCCTTGCCTTGCCTTGCCTTGCCTTGCCTTGCCAGCACTGCTCTAGCTCCAGGGAGTCTCCTGCTTCCCCAGCAGCCAGGCCCTCGCTGCTCTCTCCTTGAGCAGCTGTCAGTTCCCCTTTATATAGCTCCCAGCTGGGCCCTCATCAGTTAGAACTGCCTCAGCTGGGGCTTTGCTCCTAGCCCCTGCTCTGGGCTGGGGTTTTGCCCTTAAGGGGCCAGTGCAGGGCAAATGCCCGGTCACACACCCCCTCCCCCATGCTTTATGAAAATTGTCTTATGAATATGTGTAACTCAAAGATGCTTTAGAAAAAATACCTCTTGTAACTTATCATCTCTCACACTATCTTTGTACGGCTGCAGTACCTTGGTGCACAATCTACACTCTACATGAACCGGAGAGCCATGGGGATTGAAGGATTGCTACCAACATAGACTAGGTGAAGGCAGAATGATTCGATTGGTCAGTTACCAAAAGGAAGAAGGCCAGGGAGAAGGGAGGTGGGCATTAGGATCCTGGCTCTACACAGACTTATTGTAAGATTTGCTAAATTGCTGAAACTTTTGTGCTTAAAATTAGACACAAGTTCAGATTTAAGCACCCGACTCCTGACCCCCCAAAAAAGGCTTGAGCACCCACTACTCCCAATGTCTTTAATGCCTCTCCTATGAAAAAGTGAGGCTTAGTTCTGAGAATCATAACTGTTGTGAATTATAACCAGCCGATCGTTTACACAGCAGAGTGTATGAGGGAAAAACTATTTGTCCAAGCCTGGTCTTTTCAGGCTTGACATTTCTGTCTCTTTTTGCTGGCCAGCCAAATAGGCTGAAGAGAAACAGAAGCCCGGGGCATCATAGCACAGCTGTTGGTTTGGTTTGGAACACTGAACAGCAACATGCATAACCCAATCTTGGGAGCGAACACTGCCACAGCGCAAAAGCAGCCTGTTCTGCATTTCAGTATTTGATGTCATGTTTGGACCATTTGTGGAGTAAGTAGATGACAGAGCTCAGATTTCATACAATTATTCAACAGAAAATGATAACTAAGCATACATAAAGAGCTTTAAAACTCTCTTTGCACTCATACGAAAAATATACTTTTGTTAACCTTTCGGGGAGACAGCACAGCATCCTGGGTGAAGTCGTGACCGGATAATCTCTTTCCAGTGCTGTCACAGATGTGCTTTGTGACCTCAGGGGTTGTTCACCACACACTGCCTCAGTTTCCCCATAAGTAATAGAGGACCATGATACTAAGTTCTTTATAAAGCACGTTGAGGATGGATTTGAATCAAGCTGCATAGAACACTTTGGCTAGAGCCCCAGAACAGCTTAGTTGTAGCAATGGGCAACATCCACCTTAGTATCTGTTAGTCACTGTCTCCTCCAGTTAAATGGATTGAGTCTTCCAGGAAAAGGGGCAATATAAAGTCACTGCCTCCTCTATGGCATCATTGCCCCCTTCCAGATTGGGCTTCATGCTATTGGAGAGGGTGAGCAAGGAGGAGTCTGGGCTAAGGAATGCCTGATTTTTAAGGCATTATTTTCATCCCAGCTCCATGGCCCTTTACAGTGGGAGTAAATGCCTAATTATTGTCATTAATTTACCCAACTTTCCCCTCCATAATGGAGAGTCCCTGGCAAAAGGAGCCAAAAGGTACAGAGGAAACACATGACTTCTACACTGATGGTATTTTGCCTTCCAGAGTTCCATTTTCTACATGGGGAAGAAAGGGAGGGACAGGAGCAAATGTCCTACTACTTCTTTGGGAGTAAAGCACAATCACAGTGCAGTGGACAGTGCAGCGGGTTTGTTTGGTTTCCACACGCAGGAGAGAAGAATGACGAGAATATTTGGCTATGCCGATTTATCTAATCTAAAAGCAATTCAGTTATCTCCTCTGCATCCCACTTCCCCTCCATACTCCAACACAAAAATGAGTCTCTTGTGGAATTTCCTTTCCATTGTGCAAAGAGTTTTGCCACTGTCTTATATAAGAAGCAGGCTCAAACTTTGAGTAGTAAATAAAAATAAAATGTGACTTAAAACAATTAATTATAGCTGGATACAATGAAAGCCTGATTTGCTAGCAACACCTGCGAGGCCTACACAAAGTTTCCCAGACACAGAAAGCTGAAAATATCAGGAATTGCCTGACATGAGATGGCAAAATGGGACAAAGGAATCATTTATCATGCATAGCAAAATTTTATTGTGCGTGCCACACATTTTCCAGCTAATCAGAAGAGCATTTCTGAACCCAGAGTGCGGAGTTCAGACTCAGAGGCATACAGATAACTTTATCCACCTAACTTATCTCTCCACCAATTGGAGCTGCTATTTTTAGTGTTATTCAGTGCAACCCACAAATCATGTCCCCATTGCCCACAGCTCCCAAAGCAGCTACCCTGCATTGTAACAGCATGCACCACTGACCTGGTCGTGAAGGTATTCCTGGAAGTAAATGTGTCTGGAGGCCTAGCAAAAAGATGTCTGTTTCCCTCCTCTTCATAGGATAAGCCAAGAATTTTTGCACCAATTATATATTTACAGGCCTTCCCCATCTCTACCACTGGTGCATCTGAAACACTGACTCTACCATGTACCGTACTTTGCTCCAGTGAGTAATCTCTCTGACAGCTTCTATTCTGCAAGCCCAAGAAATTGCGTGTAGTCACAGAGAGGAAAGAAAGTCATTTGCATACCGATCATACACTTTGTAATTGCCTGCTGTTCATCCTAATGAGATTTTGCCAAACTCATTAGAATAATTCCATGCCTCTTAATACCCAGTGGGGTTGCTTTATTATTTGATAAAGCCCAACAGTTGGCATGTAGCACTGCGTCATTTTGTTCAGCTCCTTCAACTCCCTCAAAGCTGCCAAACAAACACTGTGAACAACCATGTTTGTCTCCCTCTTTCTTGCGGGATGTCTAATGCCAACAGTGACTTGCTACCTTCACAGTCAAAAGATTTCTTTATCAGCCACGCTTTCACTGGTTTCTTAAAGATGCCGGTATGCATTCACTCAGTGCTGCCTTGTCTGTGTGTGGCTCCAAGCAAGAAACTCCTGGACCCAGGATATACCTGCTCCCCGTCAAATAAAGGTCTGTGGGCTGCAACTTCACATGAAGTGTAAAGAGCAAAAGTCATTTCCATACAATATAATATTTCTACAGGTAATATTCATGTATTACCTCATGTTTTGTTCCCCCTTTCACCAAGTCCGATCTGAAATCCGGCCATTTTTTGTAATGAACTCTGCATGGGCAGATCTCCTAGTTTCCACTCTGAATTCCTTACAGGATCAAGAACATAAGAACATAAGAACATAAGAATGGCCGTACCGGGTCAGACC
>CM057845.1:262595738-262653378 GCA_030068395.1 Apalone spinifera
TGTTGTTTGCCTGTATTCATTCTTTGTAATTTGTCCTACTTTCCATTTTTTATATAACTCCTTTTTATTTTTAGATCATGCAGGATCTCTGTTCATTTAGTCCAGACAGGTTTCATGAGGAGGAGTCAGTGAACATTGGTCTCCTATGTTTCATGGTCAAAGACAAAACTGCAAAATCTAGGCCAATGTCCACCTGCAACTCCAATCTTTTTGAACAATGAAACCATTGAATCATTTTCCAACTTTTGCTCTCTGAGTTGTGTACTTATCAGCTCCTCCGGTTGTCACACAAAGGTTCTCCATCAGATGTGCCGTGGGCCGTTTACAACATAATCTTAGTATGATAACCAAATTCAGGGTTTATTCAAACTATATGCTTCCCATACTGTTATGGCTGCGAAAGATGCAAGCACAGACTGGACAAAGCTACAGGCTTTCCTCACAAAATATCAACATTGTATACAGGGCACAACGTGGAATGACTTCATCTGTAACAGAGATGTTAATGGTCATTTGGGTCTATAGACAATTGGTGCCCTGGTCTGCGGATGGTGCCTTATGCTTTTCAGACATGTTGTAAGGATGCCACAAGACGTTCCAGCAAATGCTGTTCTTGGGTTGGCTTGCAAAATAAGAAATAAAATTCCATCAACTGAGGGGTAGAGTTGGCCCACAGGAAGAGCCCCATTGTATGGGTTCATCAGGTTGGACTTTCAGGCTGTCAAGCCTTCGTGGTGGCGCAGTAACAGACCAAATGGTGAGTGAACACTACGGCCGACTATCTGGCTAAGCATTGAAGAAGGCCTCTCCTACCTCCATGCATACACAGCCATTAGCAAAAGCTGGGCCTTAGTAATGAAATCTCATCTGTGGCCCAGGAATGAAATAAGGCACGTTATTTTACGTTTAATATTGTTAAATTTAATATTTAATATTGTTAAATTTTAACAATGTAAAAGTGAAGAATAACTACTGTACTTAATCAAATGAAATTTCAGGGGAATATAGGTCAACCGAATATAACAAGCTGCCTTGCAGTTTGGCCTGGAAACAGACACTTGACGCTTTGGCAAACAAGCTCTGACTCCTTAATGACCATTGGGGGTGTGGGGGGGTAGAACTTTATTTTTATCATGTCCAAAAAGATAGAAGCATTGCAGCTGCTGCCTCAGACTCCCTAGCAGGAACAGCAGCTGATCCACTTACTATATCTTCTGAGATGAAAACAAAAAAAGATGAATACTTTCTTTTCTGTAATTTACTCTCACCAATAGCCGATGATGAGCTGATCCTTTCTTCCATTAGCCTGCTGTGGAGGCAGCTGTATTACATAAAATGCTCAAATCTTTCAATGTTGCTGCTATTAACCAGGATTAAGAAACATGAAAAATTGGAGTAGCTTACCAAGTTTACCCTTTCATGCCTGGAAGAGTTTAAATTAAAATTAGGTGTCTTTCTAAGAAGTATGAGCTTACTTAATGATACGTTACTGGCTTGACACTGGAATTACTGGGTTAAATTCTACGGCCTGTGTTTTGCAGCAGCTCAAGCTAGACAATGATCCTTTCTCACTTTAACATCTAGGAATACATCAGTAATTAGCTTCAGTGATCCAAAGTCAGTGTCTGGCCTTCTACCGCTGATGGCTGATAAAAGAGACATCACTGATTTCAGAGGCACAGAGAATCGTAGATACTGTAGGACAGGACAGAACCTCATGAGGTCATCAAGTCCCTCTCCCCATGCTGAGGCAGTATAACTAGATGATCCATGATAGATGTTTCTCTAACCTCTAATCCTCCAGGATTCCACAATGCCACATGGTAACCTATGCCAGTTCTTAGTGCTCTTTTTCCTGATATCTAACCTAAATCTCCCTGGCTGCAGACTAAGTGCACTACTTCTTCCTTCAGTGGCCGTGGAGAACAAAGGATCATTGTCCTCATTATAACAGCCCTTAACATATTTGAGACTACTTTCAGGTCCCATCCTAAGTGTCCTTTTCTGGAAACCATGGGTAGCAGGTGACATTGACTGGGGGAGGATATGCCTCCTCAAACAGCCAGGCATGGCCGCACCCACTGTCCCACCCTACCCAGGTCCCCTGCTCATGCAGTTCCTCTCTAGGCCCCTGGTGCTCCAGCCAGCACTGGGGAGTCTGAAGCCATGTGCCATCCACCTTCCTCACATTCCATAGCTGGAGGGATAGCTGGGGCTATGCACTACATGCCTTCCCTACACTCCAAGAGTGGGGAGGCAGCAGCCAGCACTGCCTGCCCTCACAGGGCTGAATAGGCTTACTTGGGGCAGGGCTTGGGGCTGATGGCCACTCTGGGGAAGGAGACTCTGGTGAAGGGCAGAAGGGATAGGGCTTCATGCAGAGGCAAGGGGCAGGCCTCCCCCAGGCAGAAGTTCTCCTGTTGCCAATGTTTGAGACTAAACACGCCAAGGGGTTTTTTTTTTTTTTTTGGCCCGGTTTTCTAATCCTTTTATCATTTTTGTTGTTCTCCTCTGGACTCTCTCAAGTTTGTCCACATGTTTCTTAAAGTTCGACACTCAAAACTGGACACAATGCTCCAACTGCAGCCTCACCAATGCAGAATATTGTACAACAGGTACTGTCAACGTCTGGCATACAACACACATTACTATATCCCAGAATATTAGCTTTTTGCAACTCTACTACTTTGTTGTCTCATTTGTAATCCACTATAATCCTCAGATTCTTTTCAGCAGCTCTACTGCTTAGCCAGTTATTCCTTATTTCATATTTGTGTATTAGGATTTTCCTTCCTAAGTACTTTGTCGTTGTCGTTACTGAATTTCATGTTGCTGATTTCAGAAAAAGTCTCCAATTTGACAAAGTAGTTTTGAATTCTAATCCTATCCCCAAAGTGCTTGTGTAACCCACACTCCTAGTGTGGGTCACTGTCCCATGCAGTGGCACCTAGATCACAGCAACACATAAGAACAAGAGACTTCTACAGCACGGGCCAAGAGCTGACTTTTAGCTCAAAGGGTAGAAGCTCCTACACTAAGCTTCATGGGCCTCAAGTTCAAATCCGCCCGATGGCGGTTACACTTGCAACCTCCCCAACCTTGGTGTCATCCTAAGATGTTATAAACATATTCTCCCCTCCATTATCCAAGCCATTAATAAACTCTTGACTAGTATCATATGCAGGACTGACCCCTCCAGAATCCCACTAGATACATCCTCCCAATCTGGCAGCAAATAAATAGTGAATATAGTTTTTCAACCAGATGTACTCCTGCCTAATAGTAATTTCAAGACCACATTACCTTAGTTTGCTCATGAGAATGTCATGTGGTACTGTCTCAAAAACCATATTAAAATCAAGATATGCCACGTCTACAGCTTCCTCCCTATCTACTAGACTAGTAACCTTGTCAAAGAAGGAAATTAGGTTGGTTTGGTATGATTTATTCTTAACAAATCCATGTTGGCTATTCCTTAAAAGTTCTATTATCCTCTAAGTGCTTACAGATTGGGGATATATATATAAAATTTGTTCCAGTATCATTCCAGGAATTAAATTTAGATTCAGTGGTTTATAATTCCCCAGGTCCTCTTTGTTCCCTCTTAAAAGATAGGTTAATATATACCTTTCTCCATTTCTCTGGCACCTCACCTGTCCTCCATAAGTACTCACAGATAATCACTAATGGTTCCAAGATTGTTTCAGTTCATTCCTTAAGAACCCTAGGATGAAATTCATGAGGGATTAGAATACATCTAACTTCAGAGATGTTCTTTCCCTATACTGACTTGTGTTCTTTCCCCCTTGTTGTTAATATAAATTGTGTTCAGCATCTGGTCATAATTAACCTTTTTAGTGAATAGAAATCATGTTAGAACATGATAGAATAGAATGCTGAATAGAGTAGACTTAAGGCTTGATTCACTCATGTAACTCTGTTAAAGCCATCATTTCATATACTTACAAAATTCAGCTACCTCCGGGGAGGGAATAGAGGAAACTGTTCATCACTTGTGTCACTGCCCTCTCCCATCTGTAGCCCAACATGGCCTGACTCTCTGTACTTACACTATTTTCTAATATCTGATGGCATCACAGCACTAGGTTGTATTCAGAGGGATTTTTTTTAAATGCAAAGGCTTTGGTTTTGTGGGGTGTGTGTGAAAGGGAGAGACGCAGAGACTGAGGGTACATCTACACTGTGGGGGTTTTCTGGGATACCAAAGGAGAAACTAAAACCAAAAACTCCATTTTTCCAAATTTCAGTTGTGTTGACATACTCCCCAGATTTCTCTCGAGTACCATTGGTTGAGAAACACTGATCTAAAGTATCATATTAATTTGCATTTAAATACCAGGCGTAGTTGATCATGCATGTGGGGGTGAGGGAAATGAGGGAGGAGAGAAATAAAAAAAGAATGAAAACTGATGACACCAGAGGGACATTTTTCTTGTGCGAGACATGAATGTAAAGCAACATGTCAGTCTGGAACTACTGGGTATTTTTGGCCTTATTCATAATGTTACTGTTACCACCGTAATCGTGCTGTTCCCTCAGCCTAAGGCTATGATTTCACTACAGCAGCTGCAACTGCCCCACTGTAGCTCTTCTGGTGCAGACACTACAAGCCGACAGGAGAGAGTTCTTCCATTGGAGTAAGCCTCTGCAAGAGGCGGTGACTACACTGGGAAAAGCGCTTCCCCTTCCCCCAACACAGCATTGTCATCACCAGCATGTAAATTGGCATAACTTATGTCCTTTAGGGGCGAGGGTCATTCACACCCCTGAGCAACATAAGTCCTCCCAAAATAATTTGCAGTGTAGACAAAGCCTAATTATTTAATGAAAATCATAATGTACCTTTTACTTGTATTTTGCAGGGTTCACTTTACTCCCAGTGCTGAAAGGCCTGCAGATGAGTGATGTGCTGGGTGGTTTTTAGTTGTTCTCTGTTGCTTTAGTATTTATATGTGTTTCATCAGCTTCTGTTTCTCCAGTGCATGAGAAAACTTCCCATTTCCATCTGGCAGGGCTGTGCTTGCTGTTGGCACTATCTCCTAGCAGCAGTTCTGAGCTCAGTTTACAGCTATTCCTGATATTACCAAGCTATGATGCTGCATAAAGTTCTGTCTTGACAACAATCTTATAGAGGCCAGAGCTACAAAACCCATGCTAGAGACTGGATGTGGCACTGCATCCAAACATGCCCAGTTTTCAGAAGGGCTTGTAGAAGATGATTGGATTCAAATACTGGACTACCATGTTATACTAACATAATTGACAAGCAGAGATAGGCAGGAACTAGTTCTCCATCCTATGAAATTTGTCAGGATTATGAAAAGAACTTTGTCCTGACTTGGAATAAAAAGTTGTAACTTTTTTTTTAACAATGTAACAGTCTGGGAGGACTGGTAAACAATTCAGATGTCTTATTTCAATAATTTTCAAGTGTTTGGTTTTGACTGTGTCTCTTTTTTACTCTAATTAGCTTAAATTTATAAACTAAGGCATTTTGAAATGAAAACCCTATTTTTTTTATTTAGAACATGTTCCATTTTGTAACTCCCCTCAAACATATGTCAAATTGAGAAATTCCTCAAAACTATGAAAATGTGTTGTTTCAGTGAATCACTATTTTTGATGTAAAACATTTCAAAGAATTCCTGCTCTACTTATGATGCAACACCAGTGAAATCAGTGGAATTTAGTCAGGCAACTGGAGTAATAGATGGGTGAAATAGCCCTCCGCGATCCAGTTTGCACACTGCTCTACCACAAATATATTTTATTTTCAACAGAAAGTGATAGATCAGTGTCACCTACTCTGGTGTGGCTGGGACCAAAGGTGTCCTCCTCATCTTTTTTGTCCTGTGCTCACATAATTCAATTCACACAGCAGGTTTCACATGCATGGCTGGAAGGTACTGTCCCCTTAGTGTGCTTATATTGTTCAGGATACTTAGTCTCATAAGAGTCTCTAGCATGTGTTTAGTTCAAAATGCATTTTACCATACACTATGCTTCATATATGTAGGATATGTAGGATCATTTTGCTACATACAACATGTGTAAGATTATTTTGCTATATACAACATGAACATTCACACCCTGTGCACAGCTTATTTCTATTATTAGTTAAGCACTAATTTCCTTGGTATTGTATAGACACAGAATGAAGACAGTTCAAGCTCTAAAGATATTTTTCATGTGAACATACAAATGTAGGTATTCATGCTTAAACAAGAGTGTTTGATATTAGAAATATTTAAGTCATTTCCATTTCTCAAGTTTTGAAATACTCATTTTGTATTTTTGTGACTTTTTCAGTGATAACTTTTGCTGAACTGTTAATAGAAATTGGAACTGAAATTGTTTTAGAAATGTTTTAGTTTTCCCCAAGTTTGGTTTTCAGTGAGAAAAATTAATGAAAAAGGTTGATGATGATTTCAAATACAATTTTAGTAAAAAAAATCACCAAAATATTAACAGAACGCAGACATTTCACATTTCAACTTTTTAATCAAAAAAGGGTATTTTTCAACAATTTTTTTCCTATATAAAATTTTGACCAGCTCTATTTTTTTTTTATTCATCTCAGACCTCTCCTTGGGGATCTCTTGGCGAGAGTTTAAATGCAACAGAGCCAAAACTAAGTTCCTCCCCTATTCTTGATTACCAACACCACTAGCATTTTACCAGCTCTTGGCTTGGGAACCGTGGGATCCCCCTGCCACCTGTGGCTTGAAGTTGTGGGGGAATCCCCTGCTGCCCAAAGTTAGGAGTTCTAGGCCCCACCACCATCTGCAGCAGCTGGGAACTTTGGGTGGCCCCCACTACCCACAATGTCTCGGAGCTCTGGGAGCCCCCACTACCTATAGTGTCCAAGAACTGTGAGGTCCCTCTATTGCCCTCAGCAGCTCAGAGCTCTGGGACCTCTGCCACCCCTGTGGCCACCCCCAGAGGCAGCAGGGGTATCCTACAGTTCCCCGTGGCTTGGGGATCCTACAGCTTCCAGGCACCACAGGCTGAAGTCACTGAGGTCTCTGGAAGTCATGGATTCCATGACCCCTGAGCACCCACAACTCTAATTGAAATGAATGGCAATGCTGTTTACATAGGTATGAGGATCCTGCAAGGTGTCCCGGCCTTCCTGTGACATACTCAGTGCTTTGAGCTCCCAGGGAAGGGAAGGATCAAGGCCTGTTATCTATGTAATAAAATTCCAGGTGTCACTTGGAGCCCCAGAACATCTCGAGTCAGTGTGAAGCAAAAAAAGCTGTAAGCAGGAGAGCTCTTCTTGTTCTGAACATCACCAGGTTGAATCATCACTGACTTTCATGGTCTGTTACCGTCCAATTTCTGTTCTCCGCCATTTTGACTTTACCAGTTACATCCATGTGACAGCAAGGCATATATCTGTGCCACAGCCAGGTGTGACAGGTCAGGACCCCTTTAGGACTGTTACCTAATGTGCTGAGACCCCACTGAGCCAACTTGCCCTGGCAGCCTGGGCACCCTGTAAGTCCGTCTTGTTGAGCCCAGTTCTCTGACCTGCTTTACCTGAGAAACAGGGAAAGGGCTAGGGTATAAAAACACATTGAAAGCAGTGCAGTGTGAGACCTTTTCCCAACACTCAAATACACAGCACCTCTGGGAGCTGAACCCTCGATAAATCTATCTTATGCTGTAGAGATAACTATGTAGTAGAAGCTTATGAAATTCACTCAATGTACAGAGATATTCACAACTGCTCCCACCCCCCCCCCCCCCCCCCCCCCCCCCCCCCCCCCCCCCCCCCCCAGGTACCAATCACCTGCACTGGATTTACTAAAAACAAAAGGAATAAAGTATAAAAGGTATGATTTAAGTGGCCATAAGAGACAGCAGACAGAATAATGTAGGTTACTAAGCAAAATAAAAGAACACATATAAGCTAAGCTTAATACACTAAAGAAACTAGTTACATGTAATATCTCACCCTCAAAGTTGTTCTATCAAGCATATTTCACAGACTGGAAAATCTTCTAACCTGGGCCCAATCTTTCCCTCAATTCAGTTTTAGATGTTTCCAGCCTTCATCTTGGATGGGGTAGCCAGGGAGAACTGATCACTCTCCACCATTAAACAGGTTTTGCATAAGGGAAGAATTCTTTGTGCTCAGTCTAAACTGTATCTTTGCTCTTGTGGAAAAATGCAGCATCCAAGATGGATTCCAGCATGAGGTAACATGGCCACATATATTGGCAGGAGCCACCAAAGCCCCTCCTCCCAGGCTTAAAGGAAGGCAAGTCTATTCACAGATCATTGTCCTGAGCATTGGGCCATTAAGTTCTGTGAGTATTACTAATGGCCCTCGCTTAGCATGACTACATTAGTAACACAGGTTTATACTTCATATTTCTAACTTCAAATACATGAATGATACATACATACAAATGGTATAATCATTCAGTAGATTATAGCCTTTCCAGTGATAGCTCACAAAAGGATATTCCAGTTATGTTATGTTCCTATTCATAAGCATATTCCCATGAAGAATATGGAATGTCCCATTAAACCAGGGTCCTAGGCCACTTTGATATTAGAGGTAGGTCAACCAATCCCCACCCTTATTCTACAGCTAAGTTATATACAAGTTATAAGTTTCATTGGTTGTGTGAGGGAAACTCCACAGCTGGTGGATTACTTGTCACAACAGTCATGCCCATGTGATAGCATATACATTCATCTTCTCTTTTTTAAAAATTGTATTGCAATACCACCCAGCAGCTCTGGCCAGGACCCCATTGCGCAAAAGGTTATTCAAGCAGACAGGAGCACCCAGTCCACACCCTGAAGTATATAGGTTCAGAAAGTTAGATCTTCCAAATGGAACTATGCTGACTTACCCCTGCACCTTTGTGGAGCACCAGTGGGGCCTATAGGGCCCACTGGGCAAAGAGGTGTAACCAGAAGAATCCATCTGCAAAATTTAACCGTCATTTGAAATAAAACAGAATAGTAAGTGTGATTAAGAAGAAGAGAGGGGGAAAGAAGCCAGGAACTCCATAATAAGGTGATACACTAACACAAGTCAGTTATATACACAACCTGATGGCTCTAAATGTTTTAGGGGTTTTTTTAACCTAAAAGTCAATAATATGCAGTACTGCCCACCCCACGCATCCAAAATAATTATGTTCCAGGCCCCCACAAATCCTGAAATGATCTTAAAAATAATATATCTACTGCTCTTTATGTGCAGTCTGGCTTTGGGGTTCATGTTTTAAAACTTTTCTCTGTACCTACGAGGGCTTTCTTGTCACTTCCCCCAGAGATTCTCAGTTACTTGCATGACTTGAGGAACTAGGGCTTCATGAAAGAACACCAATAAGCCACCAGACTTGGCAAAAGTGAGTATCTGTTATCTCTAACTGTGGTTCAGTCTTGCCAACCTGTGGCAGATTTCCCGTGGCCATCACAGAAGTAGTGGCTCTTACAGCGAACAAGGCAGTAGCAACCTTACAGATTAGTTTTTGGCAGGTTTTTCCATGTATGAGGCACAGTATCGGAGAAAACACAAAGGGACGTGTGAGCGAAGAAGACAAATGGGTATTTGAGGTTGTTGAAACTGGTGGAGCAGACAAAGAGAGGGACGTTGAAGCACTGATGCAAAAGAGGGACAATCAAATTATGAAGCTCTGGGCAATCTTCAAAGAGGGGCTTTGCATTCTGGCCCTCACATTTATGTGGGGGAAACTATTCAAAGACAATGCTGCAAATTCATTTGAGCCTATAACAGGAAGTGCAAACAGTGCAGAAAAGATTTGATACTGTGTGTGACTAATAGTCTTTCTTAAAGAGGCCACTATATCAAAGCCTAACGAAAGTAGAGGGGAAAAAATCCAAATTATATTTGACAAATCAGCATCAGCAAATATTCGGAGTTAAATAAACTTCCCTCCTTTCTGGCCTCTGTGTGTAGGGATCTCAGAAAACTGCCAGATGTTGCATGCCATGTGTACTTCAATGCCTAGGAACAATTGGGTCAACTAAGACTGAAGTGAGAGAGTCAGCTCGGACATGTGCATTTTTAAAGGGTTGCTCAGAAACTCCTTTAATGTCAAAGCCACTTGTTCGGTAAAACCCTAGGCAATGCTTTCAAAAAGGAATGGGTCAGTGTTTGTACTGAAATACTGTACAAATGTACTCAGGCTGACCTGGCAGTCCATATACAAGCCAAAACCTCTCTCTGACAATTGCACACTTGCCTGCAATTTGGAACATTCAGTTAGCACAAAGGAAGGCCCAGGCCCAGTGTCTTATCACTGCTTTATTGTGTCGGTCTCTTCGCTGCATATAGCGGTTGAGGTGATAAAAGGAGGTCAGGAAAATAAAAGTAGGGGCTAGGAAATGAGAAGGAGGAAAAAAGAGGGACAGTTTCAGGAGAAGCAGGGAAGAGCCAGACTTGGCTTCATGAGCAGACAGTGTTAAAAAAGGGGAGGAAAATCTACAGACGTACCAGACAGAGAGTATCAAGGGAAAAATCTGAAAGGAAATATAAGTAACGAAAAAGGGAACTGACCAGAAAGCTGTGTATGATGAACATAGTAAACGAGAAGCACACCCTCAAAGGACCTTCAGGAGACCCACAGAGAGAGTGACCATGTGAACATCTATTGACAGAATGCCGTTAAAAGGCGCCTAGTGGACAAGCGAGGGCTCTGCTTTTGGATAAACATGGTGAAAAGAGGGAATCACAGGAACATCGGATCTAAGGGAACACTTCGAGCCAAAGAAGAGCAAAGAACAGGACAGCTAAAATGGAGCCTAGGATAGGAAAAGCTGATTCTTCTCTGAAGGGACAAAGTATATTGTTGAGTACTCTTCCATTTTTGTGAGTAACAATACCTTTGGTATTAAATGCATAGAGTGAGGAGGAGTGTGTATAAAGCTCACATAATGTACTAAAAAATTAAAATATTCACTTTTATCTTAGTTTGTCTCCATTTCTCCTTGCAGTTAGGCCAGCCTGGTCACTGCATAGCAACCAAGTGCATATGGGAGCAAATGATGTACAGACAAAGCATTTTCCTGTGGCAATTAGCTCTGCATTGTTCAGATTTGTTACCCAGTTTGGATTGGTGACATCCCGATACATCTTCCCACGTACAAACACCGTATGCAAATTCATTAAACAGTCCCTGGAGATGGTTGGAAAAACAACTCCACTATGTGTCAGCAGCTCATACATAAACTTGCATATCCATTCATGTGTCTTCCCAACCCATTCCCTCTGTTACAGGCACAGCATTTCCTCGACCCTCTCCCTCGGACAATGAAAAACCATGAGGAACTGAATCCAGGAATGGAGGCTCCGGACATTTCACTTAAGACTTTACCCAGCTGTCAGTGCAGAACAGTGTGCAAAAGTGCCTATTTTTGGCTTTGGGGATCTGCAAAAGATGCCCCTTGACATTCCAGTGGAGAGAGTAACTTCAGTGATTGGATTTTGCAAGAGAGAGGAGATGAACACAAAGGCAGGGTCTGAAACAGACATGGGGAAATACACTGTGCTAATATGCTGAGCTGCCTAGTGTAATTAACATCAGTAAAAACCGTATCTTCCAGCTCAGTTTCAATTCATACGGTGTTTGTTCAGGAGGCTTCTTATTACAGTGTGGCATTCCTGGCAGCATCCCAAGCCTGGCTAACCTGTCGGTCTCACCTCCTTCGCCGTTTAACTGTCAGTTATGTTTTTGTGGTTGACTGGTCAGTGAAATGACGAATGAATAAATGTTTGTGCTAACTGATCTACAGACAGATGCCTCATTAAGCAGAAATGGACATTGGATGATATGCTGTTCATCTGGCTTTGTTTAACTACGGCAAATGCCAACCAGGGTGAGAGAACATATTTTATATCAGACATGTGTTCGGAAAAATAAAATACTAAATTTATCCTTTGAGCTGTTCCCCACCCCCAACCCTTCAGAGCCCATTAAAAGTCTGTTGAAATGAGGAATTCCTAACTAAGCTCAGCCTTAAGTTCTGTTTAAAAATATACAAACTTAGAGGGCCTGGCTCACATTGAAAGTCAACACCACTCACCTAAAACACATGTTCCCTCAATCCCATTGACTTTCAATGGAAGTTTGGCACCTCACACACTTATTTAGATTCAAATCTATATAGCTATAACTATATCTATGTATTAGAGTGTGTCTGTGTGTGCATCTGTCTGTTTATTCATAAACTCCTCCTAAATGGTAAGAGCTAGGACCTCCAAATTTGTTTGCAGCTTCTTACCCTAACTTAAAACAAGGTCAGAGTTTCTTTGTGTCTGGAAAATGGGAAGTGCCAGGAATGGGACTATTCCCCTTGAAATGGAAAAGGAAAGGGCAGAGAGAGCAGGACTGTGAAAGGGAGGGGCACAGAGTTGAGAGGGGCGTGATACTGAGAGTGGCCACTGGGGGCAGCTACTGTAGCAAGAGAGTGGCCAGGAGGGCTGGGGCTCTGCCATCTTGCCTGCTAGCACATGCGTAAGGAGCCCCCCTCCTCCCCCCCACACACACCCACCCCTCCCTGGGAGAGCCTGCAGGATGTGAGGCGGGGGGAGCTGGAGGAGGGGACAGCCCCCAGAGGCTGCAGATCACGGGGGGAGGAGGTACACTGGAAGGGGGGCAGCTGGAAGGGGGAAGCCCCTGGAGCCTGGTCTCTCCCCAGAGAGCCTGCAGGCTGTGGGGGGCCAACTGCAGGGGGGAGCAGCTCCTGAAGCCTGGCTCCTCTCTAGGCAACCTGTGATAGTACGTGGCAGCTTGGGCTATACAAGCCCCCTGGCTAGTCCATACTGCTCCCCATACTGTCATGGCTTCACCAAAGATAGCTGAGTTATGTCTAATGTGCTGCAATCACACCTCTGAATTTGGACTAGACATACCCTAACACTGTCCATTTGCTGACTCCCCTTACCTTCTACTGTATGAGGAGCAGAAGAGGGTACTTCCTCCTGCTTAACTGCACCCAAGTTTTCAGTGACCTGCACAGAGATGTAAGATGCTTTCTCCAGGCATGTTTTCCAAGTCACAACCTAGCTCTAAGGGAAAAGAGTCCAAGTATTTACAGTCTAAGGACCCAAGAAGCTATCCTCAAGCAAATAGTGCAATTCACATCAATAGGAGATATGAGTCCTCTACATCTGTAATACTCAGGTACCAGGGGTCTCCAGAAGGGTACCTTGGAACTGAGGCAGAAATATTAGTACATACAGTACTTCTGAACATTTGGCTGCATATTTGTGGCTGAAAGTATAGTTTCTTTGTAATGAAACTGGAAACTTTTTAAACACTAGAATTTGGTAACCTTCTCTAGGAAAAACGTCAAACTGATAAGCTTCAACAGTTAGTTGATAGATGAACAGGAGAAATGGAAACAGTCTCTTCATTTCTAACATTTCTCTGCTGACTGATCTCACTGGGAACTAACAAGGAAGATGATTGCTAAGGTCCCTCAACACCTCTAAATTGATATTACATACCAAATACTGCAGGAGATCAATATACCCTTAACAACACTGCTACAGCTGACAGAGCTAGTTAGTACAATGTAGATTGTGAGGGAGGTTGGGAATTCCATTTACTTATCTTTAGAAAAGGGAATAAGAGATCTTGTGGAAAAGGCTTTCTTTTCCGCAAGAGCCCTGTCTAGACTGGCGCTTTTTTCCGTCAAAGCTCTAAGACGGAAAAAAGCGGCAGCCATGTTCATGCAAATGGAGCGGGGAAAATGTAAATCCCTGCTCCATTTGCAATTCCGACTGGCCTCCTTTGCATGACTTTTCCGGCAAAGGGGGCCAGTCTAGACACAGCCCCTTTGTCTTTGTAACCAGGAAAAAAAACCCACCCACCCCAGAAAACATCACTGTTGTTTTAGTCCTTCATTCCTATCTTTGATATCTTTTATTTGACTTATTTGCTGTGTTTCCATTGCACAGACTCCTCCCCCTTATAACTGCAGATTCCACCAACTTGTTTCACAGGACGTGTCTACTTTGCAATGCAAAGTATGCCTGCACTGTGGATAGACACAGCTACACATGCATGGCTAGGGTATAGTGGTATTGCTGTGACAGCACAGGAGAGCAATGCACATAGGCTCCCATCATGCTCAGACAGCCTGCACTGAAGTTTCTGACATTGCATCTGCAGTCCTACTTTTAGCTAGGGTGGGCCAGGTTAACAAAACTATGTCTACTCATGCTGCAATCACATGACAGATGGCAGTGTAGACATACCCGAGAGGCACTCGGCTCCAGTGTCCAACCCTCAAGAGGCAAATATTGTTCAGAAACTATTTTTGGCTCCAGTGTGGATAGAAGTCTTCTAAAAACTGGTAGCAAAACATTCCTTTCCCCTTTGCTACAATGTTCAGCAGAACCTTTGGCAGCAGGGTTTTGCCAGGCTTCAAAAGAAATACATGACATTCAAGTAGATAGTAGTTGCACTAATGATTCAATGCTGGTCTGCTTATTGCAGCTATCTAGATTATGTGGGTCCAGTCCTGAGGGATGCTGAGTGCCTTCAACTTTCATTAAAATCAATAAGAGGATCAAGACCTTGACAAATTGGATGAGACTGGGAATGGTTCTTTCTTGCTCTTAATCCAAAAGCCTCATATGCTGGAGCACGTATGAAGCATGTCATAGGAGCTGTGTCCCACCACTGCTGCAGTGTGGTGCAATGGCAATTGTAGACACTGTCTCTTGCCCCACAAGGGCTATGGACCAGACCCTGCTTTTGACTAATTTTTAAAAGGCAGCTTCATAAAGTTAGTTATAGCAATTTCTTAGCTACTCTGCTCCTGCTGCAATTACTATTTCATTCTATTGTAACACTGCAAAATGCTGCAGTTTGCAGCAGTGGTGTTTGGAGTTATTGCAGAATACTGTCATTTTTATAGAGATGGGAACAGTTTTTATTATACTAGAACCAACTGCGCTGATGATGTTAGGAGGAGGCGTCCTTCCCCATAACCTTGTGCTGGTGATCTGTGCAAAGCCCATTTATTTAGGCTTTGCACAATGGAGCAGAACTTCCTCCATAATATAATGTTCTGTGTAAATGACTGTGATTGCTGCTCTCTTCCCTGCATGACAGAGCATGCAGACCTTTGGGGTATCTACATGCAAAATAACCACCTTTAATGGTCACTTAAACTACAATACGTGCACACACACTTTTCCAGTCTCATAAAAGTCAGTTTGAATGCAGTGGTTATGTGACAAAATCTCTGCTACATCAAATCAAATCGATATGGTGTATTATTATGCCAATTACAGAGAATAATGTAATACTCCAATTCCAATGAGAACCCCTTAGATAAATCCATCTTCACTTTTAACCAGAATAATCTACCACATTCAGATAAGATTAATGTCATAATTGATAAGCAAAATCTTAAAATAGCAAACAGAAGTTTCATACTAAAAGGGATGCTTTAATTACACAGGACAAGGAGTCAACTTGAAATTATGACTGCTCTGTGATTTCTGCTGCTTTAAATGAAAGAGTTAGAAATTAAAATTAGAATAAAGTTAGAAATTAAGAGAGAGATATTCAAAGGCATATAGGGCAGCTGGGTGCCTACCTGCTATCTATACCTGTGAAAAATCTTCCCCAGAATGTTTGCTTTTAAATCCTTCTTTTTGGCTACGTCTACATTACAAGTTTTCTCAGCAAAAAATATGCTAACAAGGGACTCATTTGCATGAGTTGTGATCTCATTTGCATATTTTCTGCCGATCCGGTTTTGCTCAGGGGTTTTTGCGCAAAAACAAGCAGTGTGGTAGTTTTCTCTTTGTGCAAAAACCCCTTTTCTGACCAGATTCTCATGGAAAAGAAAACGTCCACACTGCTTGTTTTTGCACAAAAACCCCTAGGCAAAATCGGATCGGCAGAAAATATGCAAATGAGATCACGACTCATGCAAATGAGTCCCTTATTAGCATATTTTTTACTGAGAAAACTCGTAATGTAGATGTAGCCTTTATGTCTACACTTCATTTCTCTCAAGAGAGAGGAATGCAAATGCAAACAAACGAAATTGCAAATGAAGCATGGATTTGAATTTCCCACGCTTCATTTGTATAATCGTGGACCGCCACTTTTCTGAAATAACGTATTTTGAGAAAACAAACATGGTCCGGGCAGGTTTATTTTGAGAAAAGAACCCTTCCTTGGACATAACTCTTATTCCTGTTATTTCGAAGGAAGTGTTTTTTCTCGAAATAACCCCATGCAGACCGCGTTTGTTTTCCCAAAATACGCTATTTCAGAAAAGCAGCGGTCGACGATTATGCAAATGAAGCGCAGGAAATTCAAATCCACGCTTCATTTGCAATTTTGCTTGTCTGCATTTGCATTCCCTCTTGGAAGAGGAATGCAATGTAGACATACCCTCTGAATGCTATGAATAATCCTGCAGATCATTAAAACTGAACATCATGTTCAGAAACAAATTTTCTCTTCACTGTTTGTGCTGCTAGTTTACTTTTCTCTCAATGCGGACAATAAAACCAAACTAATACATTCTCTATTATTTCTATTCCACGTGTGGGATTTTCAAAAATGACTACAAAAATAAGAATATAATTATGTTGAAAGTCAATGGAATTTGTTCTCTTAAATCCCTTTGGAAATTTTGAATATTTTGTATAATAACTAATGAATGTCATATTCTGATTTTTACCCTAAAGCACAAAATGGCAGTGTTTGGGTTGCAAACACTCCAGAAGAATGTGTACTGTTTTTAAAACTGCTTACATCTGAATTGTATGTTATATGTGACAGAAACATGTCCAAAGTTTTGAAGAAACTTTTTCTTATAAGACCTCCATTTAGGGGCAAATTTCACCTGAACAGTGTATTGTTAAATATATCATAGCATTTGTAAGGTAATCACCTATGATATTGTAATATTGTGTAACTAATGTGTTCATTACATATGCATTTGATGAAGATGTTCCAAGGAGAAAATTTATTAAAAACAAACATATTAGAATATCAATGGAATTATTGTGGGCCAGTCCCTTAGCTGGTATAAACTAGTGTGGTTTTATTGCCTTCATGAAAGCCATGCCAATTTACACCATCTGAAGATATTACGGCCCATCATGTCATTTCAGTTGGTTTCTGTAGAAACTTAACTAATCCATGCCAAAGGCTACCTTGGTTTATTTCCAGGCTATATTAACACCATCAAAGATTAGTAATAAATGTTGATATAACATTGCAGGAACAGAAAACCAATGAAGGAAAACTATATTTACCCCTCCACCAATAAAATAAAGGAAAATGGTTCAGAAATTAGTTTTATGTTCAAAGTTGTATAAAAAGAATGAGCGGCCTTCTATTTTTTCCACGTTTTATTACATTAATTAAAGATGTCATGACTCATGTTTATAACACTTGACATGTCTTGGACCAGTAATAAAGACAGACACTCAGCCACTGACTTGTTTGTCTAAATTCACCAGGGATTTGTGCCGCTGTCGTCATTAGTTCCTGTACATGGAAAATGAAAAGGCCAAATTTAGAAACGGATCACAAGTCTCAGGTCAGTTTGTTTCCGAGAAGCCTGATGAAATCTGCTTTCTTATTTAGCCTAAACCTACCTTCACAAATCTGATCTTCCTTAAGAGTTTCAGACCTGTTTTCATCCCTTAAACTGGTAACTCCGACCATATTAAAACAATAAGATTTGACTAACCTGGCTCTGAAGCCAACCACAGGATGCAATTGCCATTAAAAAATGAAAAAACAAAGACAGCTCCCACTAAAGTCACCAGAGCTTCTACTGTATATTTAACACAGAAAATCTACAAAGAGATTTTCTACTTTGTAGAAAAATCTACTTGAACTGAGGAAGTGGGTCTGGCCCACGAAAGCTCATCACCTAATAAACCATCTTGTTAGTCTTTAAAGTGCTACATAGTCCTGTATTTTGTTTCAGCTACAGCAGACTAACACGGCTACATTTCTATCACTACTCTACAAAGAGAGAGTGTGACTACTGTAGAAACACTAATTAAGACTGAGCAAGCCAGCCCATTCTCAACCTCTGCTTTCTGTAAGTCAGAACATTCTCAGTCGTAACTTTGGAACTGAAGTTATTTATGGAAAAGTGAATTATTTGCATACATTTGATCAAAACCCCATTCAGCTGACTTTGAGTTGGTAAGCGTGAAATCATATGCAATTTGAACTTTGAGGAATACTTAGTGGAGCCTTTGTTTGAAAATCTTTAAAGATTTTGCATGTGATGAATAGAGTCTGCGCTGTGTGTGGAAAAAGCTGGTCAAAATGAAAGATGTTAGATGCAACTGAAGATGATATTCTGAACTTGTGCTCTCTTAAGCAGGATTCTCTAGTCCAGCAACATCTATGGTCCGGCATGGATGTTGCAGGATCAGAGAGTCCCAGTGTAGGGCCAGCGGTAAGGATTCCTGCATGGCCAGCAGTGTAGTGGGCTGCCCACTGGGAGCTGACAGCAGGCCACCCAGCATATGGTAGTGGGGCTGCCCAAAAGGGCTAGGAGACCTGGCGTGTGGTTGACCTGGCGCGTGGATCCCCGGCACACAGTGTGCACACAGCTACCCAGGGCACCCCAGCAGCGCACAGTGCTGCCCAAGGAGCCCCGGCACATGTGACTGTCCAGCGCCCCAGCGCGCGGTGTGTGCGGCTGCTTGGCGCTCCAGCACCAGGCTGCCCAGTGGAGCCACAGCAGCAATGGCTGCCCAGTGGGTCGGCAGGGCAGTGGGGCCTGCAGTAGGTGGAGAGCCAGCTGATAGGCAAGCAAACAAGCCAGGGAGGGCCAGTGGCAGGTGTCTTCAGGGGTCCAAAAATGACTTCCCTTTCCCCCAAATGCGTACAGGGAGGAATACTCCCTAGAGTAATCCAAACTAATTACTCCCCTCTGCTTCCTGAGGCTCTAAGTCAAGATAGCGCATCCATATTAATGGAGCCTGCCTCAGACTAATTTCGAGGTTTCCCCCTAGTGGGGACACGCTATTTCGATTTTGTAAAATCAGGGGTTATTAAGTCAAATTTAGTTATTTTGAAATAGTTTCCTAAGGTAGACATGGCCTCACTGACAACCAAACTCTCTGAAGTATATAGTAGATTAAAACTAAAAGGTTCGCTTGTTCGTCTGGTTCATTTCTTGCGGACATCATGGAAAAAGTGAGCCTGCACACTCTCAGTTTCCTTTTTCCTAAGCAAAATAACTCTGGGTAGCGTACACAAGAGACTCATTTCAACAATTCAACATTCCAGTGGGATGCTGGAATTCTAAGGCTGAATGCTGTGGGACATACCCACTGGATTTTGGGGCCACTTCCTGGGCTCTTAAAGGAAGATGACGATTCCAGCCCTTTTGAGAGGCTTTCCAAGCACGACCAGAGATGGTTTTGATTGTAAACAGCAAGGTACACGTAGTTCTTCAGCCAAGACAGATTTTCCCCCATCACAATAGCCAATAAATAATCTCATTTTACTTAGGTCCTTAGGTCAGACTGCTACTCCTGTTTGTGAGCTGACAAAGCCAGTATTTAATCCACTTAGCCTGCAGTGTCCTCACCTCCATCATGCAATAAAGGCACAGATCTCCTGTGTGTCACAGATAGCCCTCCCCACCCCCACCTCCTCTCTTGGGAACATGCATTTATAAAGAGCTGGATTAGGAAAATTACAAGGTGGGTCACAAAATGTCAAACTGTTTTCAAGGCTTAAATCCTTGGCTCACTCAAAAGGCAGCCCTCATGGTTCTCGCAGCAACAGTTCAAATGACTCTGCTTTCTGACTTAACAATGCAACTTTCAATTGAGCCTGGTGTGTATTAATACTCTTGATGACAGGGCATTCAGGTCCACTAAAGGATCAGTCATTTCAGAAATAGGTTTATATTCATTTTCTAATTATTCACTGTAAAAATACTTGTCTATTTAAATCTAATGGGCCAGGTCATCCGCTGATGTAAATCCACTTTGCTTAGTGGATTCATGTCAGTTTACACCAGGGTAGGATCTGACCTAATCATTCTCCTCCCTGAGCTAGCCAGTTCTCAGACCAATCATTTTATTGTCATTTGATACAATGAAAGAAATGAAGCATTGCAGAACTACTGCGAGACAGCTTCAATGCACACCTGTACGGGGACAAGTGACTGACTCTGTGGGTGCTGCCATCTCCCTTATTTCTGTCTTTTCCAGAATATGAGAGAAGCAATTCTGAATTCTCTATCAGTCCTTACTATGATTTGATTTACAGCTGTGCATCAAGTCTTGAAGCAAGATGAGGGCTCCATTGTGCAAGCCACTGTACACAAATAATACAAAGACTGTCCCTTCCCCCAAAGTGTGTATAATCTATTACAAAGTGGGTCAGATTCTGTCCACAGTTTCACCAATGTAATCTGGTTGGCTTCAGTGAGGCCAGAATTAGGGAATTAGAATGTGATCCAATGTCAGACCCAGAGGGTTACAGAATTCTGCACAAGGACATTACTAAGAATGTTGAAGAAGTACAATGCCATCAGAATCTCCGTCTACCACATCAATCTGATTAAAATAGCACTAAAAGCCATAATGTCACACGTTATGCTCTCAGGATATATTGAATTGAATTAACATTGCAGCATATCATTTGATCATAAAGCCATCCATGCTTTTGACCTGGTACCACTTAGCACACTTGGCATGTACTTACTTTACAAGATGACTCAGTGTACTCTGGAAAAAATTTTTATTGTATTTACCAGAGCCGCATGCAGTACATTCCACATCTGTCACACCACTAAAATGTAGAGGCCCAATTCTGCTGTCCTTTATGCCTGAGAAATGTGCACGTAATAATCTGCGGACTTTGCAATTAGAGATGGGTTTAATTTTCCCAATTAAAAATGCTGCTTAGACAGGATTGAATCTATCAATACTTTCAATAGAAATCAGGATGCCATCCTGGTTTCCTGCCAGCCTGCAGTCCCTCACTCCCTGGGCAGCTGCCTCCAGATACTGTTCAACTCATCACACCTCCAGCTCCCTGGGGAATTGGGCAGTCAGGCATAAGCTGAAAAAAATTCTGTTCAGTTCTCACAAAATGGAATTTTTCCGAATTTTTAAGATTTAAGAGTTGATCTCTGCTTGAGTCACAGAAGAAAATCTTTGCTTTATACAAACACACATGTAAACAGGATTAGGTGAGAAATGAACAAACACACACTCACAGATCGACTCAACTATGAGCCTGTTCTCACTCTTTCTATATATAAAAATACAAAGTTTCTGCAACAGGAAAACAACATTTGGCCCAATTATTATATTTCCAGGTCTGTCAGAATCTGTCTTCCCACTTTTGTTTACTGCACTTCTCAATTCCCTCCTCTTCCAGAAACAGATCTACGTATCAAGCTCATTTCTATTTTTTGTTTCAGTTTCCCAGTAATGTACTCCTTATCTTTATTAAACTTTGTAAAGAGGTGTGGTCTAGTGGCTTGAGACAGGGACTGCTGTGTTCCAATGATGGCTTTGGACAAATCACTTAACCCCCCTGCCTCAGTTTCCCTAATGGAAAACTTCTGTACAGTTGAATAAAGAATGAGAAACTTTTCATCACCCTTTAAAATGAACTACAGGGTCCTGTAGCAGGCATATAACTCTCTATTAAAATTCTATTGGTTGGTCTAAAAGTTAATACAGAAGAGATCAAAAAAATGAGATATAAGTAAAAAGTATAATTTATAATTCTACCCACATTCCCCATTTGAAGTTTTCTATTAGTTTTTATTTATTTTATGTTTCCTATTTCTTTTCAGTTAAGTCCTCTAATTCTGGAATCTCTTATTACTTGTATGAAATATTCCTTTATGACCCCATCAATCCCACTTGTAACTTGAATGCCTTCTATTAGGTGACCTCACAGACGTAGAGACTATAGAACAGGTTCTCCACTGCTGTAAATTGTCATGCCTGCAACTGGATCTGCCCCAGTGATTTTCATTTCAAGAAAAGCAGTTGGAAGATACATGTTTTTATTTTACCAAGAGTTTTCACAAACTCTTTGATGCTTACAATTTTTTTTAATAAGCAGGGGAGAATCCATTAAATACCTCACAGAGGAGGCAGCATTAGACTATCACCATAGCAGCTGTATTTGAAAACCCCACTACTTAGAGGTTTATAAGGTTCCTTCGGAGTACTGCTGCAGTTGCCGCAACATGGAAACATAGGAGAGGCTTGTCCGACTCCGTTGTGCTCTGCACGCCAAGCAATCACAACATGCTTCTCCTACTTACACAGCTATGCTGGCTGTGTGCCATTTGGGGATTTCCCCACAGCCGAAACTCCCCAGCTGCCCTCAGGGGGCAGACTGAAGTCCCATCAGTGCTAATGGAGGTCGCTCAAGAGAGATTTAACAAACCCCAGATTCTTAAAACCACCTTAAATCAGGGTGCTGGAACTAGTGCTGCTAAGGGTGCAGTAATATTAAATGCTACACATATAAGCATTATTTTAAAATCATTGTTTATTCAGAGGTCAGTGGAACCAGCTCCAACTATCTTAACCTTTCCTCTCTGGAAATCTGTATTTAAATTAGGTAGAGGTGAATCATTAGAGAAAAAAGCCTGCCCAAACTTTAGCCAGCCTATGTGCTGAATCAACTTACAGCCTCTTTTAACTTCAGCTCAGTTCCTGTAACTGAGACTTCAGCCTCCCCTCTTGTGACCTCCAGTATTGTGGTGGTTCCCTGCCCTCACACAGCTGTCCGATCGCGTTACACTTCCAATTGCTACATTTCCCTTGTCATTTCCGTGAATGTTAGATTGTGCTCATGACTGTGCCCCCTTCTCGCCTGCACAGGGAACAAAGACCGGGACCAGATACACAGGGACAGAAAGAACAGACAGAGCTTTGGCTCTGCCTCCCAATGTGCCTGCCTGCATAGCTGAACTGGCATAAAGTGGAAGGTGGTAACTTGCTGCTAGCATAGAGCAGCAGCAGATTGCTGTCCTCTTGGGTCATTACTGCTTCCCAGGGGCTGTGCTGCACTGTGGCAACCATTACTATGAACTGTGTCTTTGTAGCTGCCTTACTAGATAGACTCTTGTAGCCCTTCATGCCTGTGAAACTGATTTCTTCCTTGTGGACTTGTATATGGTCAAATTAATCTTGGGACAGCTTTATTTCATTTGCTCCTTAACCCCCTTCTAAGATCTCATTGGTATGAGTTCTCTGTCTCATGCAGAGAATGCCTCCTTTTCCTTGATTGTTTTTGCAGGTCCATATTTGCCTTTGTTTATGCTCTTTGGACCCAGTTCTGCAACCTTTACTCATGCTGAGTAGTAGCAGCTCACTAAACAAGCAGTCTCCTTGAAATCGAATACAGGTCGAACCTCTGTAAACCGGGACTCCCTGGTCCAGCAACATCCATGGTCCAGCAGGCTGATGGCTGGGCTCCCCGCATCTGGGCTGCAAGGTACAATCCAGTAGCACTGCCTGGAGGGGCCAGGAACTTGGTGCACCACAGAGGGGCTGTCTTGGTGGATCCAGGAACCTGGCATTCAGGGAGCTGGGCTAGAGCTGGGCTGCCAGCATAGCAGGGAAGGAGGTGGGGGAACAGCAGGGCAGTGAGGCTGGTGGCATGGGGAAAGCCTTGGGGGGCCAGTAGCAGGGGCGCAAAATGTGACCTCCCCTGGTCTGGTAAAATCCTTTATCCAGGACTGGCTAGGGAGGGCCAACCTGTAGCCCACTTGAGTAATTAATTACTACTCAGTATAAGTAATATATACTGATAAAATCGGGCACTTTGTGTTTACTACTATGTAACTATTTTTCTCTGAACATCTGCTATTTCTCCATAGTAGATTTCCTTTTCATTCCTTTTTTCTACTTTCTCTTTCCCCGGGTGCTTCTCACAGTCTCTCAAAACTGGCAGAAATACAAACATATAGACAACATCTTAACACAGGTGATGAATATGAAGCATTGCCCTCACCATCAACCACCTTTTGGTCTCCCAGTAATCTGTAGCACGTAGGCATGTCCTTTACACTGAGAGCAAGATTTTGTCTGGAATGTTAGCTCATGTTTTCCTAAAATAACCTCAACACCTGAGGCAAAGTGGGAGTTGCTATTTAACACTGACCAGCTTCCAAAACAGTCTTTACACACTGTGTAATTCAAGCCAGAAGTACAGAACTATTGGCAGCATTTTAAGGATGACTCATGCATCACTGCTAAAAACAACTTGAAGGGGTTTTCCATGAGCAAGCCTCATTACAGGTACAGTATTCCCTTTTCACCTGCTAAATATAAGACTTCATTGTAATGTAAACACTGCTGGGCTTTTTATCAGCACATGCCCCAGCTAGTAAAATGAACCATGGGCCTTCCATAAACAATAGCAGCACCTGAGCCTTATTAACACCACTTCATATGCGAAAAGATGTGCATTGAAGATGTGCATAAGACTATGGAAAGGGAGCGTAACGAGTGTGAAGTAGGCACAAAAGCGGACCAAGAACAGAATGTAATATGTATTGCATAAATTGATGCAACCATATAAAGACTCAAGGAAACAAATGTAGAAAATACCTCAAAGCTGGCTGGAGAAATTTCAGTGAAGCCTTATTCATTCAGAATACGCAGTTCCATCGACATCCAGATTCTTTGTAAAATCAGGTTGTTTTCACTAGAATTTCATTCTGAAAGAAAATGGAAGAGGGGAGGAGTACTGACAATCTCATTTTGATTTTCTGGATGAAACATTTTGTTCTGAAAAAAAGTTAAAATTTGAAACAAAATTTTATGCTTGACATGAAACAAAACAAAAAAGGTATGGAATTTTTCTTTGTGAAAAATTTTTAATGTGCAATTTTTGTTCTAGTTCAGAACAAAGCTAAAGTTGTAAATTTCAAAATCCTTTGCACAACAGAATTTTTGTCCTCCACACAGCTCTACATACCAGTAGCAAAAGCAAACTGTGAATATCCAGACTAGTTCAACTCATGTTTTGTGTACATAGTCTTCAGACTTATGGTCTCCTAATAAACTGTTTATTGAGAATATTCCTTTGAGAATTGAATGTTCATAGATCAATGTTCAAATTGTGTGATTTGTCACATAGCACTGCTTGTGAACCCTGACTGGGTGACCTAATATTTGTAAATGACATGTGCTTTCACATGAAATTAATTTGATTTCATTATTTCATTTTTTTTATTTTAGGATTAAACAAATCAAACCACTTCCCAATAATACTCATAAAAAACATTACTTGCATAAATGATGATGCAAAACAAATCAAGAGGTGGGCATTTGTGACTAAAATGCATTTTGGTTGAGACGTTACCAAAATACCCATGGATGACCTTTCACTACAGACTAGCTCCACCAGCAGCTGAAGTTAATGAGAGCCACATGTGAACATTTTACCCAAAATATCTTTTTATTTCTGTCTATCTCTGTTTTTTTCCACAGCGCTCATTGCTACAGGACATTAAATCAACTGCAGTCTTCAGCTTTCCTCCCTTTCCCGACTGCCTTTCTTCCACCTTCATTTGGTTTCTGAGCCTGTGCTGACACCAACATCCCTGACAGGGGATCTTTTGGCCCGTCTTGTGCTGGAAGGCCAGTACACTCTGTTACACCAAACTAGCCATGTCATGAAAAGTCTCAGTTCTTACACATTAAATGACCTGGAACTAAAGGCAAATATTTTGCACAGCCTTGCATAACATTTCCCCTGATTTGTTTCTGATCTCAGGCTGAGAGGAAGCCGTTCCTTGGATAGTTTGATTGCATGTTCTCTGACTATGTAAATAAAGATACTGAGATAAGAGCTGCTCAACAACACAGGCTTTTTACACTCTATATTTAACAGGTCCTTCAAGCTAAATAAAAACACCCTGCACATTTGATCACAAAGTCCCACAACTGACAATCAAAATCCCTTGACTTCACCAATCCTTCCCCAAGAGCTCAATTTTATAATAAGGGCTGCCCAAAGAGAGCATCTTGGAGGATCTAAGGTAAATTTGTTCAAAAGTACCTAAGTGACTTAGGAACTTAAATCCCATTTTCCAAAAAGACTTAATCAGACAGAGGTGGGATTTTCAATGGCACTTAGGGTCCATAGTGTCTAAAAGCCAGATGTTTAAAGGTGTGTAAGTGCTCAAAGATGCAGATATATGCCTACTGGTATTTTCAAAAGTGCTTCTCATCCAGCTTTGGATCATTTTTGAAATTATGACCTAGTCCCCTAAGTCAGTTTGGTGCTGAAAATCTTACTCTTAGGCTGAAGGAAAGAGCTCTTCTCCCCTCATGGCCTCCTTCAGGCTACTGGGTTGGGTGCAGTTTGAGATACAGGACAGACAGTTTAGCAGGGTTCTTTGACAAGCAACAACCTAAATGGAGGCAAAGTGGAAGCCGGCTCCTTTATGGCTTACTTGCAGGTTTTATGTAAGTAAGTCTCTTAAGGCTACATCCATACTACAGCCCTGATTGACATTCTGAGATTGATCCACTGGTGGATGATATAGCAGGTCTAGGTAAAACCCACTACATCGACCACACATTGCTCTCCTTGTCAACCATGTTACTCAACACTGGATGAAAAGAGTAAGAGAAGGTGACAGGAGAGTTTCTCCTGTCAATCCCCTGCAGTTGGCCCATGGTAACTCAACTTAAGGTATACCAACTTCAGCTACGTTATTCACGTAGCTGGAGTTGCGTAGCTTGTTGACGTTCTGTTGTAGTGTAGATGTAGCCTTAGACACAAAACCTGGGAGCATTTGAAGTGCTCTGCTGTTGTGCAGCTTCAGGCCAAATGACAGAAACTGATGCTGAGCTTTGCCAACTAAAGTTTGAGGTGACAGTGCCCTCATATGAGGTGCCATCAGATCATACAGAAGATGGAGTTGGCCATTTCTATCTTCATCTTTTTCATGATCCCCAAGCAGCAGCTGTTGCAGCAACTCCTTAACTATGGACACAATTTACAAAATGTCTTTCAGCTAGTCAGCGTGATAAAGCATTTAAAACACATCTGATGTAAGAACTACTGAATCAGTGGATGATGCTATGTCTATTTTACTTGGACCAATGTTTAAATGATTACCACCAGTTTGTCAAGATTCTTATGAGATGTCACATGTAGGATGCCAAGAATGTTTAACTAAGGGCACATCTACCCTGGGAAATTGTTTTAAAATAAGTTATTTCAAAATAATAACTCCCAACATAACTATTTCGAAATAGCACATCCACACTACACAACACTACAAGACACCATCAAAATAGCACAGAATTATATTGAAATAGTGCGTCCACACTCATTGGAGCCTGAATCACATTTAATGCCCCCGGAAGCACTCCCGGGAGGGCATCAGGAGAGCAGTCACTTCCTGTAGCTACTTCCTGAAGCTGAGACTTATGCTTAAAGGGTCTCCTCTCTAAAACTGCATCTCACACTCCTCTTCTCCACTGCCTACCCCTCATGGGACACCAAACTCACACCATGTGCTCTGGTTGCCCTTGTGGATGACACAGCACTGACACCCTAGAGCCAGAGCTGCTGCAAAGCAGTGCCAGGCTCTTGGGCCTCGTACTGCACCTCATATCACACTTCACCTAGGGTTGCCAGGTGTCCGGTTTTGAACCGGACACTCCAGTATTTGAGCTTTCTGTTCAGGAAACAAATTGAGAAAATATAAATGAGAAAAATATAAATGTCCGGTATTTTGTAAATAAGATGTAATGTAGATTGTGATGTAATGTCAAGTGACATGCATCTGACAAAGTGGGTCTTTGCCCACGAAAGCTTATGCTCCAACACTTCGGTTAGTCTATAAGGTGCCACAGGACTCCTTGCCACTTTTGCAGATTCAGACTAACACGGCTACCCCTCTGATACTTAATGTCAAGTGTGTCCGGTATTTTTGTTGAAACCTTCTGGCAACCCTAACTTCATCCAGGCTGCCCACATGATACTTCAGGACCATGACAAGTAGCCCAGACTGGGGAACCTCTTCACCTAGGCTCTGGCGCTGATGGACCAAATTCCCCTGCATCCTCTATACACCATGGAATGCCGCTTCCGGTGGCGGGAAACCATCCACCTGGTGGGACCACATCATCATGCAGAGGTGGGATGACCAGCAGTGGCTCCAGAACTTCCGCATGTAGAAGGCCACAATCCTGGAACTCTGTGAGTAGCTCACCCCTGCCCTCAGGTGACAGGACACCCATCTGCAACCTGCCATCCCCCTGCGGAAGCATGTCACCATCACCCTGTGGAAGCTCACCATACTGGACAGCTACCATTTGCTGGAGAACCAGGTAGGCATGGGGAAATCCATGGTTAGGTCTGTGCTCATGCAGGTTTGACTATTTCACTAGGAGGGTGGTGAAGCACTGGAATGGGTTACCTAGGCAGGTGGTAGAATCTCCATCCCTAGAAGTTTTTCAGTCCCTGCTTGACAAAGCCCTGGCTGAGATCATTTAGTTGGGGTTGGTCAAGCTGTGGGCAGGGGTTTGGACTCGGTGACCTCCCGAGGTCTCTTCCAGCCCTAGGATTCTATGTTTCTATGATTCTATAGATGGTCAAGGCAATCAATGCCATCCTGCTGTGGGGGGGGTCACACCTTGGGGAACGTGGACACAACTGTCACAGACTTTGACGCCATGGGCTTCCCCAACTGCAGCGGGGGGCCATTGACAGCACCCACATCCCCATCATGGCCTCCTACCCCCATGCCTCCAAATACATCAACAGAAAGGGTACTTTTGGTTGGTGCTGCAGGCCCTCATGGACTACGAGGGATAGTTTGCAGACATTTAAATCGGGTGGTTGAGGAAGGCACACAACACGCACATATTCAGGAACTCCAGCCTGTTCCACAGGATGCACGCCTGCACTTTTTCCCTCGACCACACCATCAGGGTCGGGGATGTGGACATGCCCATCTGCACCCTGGGCAACGCAGCCTACCCTTTGCTCCCCTGGCTGATGAAGCCCTACATGGGTAGCCTGGACCCTACCAAAGAGAATGTCAATGCCAGGCTCAGCAGGTGCTGCATGGTGACTGAGTGTGCCTTCAGCTGCCTCAAGGGAGGTTCAGGAGTCCCCTTACCTACCTGGACCTCATTGATCAGGACATTCCCCCCAGGTTGTGGCGGCCTTATGTGCATTCCACAACATCTGTGAGCGCAAAGGGGAGCCTTTCCTGCCAGGGTTGGGGCCAGAAGCTGAGCGGCCAGCCAAGGCTTATAAGCAGCCAGGCACCGCTGCCATTCAGCAAGCACTCTAGGGGTCTGTGCTCATCTGGGAGACCTTAAGGGAGCTTTTCAGCTAAGGCCACCTGTGAGACTTTCTCCCAGGCCTCCCCACAAGGGGCTACTGCATTGCTCCTGTGTGCCTTTCCTCCCCACACCTCCCTTCCCCCTCCACCACAGACCAAATAAAAAAGCATTTTTGTTTGAATACAAAACTCTGATTATTTATTTGAGGGATATACAACTGGGAAAAAACCTGGGATGGGAAGGAGGGACGAGGAAGAGGTACAGGGGCTCAAGGATGGGGCTGGGAGTGGTGCCTGCCTCAGGTACCTTGGGAGGTTTTGGCTACCCAGAAGGTCTCACTCCCATGTGTTTGCAGGACCTGGCAACCCTTGGGAGGACTAGGAGGAGAAGCCAGGGGGGTGAGGTGAGTACTGGGAGTTGGGAGGCAGGGAGTTGGGGGTGGGTCAGTGCAAGTAGGAGTCTGGTGGACCGCTCCATACACGCGACCATGCGCTTCATTACGGATGTTATGGAGGAGCATGTGGTGTCATACTATGTGAGAGGTGCTCCCATATGGCCTTCCTCAGCTCCTGGTCAGCCCGGCACTCCTTGCAGTTGGTGACCCACTCCTGGCACTCCTCATCAAAGCTGGGGAATGGAGGCTGTCCAGGTATTCTCGCACTAGGTTCTCGCAGGTTCGCCTCCACCTGCAGATCTGGTGAGGTCATGATGATGGCATGGGAGGTGGTGGACATGCCATGCTTGCAACGAGCCCAGCTGTGAGGAAAAGTTACAAGGCCAGTCATCCCAGGAGACACTGTGCCCTAATCTCTGAGCCAACACCAAAGGTCTCAGTTCTGATGCCAATGATGTGCTTTGAGCAAGGCTACCTGTAGCCTAGACAGTGAGTACTTTCCTGCAGGAGCACAGATGTCCTAGGAGAGCCTCACTACCCCCACATCCTGGGGACAAGCAGGCATGGAATGTACCAGACAGGCCAGGAGCCTGTGGGGGAGGTGAGGCGACTCGGCTTCCTTCCATGTCCCGCACACACTGGGTCTGGCACTGGTGGTATCCCACAGAGAGGTAACATTTATTCCTGCCCGGTGGAGGAGGGGGCATGTTGGGGAAGGTGTATGTGAGCAGCAGACACCGCTTGCCAGAGAAAGTGTTATTAGGGTCCCTTCCTCATCCTCCCTCCTGGCAGGTTCCCGTGTATGGGATCGGTCTCCTCTGCATCACCATGCTTGACCAGGAGCAGATGTTGCCTGAGTGCAGATTTGAGCCTGTGCCATGTGTGGCACTGCTGTGTGGTGGCTTGTCATGGGAAGGTGTCCCACCATAGAGGCTGGTGTAAGGGAGGTCTCTCCAAGAACCACGTGAGAGGGACCAAGGGGTTCCTATGTGAGAGCATCATGGGACTGAGTGCTCCATACTGGCTCTCCATGTGCACCCACATGCACAGGCTCTTGTGCGACCCCCAGGCTGAGAAGGCCGAACCAGGAGCACCCAGCCCCTTGCAGCCTGCTCCTGTGCGTGTGTATAGGGATAGTTACAGAACTCACCTGCAGTGCCTTTCCTGGGTTTGTCCAAGCCATGGGAGACATCCTGGGTATGCCTCACAGCGCGGCTATTTCGAGATACTGGAGGTATCCCAAAATAGCTACCCCACGTTTTAACAAGCCGCCCAGTATTTCAAAATATTTTTTTAAAATAACGGGAGTACGATTTTGGCATTCCTGTAACCCTCGTTCCATGAGGGTTAAGGGATGTCTCAAAATAGTGCGTTATTTCAAATTTTGATGCTGTGTAGACACGCCAAATTTCAAAATAAGCTATTTTAAAATAGAATCGAAATAAGATATGCTATTTGCATAGTGCAAATTGCGTATCTTATTTTGAGTTTAGGGTGCTGTATAAATACACCCGCTGGGAGGGGGGATCAGATCCAGGCTGAGGATGACCTCCTGGATAGCCTGCTCCTCCTCCTCCATAACCCTGTCTCCATGGAGGCTGAAACCAGATGTGCTCTGGCCGGAGTCAATGACAAAGGCGGGAGATGACTGGCCCCCCCTTCCCAGGATGGCATCCAGCTGCTCGTAAAAGCAGCAGGTGTGTGGTGCCACCCCAGAGTGGGAACTTTGCTCCCTGGCTTTGGAGTATGACTGCGAGAGCTCTTTTAACTTCATCCACACCTGGTCCTGCATCTGGCTCTGCCTCTTCTAGGCCAGGCTGGTGCCCATCCAGCTGTAGAGCTCAGCTTTGTGCCTCTTGGTGTGGAAATCCTGCATGTTGGTCTCTTTGTCCCTGATCTCAATGAGATCCAGGATCTCTGTACCAGTCCAGTCCAGTGCCCTCTTTCACCCCAGCCAGGGGCTTCAGAGGTTGCTGCAGGTGTGCTGGCAGCCATGAGGGGCTCAGAGGGAGCACTGGGGTCTGCCATGGCTGCATTGAAGGGAACTGTGTGGCATAGAGCTGGCAGGATTTTTCTGATGCCACAAGCCTTTTCCCTTCTGCCTTCAGCTTTAAAGTCTGCAGGAAAATGGGAGCAGTGGAGCTGTCGAGGGTGTGGCCAGAGCAACCACAAGTACAGCTGTGAGTGGCCTCTGGAGGCCAATTATTTTGAAATAACAGCAGCTGAGTATCCGCACTAACGCTATTTCGAAATAACAATTTTGAAATAAGCATTATTCCTCTGTAAAAGCAGGAGTTATTATTTTGAAATAACAGACCAGGGCTTAATGTCTGGGCACGTTGAATGGCACAGAAGGAAATTCGGGGAAGGAAAAACCGTTCATAAGCAACAATTAAAGGGACAAATGATCTTTTATTGAAATCCAATACACTGGCATTTCAAAATTAACATGACTGAATTAACGCTGGCCTTCCGAAGGGCAACGAGCTTTCTGCTGTTTCCGGTACAAGATGAAACTGCAGTCCTGCTTGCTTTGAGTAGTGAAATGGGAACGCATTTGCTTGAGCAGAAGAATACTTGCCCAGTTGGTTATACAGTAAGTGGCTCCATTTCATTTGTTTTTGTTCTGTTGTTTTAATAAACCCAAAACATGGTTGTCAGCTTCAAAACTGGGACCTTCCATCAGTGTCCATAGAGATGGAGGACTGAACACTGCTGCTATAAAGCCCACAGAACAATGCCCAGTCATATTTGAAAGGCAAGCCCGTCAACGGGAAGAGGGGGGCAGTTGCCCTAGGGACTGGTGATTCAAAGGGTCCTAGGGCTGCCAACACTGCTACTTCTGCAGCACCCAGAGTCCCAGGCCCTTTGAATTGCCACCGAATCACTGTGCCATGTCGCGCATACTGAGCGGCTCTTAGGGCTACCTGGGATTAGGAAGGTGGGGGCACCATGCAGTGCGCTCCAGGCAGCGCTGGGGAGAGGGTGCCATGGTATGGGTGGCACTGAAGGCCAGCTGCCCTCAGCCCCGCCCCTTCCAGCTGAGGCCCCACCTCTCCCAGGAGTGTGGAGCCATCATGGATGTTGGCTCCCCTGTTGAAAAGCAGCTCTAGACTGCTGAGAGGATCCCCGTCTGCACAGGTAGGAAGACTCCAGGACCAAAAGGGCAGCATCCTCCAGAGCATTCCTTACCACTTGTTTCAGTAGCAGCAGCATGTGTCCCCTCTCCCAGCATCTCTTGCTGAAGACACCCGAAGTGCAAGGGAGCCAGGAGCCTGGCCACGCCCCAAACCAGTTGGCCCCAATGAAGCATCACTGGGTTCCCGGCGGCGGAGTCAAAAACACTAGATCCCTATTATGTTCTATTTGTGACCTGTATTTGGGAAGGAAAGGGGGAAAGGCGAAGCTGTCTGTCTATCCTACTGCACTCGATGCAAGACACATGAGAATATTTCCCACAATATACACTGCACCCTGGCAAAGCCAGCCTCAGAAAGGAGCAGTTGTGTTACATAGAATTCAGATCTTTCCTCATATCTTTTCATGGGAAGACTATGGTAGCTCAAGGCAATACCAGATCAAGGTTCCTGAGGGGGAGAAGGGAATACTCTTAACCATTTTCATGTCACCAACCCTGTTTGGCTGCCCCTCGCACGCCATATAACAGCCAGGAGAGGAAAACACAGCAGCCAGTATCTGAGTATCTTTTATTGGCACACTGCCCTGGAAAGGCTGCATTGACCAGCAGTGTTCTGGTAGAGCATGAGATGTCGTTTATCTTCATATTTATCTGCATAAGCCATTAAACACTTCTGATAATGTTGGTCAGGACAAAAATACCGGGCATTGAGTACAATTTAGCAATGTCCATAAACTCAAGCAATTAGTTTTTCTTTTAAGTTTTGACTATAAACATTCCTTTAAAAAAAAACACCACTAGGAAAATTTATCCAAGTGGAAATAATATTAAATTATATGTAGCAACAACCAGACTCTCCCCGGCATGAATACAGCATTCATAAATCTCGATTAGCTGTAATTTTTCACATATTTGGAATCTACCCACATGCAAATTAGTCCCATTTGTACAATCAACATTGACGACATTAAAATCATTCTCATTTGCCAAAGCACATGAGCACCACAGTCCCTGGACTTGATAATTTTTCAGTTCAACAATCACCTTGGACTAGGTTCCGAACCTGAGTTTTACAGCAAGAAATCAGATTGCATTTGGAAATGGCACTCCTTATAACTGTGGTGAAAATTAACAACAGACCTGCCATTCATTTTCATTGGCACTTTCTGGTGCTTTAACTCCTTTATTTATTTTATTTTGGGGCTGCCAGATGTTCCACCCAATTCCAACTCTATATAGATCCTTCCTCTCCTGGCCTATTGTTGCCACAAGAATTTCAGTGTAGCCAGGAAGAGAAAACATGGAGACATCTCCAGAGCCTTCCCCAGAGTTGGTCAAAACTTTCTGATCACAAGTTTTTGCAAATATTTCAAAAATGTTCAAACCGTTGAGAGTGATTCGATCGCTTTTAAAATTTGAAATTTCAGCAGTAAATTCATGAGAAATACCCCTCAACTGCCCAGCCCCCCAAATCACTATTTTTTCTGCTGTTTGATCCCTCTCTTCCTCCCCATTAATTGACCAGCACAGGCTGCTCATACAATAGTACATGGCACCAAACTCTTACCTGTTGTCCCATCCAAGGACAAGGACACAATCAGGAGTTTTGTCATTGATATAATTTGGACTTGAACTGGGCCCCAACAGTTTCATAATGAGTCTGATCCAAAGCATATTACCCATTTAAATGGAAAAGAGCCCCATTTACTATCAAGGCTGAAGCCTTAAATGTCGCCATAGGCACAGACCTATACCTCCGCAGCCAACTTCATTCCAGTGTCCTTTACTCACAGAAGCTAATCCCAGTGGGAAAAAATGACAGTATTTGGGACAAAGAGCTACTGGCTGTCAAGGCAGCTTTTTGGGAACATCACCTCTACTCAGAAGGAGCCCAGTTCCCAATCCAAGTCCTGACAGACCACCAGTACCTAAAAAGATCCCATGTGCTTAGAGAGGAGTGACTGAGGCAGCGAGAGTAAGCGACTTGCTCACAGTCACCTACTAAGTCTGTGGCCAAGTCCACAGCTCCAGAGTCTCAAGTACATCTAGACGGCAGAACTTTCCCGAGGTTTTCCAGAGGTATCCTGGAAAAGCTCTGTCACATCCAAGGAACATGTCTGCTTTTCCGAAAAAAATTTTTGGAAAAGCAGACGCGTTTTTTCAGCATCCCTGTAAACCTCGGTCTACGAGGAAGAAGGGATGTTCCAAAAGAGGCTTTTTTTCTGACATTTGGCCCAGTGTAGATGGGCCAACTGACGGAAAAGTCTCTTTAGGAAGAAAAGCGGGAAAAGATGCGCAAATTGCGGTTCGCAATTTGCATGTCTTTTTCCAGTAGAACTTTGTAGTCTAGACACAGCCTCAGCCACCTCTTAGCCACAAGACCATTGTGATCATCTTGTCTGACGTCCTGTGTAATACAGGCCATAGCATCGCCCCCCCAGCTAATTCCTAGAGCACATCTTTCCGGAAAAACATCTATTCTTGGAACACTTGGGTATTATACAAACAGAGCTAGAGCTAGAGATTGAGATTGAGATTGAGATCAAGATAACTGCTTCCCAGAGGCTGCAGGAGCTTCAGGATGTGGGAGGAGGCAGGGAGCCCAGCTCCTGCTGGGTCTTTTCTGACCAGGTGAGGCACCCAGCATTGCTCCCACTTCTCACTTGCTGCCAGCCAGCTGCCTGCTAGGGCAAAGGAATCTGCAGGAGCCAAGCGAGGAGGGAAAAGTAAGGGTCTATGATATGGGTGGCCTGCCTCACCACATCAGTCACATTGCAGGATCATGTTCCCAGCAAATGACACCCCTTTCCCCTCCTCCCTCTCCCCCCAGAGATGGAAGAGGATGTCAGGCAGCAGAGCAGGCCAGGGGCAGCACATGACTAATTCAGAAACAATGTGGGCCAGCCAACACCAGGTTATGCAGTGCGGGTCAGCCAACATCAGGTTGAGCAGTGGGGCAGGACTGGCAGATGCAAAAAAGTGAATCCAATTGCTTGTGTGGCTGGCTAGCTATGGAGCTCAAATGTGAGGCCAGCCCTGTCTGACCTGAGGCCATGTACAAAAGTGACAGCCAGGGCCTGGCTGAAACTGGGCTCCTTGAGTTGGGTGAATGTCCTTGGTGGGCTGGAGAGGAGTCCATCATCAGAGTGAGGGGAGCTGCTGAGCTGAGAGAGATGCAGGAAAAACGTGTTGGTGAAACCAGTGGAGAAGAATATGTCAGAGGGAGCCTGACATTATCCGTGGATACTGGCTCCTGTTAGACTTAGCCTGCTGCGGGTTGACAATGCAGCCAGATCATTCCTGAGCAATCTGCTGAAAACTGTTCCACCTGAGGGACTCCTCAGTGCTGCTAGCGATGTACCTACAGATTCATTCCACACTCCAGTGGCCCTGTTCACAACACCACTGTCCATCTGCCAGGCCTCTCGGCTATTTGAGATAGTGAAAGCACTAATTATTCGTGGTGTTACTTAGTGAATTCTCACTGCTACTGCTTGGTATTCAGATGAACAGCAAAGCACACTGTCTGACACCTCCCTCAGCTGATGAGCTATTTCAAACCCTCCGATCAATAACTTTTGATCCCTTTGATAAGAAAGTGTCAGTCTGCTCTGGATATGGCTTACCATCCCCTATTTTCACAGCTCTCAGCTGTCTGACATGTGGCAGCCTCACTCCACTGACATTAGGGCTGCATTCCAAGGACAGTCTCTGTGCTGAGTATTTTTGAATCAGTAAAATGACATTTTCAGGGAGAAGCTGCATTTTAATAGTAAATGGAGAGAACTGTTAAAAGCCACAGCAAACCCAATTTGGCACCAGACATTTCTAGTTTCCATACACACCACACGTGCCTCACAGCTGTGAAGCTGACATTGAAATTTTAAAAGTTGAGACGCCTGAAAGCATCTGCTAACCATTCTGGGTCATCTACAAAGTACAGGCTGAGTGTTTATCTCTGCTTTTACATCAGCCACAAAGACAGCCCAGTGGATGCATTTTTGTGTGTGTTTCTTTGTCTTTTCTACACTTCTTTCATTAATTATTACCATTTTGTGGTGGGGCTCTGTAAGGGGCACAATCATAGTACTTGAGCATGGAGCTAGGACTTCTGGCTAACATGAGGGTCAGGGAACAGTATACTGAGACTGGGGGCATGGTCCAAACCCACCTTCTGCATTGGCCAGTGCTGCTGGGCAAACTGGTGGACTGTCTACTCCAAACTGCATATCCAGAACAAGTTGGACAGATTTAAATTTTAATGATGTAAAACAGCAAGCAAGGAACTTAGATTTAAATAATACATTTTAATCTTCTTTTGCATTTGTATTTTGTAGTCATTTTCAGAAGGGTTAATTCTCATTGATAACCATTAAACCAATTAGAAGTAGCCTTTTCACTAAACGTGGTGCTTCTTTATGCTAGCCAGGAATCACGCTACATTTATTTATCCACTCTGCTTAACTTTTATTCAGATAGCCACTTACATATATTCACATCCTGAATTTTTATTACATAAGAAAATGGTCAGTGATGCATTTCTGATTTACTCAATGATTACTTTTTAACTCATGATTTAGGTAAAACTCTGTTTGGATGGGAATGAAAATAAATGCACAGCACAGTACTTACTTCCTAAAATTGAAACAAGTATATTACCTGTGCTGAATACAGAAGAAAAAAATCAAAGTCCATCAAAACATCTTCTCCATTTAAAACAAATTGATTAACCAGGCCAGTATTATCTGCATCAGTGAACTGAACTGATTGTTTCTGGTTGTAAGAGGGAGTTTACCCCCCAGAAACCTAGAAGGGGCTTGTGAGGCTGAGAAATGGCCAGTTACCTGCATAGACCAAAGTTGGGAGGGAATTAAGTGGCCTAAGTAACCCCTAAATAATGCTGGAGCCAAGCTGAGAAACAACAGGCGGGACTAGTATAAAGCCAGGAAGCTGGCAGCAGAAGAGAGTTCCAGTGAGGGAGCCTGTGGCTTCTCGCTGATGCTAGAGAAGCAAGCAAGCAAGCAAATCCAGGGGAAGAGTAGAAACCCAAGAGAATCCAGGGCCTGATGGAAGGATTTACCCACCCAGAAGGGTGGTAGAGCACCTGAGAGAGGTGGAGCCGGAAAAGGTTCAGGGAAACTGTAGCAAAGTAGAACATTGATTAGAGGGTCCCTGGGCTGGAACCTAAAGTAAAGAGCAGGTCTGGTTTCCCCTATTATCCATTGGAGAAGTGGCACAGTCAATGCAAGGAGGGAAAAGACTGTCATATTGGATGCAGAGACTTTGATAACCCCCAGAAGGGGAAAAGCATCCAGGGACCTGGTCAGAGTCATGGGACAGAGAGCACCCTCAGTTGCAATGAGAGAGAGGGGGGAGAGGATGTCAGGGTGCATGAGCAAGTGACAGAAGGGGGCATTACACCTGGAAAGAGCTAACCCCAGAGCAGCCAATGGGAGGTGCCCTAGCAACAAGTGGATGCTGTTACACCGGTCCCCTTTCCTTCCAGATTCTAGAACTAGCACATCTTCTCTTAGCACCTCATTTTAATTCACAGACTGGAAGGGAAAAACACACGTTCTTGCTTCTTCATCTTCCAGTCAGTTTCTCAACTAGGACTGAACTAGTCACTGAACTGAGCTAGCTGAATGAACTGAAAACATTCTCTCTACACTTGCAGAAGGGGGCACTGCTGACAAAACTGCCAGTTTAGCCCTTCACCAAACTGTGGTTCCATCTTCTTAGCCAGTGACAGCCACTAGCTCAGTGCTTTCAGCCTCTCTAAAACTAGGTACCAAATATATCTTGTCTGCTTTTTTTAATCTCAATTTTGATTTTAAATGGATTTCTTCTTTAAAAAAACCAATATTTAACTTTAAAAATTCAATGAAAAACCTCAGATTAAAAAAAAATACTGATTATTATCTGCCCTGTCCCAGAGCTACCAAAGGAATGAAACTTGCAGCACATGGAAAGATCCTGGAGGGGTATAGTGGGGAGTGGTTGTCTTCCTCTGTAGCATGGGTCATTTGCTGGTTTGAGCTAGAATGAGTGGTGGATTCTCTGAAACTTGAAGTCTCTAAATCAAGATTTGAGGACTTTCAGGAACTCAGACAGAGGTTATGGGCCTGCTGTAGGAGAGGGTGGATGAGTTCTGAGGCCTGCAATATACATGAGTCAGACTAGAGGATCATAATTGTTCCTTCTGATCTCAACATCAGAGTCTGAGATCTCCAGGACACCCATGGATGTACAGCTCTCTGACAGGACAGGAAATGGTTCAGAGCCCACGTTCATCCTGTAATAGCTATTTTAGGTACCACACTTGCCCACAAACAGCCCTAATATTAAATCATGAATAGCTGCGATCAGGCTGACTGATGGGAATATAGCATTTACGAGTGCCTCTTTCTTGTATTTAGACTGAAGGTTTCACTCACATTAGGGCTGTGATCTTGATGTACTCCTGGAATTCTCCATTCTCCTGCTACTGCACTGATAGGAGTCAACAACTTCCCTCCTGCAACATTTCCCAGGCCACTGAGAAATGTTCCAGCAGTAAAATAAACACGTGAGAATGTGCATTGGAAACCTTCCATTTAGCCCCTGCCTGATATACCTGTCAACATGACCTATAAAGATACCGAGGTTACATTCCCTCAGTGAAATGCCATAAGACAGTTAACAGTGTTTTTCAATGTGTATCTACATCAGGACATATCATCACCCCTCATCCTTTGTCAGTTGTGCAAAAAGAAGCCTGTATTACCACCTATCTCCTCTCGCTTGGATGGTCCCACTTAACTCCCCTACCCCCACCTTGTTCCTCATCCAGTCAGTCACTTCTCCACAACTCCGTCCTCCCATCCCATTGGTTTGCCATCACAGTCTCATCCCCAGGCCAGTCTAAGGCTCCCCTTGACCCCAACATAAATTCCCAGGTCCATTTCTTTCCCTCATCCTGCCATACTCCAAACTTAGCCTCCTCTCCCTGAACTCCTTCTAAAATGTACTCCCCATGCCCACTTCCAGCAGTTGAAAGGGGCAGGCATGGAGATCACAAGTAAAAAAGTCTCTCTGTCTCAGTTTTGGTGCCTATCCCAGGACCCAAAGCAAAATGGACCAATTGCAGGAAAAGTTCTGATTAGCCCTTGACTGGAGCATGCTCAGCATGGGGGAATTTACCTCAGAATGTCTAGTACGTCTGCTGTAAGCACGTGCAAACGTTTTTTTCAAAAGTGTAGTGCTTAGCCAAATCTGGGTGCATTTTCATAGAGTCAACACAAGGCACAACCCTGACACAAAGGCCATCTCCTGACAAACCTCTCACCAAATGTCTAATTGCACAAAACCAAACATCCCTGCACCACCCCTTCTCCAAGCCCACCCTCGCTTTCTCCATTCCCCCCTTCTCGCCATGGCTCACTCTCCCCCATCCTGACACACTGTCACTCAGCTAGGGCAGAGGGTTGGGCTTAGTGGCGGCCCATCAATACAGGCAAACTAGGAGGTCACCTAGGGCGCCAAGATAAATGGCCATTGAGGGCTTTGGAGGTGGGGGCGCTGATCACGCGCCGATCGCGCGTTTCGTCTAGGGTGCCAGTTGCCAGCAGCTCATCTAGGGCCGCTCCTGATTGGGCTGCAGGAAGGGGCAGGCTCCAGCTGTGGGGTAGGGCTGGGGATGAGGGATTCAGTGTGTGGAAGAGGTCTCTGGGCTGGTGCAGGCAGCAGGGGAATGAGGGCTCTGTTGTGGGGTTAGGCTCTGGGTTGGGGCTGGAGATGAGGAGTTTGGGGTACATGAGGGAACTCAGAGGTAGAGTTGGGGTTTGGACTGTGGGGGGTATGAGCCATAGGAGGAGTTTGGTTGTTGGATGGGACTCCAGCCTCAGGCAGGAGGTTGGGTTTGGGGAGGGGAGGGGGTTGAGGTGCAGGGTCCCAGCAGCACTTACCACAGCTCCCAGGAAGTGGTTGCCTGGTTCTTACATCCGCTATGCACATGGGCAACCATTGAAGCTCTGTGTACTATCCCCATGCCTGCAAATTCACACCTCCACACCCCCACAGCCAGGCTTATTGAGGTGGGGAAGGGGACAACTATTCTGGGGCCTGGTGATTCAAAGGCAGCAGTGGTGCCCCGAGCCCTTCAAATCACCATCTGAGTGCCATATGATGTGTTCCAGGTGGTTCTTAGAGCTACCTGGGGAGGCAGAGGTACCACATGGCACTCTCCAGGAAGTGCTGGGAGGGGGTGCCACAGTTCAGGTGGCACTGAGGGCCAACCGGCCTTGGCCCCTGCCCGAGGTTCTGCCCCTTCCAAGAGCACTGAGATGCACTTCCTTACCTTGTCCAGAAATCCAGTATAGCTTTTTGCTTCCCTGCTCACAGCTCTCATTGGTCATGGTTCCTGGACAGTGTGAGCTCGGGAGCTAGCTGTTGGGGCAGAGACAGCACATGGAGCCTCCCAGGCCATTCCTCCACCTAAAGGCCACAGGGACCTGGCAGCTGCTTCTGGGAGCTGCGTGGTGCCAGGATAAGATAGGAGCCTGCCTTAGCCCCGGGCCTCCATTGCACTGCTGACAGGACTTTTAGCAGCCCATTTTGGTGGTGACGACTGAAGCCACCAGGGTCCCTTTCTGACCAGGTGTTCCAGTCAAAAAAACAGATGCCTGGCAACCCTACATCCCAAGGTGTCAGAAAGGAGTGAATCCCTCTGTGAAGAAGGAGTAAAGGAAAGAAAAGAGACCGCCAGACTAATGAGTGAGTGGAGAAAGTGGAAAAACAGGGAGAAAAAGTTGGAGACCATCATGCAAATGGCTATGCTAACGACGTTTGATTTTGGCAATTCAGCCAACTGGCCTTGCTGGCTCCATAGAATTGAGTGATTCCAAATAGCTTCTGGTTTAACAAAGAAAGCACAAGAACACCAGATACATGTTCTAATACTTGCCAAGGGCCATGCAGATGATATCTTTTGTGCCCTGCCCCTCACTGTTGAGGAAAAGAAAGAATGTATCAAAGAGAAAGAGGCTTTTGATGCCAATTTCATAGGCAGACAAAATATTACATGTGAAAAGACTAATCTTAATAGAAGGTGCCAAGAAAAGGGGGAAACAGAGAAGTCTTTTATTACTGCAGCTCATAGTCTTACTAAAAGCGGCAAACATGGAATGTTAAAAGAAGAACTAATAAGAGATCGGATAGTTGTTGGCATAAGAGACACCAATTCATCAGCACAGCCTCAGTTAAACCCATACCTCACATGGGCAAAAGCTGTAGCAAAAAGTGAGAATGCAAGAAACCCTAAAGAAACAGCAGTGTGACTTATGTGCTAGCAGCATATGGAAGACTGCATCTGCCAATACTGACACAGTGAAGAGAAACGACAAATATGAAAGGGGCAGTCAGACCAAATTTACCACAAGAGCAGTGCACAATTAGAGAGTGAGAGACCAAAGAATCATAATAAGAAAGAAGCTTGGAAAAGCTGTGGAACATGTGGCAAGACACCAAGCCATAGCTGGCTGGCAACAATGTAAAGGAGCAAAATGCAGGAGATGCTACAAAAATGGGACATTTTGCAATAGCACGCAGAAGAATAATAGAAAAAGCCAAGAGGGAGTGTTATCATCAGACGGCAATGAGACCATACATCTAGGGACTACAACCTCAACAGGACAGATAACTTCTTAGAACACACACATGAACTGAAATGGTCAAAACTTTCAATTTAAAATTGATGCTGGGGGAGTCAGCATGGCAATTCCAATAAAATAGTGCAATTGATCCTAAGAAGGAGCTCTCCACAGGCCAAATAACATTATGCATGGGGCTAGTAACACCACATTGGGTATTTGTGGGTAGTTCTTTGATAAATTAGAGAAAGGATGGAATGTTCTTCATCAAATAATATATGTAATTCAAGGACTGGGAACATACAAGAGTAGGGAAACTGGAATGGCAAAGAGCAAACTACATGAGAGATGTGTCCACATGTCTTCACAGGGATTTGTAACGGGAGTACATAAGAGAATTGGTGCCATTGGCAATTCCCTTTGTTCTGACAGCCTTGTGCCACATTCCTGTATATTTGCTTGGAAAAAAGTCAAAGAACTAAAGGAAATGGAAGATAAATGGTTATTTTGCATTCAGAAGAAACTGCTGACTAGTGTCCAACCATGGTTGTAGTCTCAAAGCCAAATGGCAAAATCCAGATGTGTGTGGGCTTTATAAAAGTATGTGCAGAGAAAGACATACACTTCCTGCAATTGACCAGACATGAGCTCACTTATCAGAAGCCAAAGTCTTCTCAAAGTTAGATGCTACAGCTAGCTTCTGGCAAGTTCCCCTTGCTAAAATCCATCCACCAACTGTGTGTGTTACCTCATTTCGAAAATACGCTTATTGTCTTCTATTCAGTATATTTACCAAAAGAAAATCTCCCCTTGTGACAGGTTTGCCTGAGATTTGTTGCCTCGCAGATAATGTATTGGTATATGGCAGAGACAAATACGAACATGTTGAGCCACTACCATGCAGTTTTGAAATGCTTCCAACAAAGTGGTTTCTCTCTGAATGTGAATTTGGAAAGGAGCAGCTAAAATTTGTCAGACACAATTATCAAACAGGGAATTTAGCTGGATTCAGATAAAGTGAAGGCATTACTTGCCTTACCCAAACCCAAAGTTGTTTCTACTGTAAGAAGGTTTCTGGCCATAACAACCCATTTTGGGAAATTCTCACCAAGTTTAGTTCTTCTAACAAAACCCTCAAGAATGCCTCATGATGATTACAAACTGTAGTTCTGGTACAGCCTACAATAAAATGCATTTAATAAAATAAAAGAACTACTCATCTCTCCACCAGTTTTGGCACAATATTAGGTAAGCTATACAACAATAGATGCAGTGGCTACTGGCTACATCAGCTAAAGGCAGCTAGAAGGAGACTAGAAACCTGCTGCATTTGTATCAAGATGCCTCAAAGAAACCAAACAGTGGCATGCTCAAGTGGAAAAGGAAGCTCTAGCAGTCACTTAGACCTGTCAATAGTAGGGCTGTCAAGCGATTAAAAAATTTAATCGTGATTAATCGCGTGATTAATTGCGTGCGCCTCCCTTTTGAAATGCTGTGGCAGTGTTTCAATGGGGCAGCATTGCATGGAGCCCAGGATCAGCTGGAGTCCCCAACTGACCACAGGCTCCATGCAGCGCTACCCCTTGGAAGCTCCACAGCGGCGCTTCCAAGGGGCAGTGCATTAGGAGCCTGGGATCAACTGGGGAATCCAGCTGAGCCCCGGTTCTGCTGTTGTAAAGCTCCTTAGAAGTGCCAGAGTAGCACTTCAAAGGGGCTTTGCAATGTGGAGCCAGGGATCATCTGGGCATGCCAAAGTGCTGGAACGGCACTTCAAAGGGGCAGCGCAGATTAACGCCTGTGATTAACGCGTTAAAAAAATTAACGCGTTAATCCTGTCCTGTATTAATGGTTAATCGCAGGCATTAATGCAAGTCAATTGTCAGCCCTAGTCAATAGTTAAGTGCATATCTGTTTGGCTTGGATTTCAACACGGAAACAGATCAAAAGCCCCTACTAGTGCTATTAGGTGCAAAACCACTGGATGACCTTCCTTCTAGCATTGAAAGATTTCAATGAGGGCTAATGTGATTTGCTTTTAACATAGAGCAAATACCGGGGAAAGCCCGCATAATAGCAGACACTCTGATTAAAGCCCAATTGAACAGCCACCAAAAGAAGAAGAAAAGACCTTAGAGACAGATTTCAAAATTCATATTGACCTTGTTCTGGCAGTAATTTCAGCATCAGCCAGATGACTTCTGCATACTCGGAATGAACTAAAGGATAAAACTTGCCACAAACTGAATGAACTGTACCAAATAGGGTGGAGTTGAAGGCCACAACTTCTAAGAGACCCACTACCATATTTCTTACAGTGTTGTAGCTGGGTCAGATCCAGGATATTAGAGACAAGGTGGGTGAGATCATATCTTTTATTAGACCAACTTCTGTAGGAGAAAGACGTGATATGTGAAAACTCAGCTGATAGGAAGAATCCACTTGCATGACTCCCCTTCACAGAGGAAGGGCAAAATAACAAAAGTCTTTTGTCCCCTTTATCATCCCACAATAGTTCATCTGGTGTTGATGGACCTTTCCTGTTGTAGAGCAGCACTTCACACCAGTCTGGGATACAGATATCCCAATGTCTGGGATACAGATATTAAGAGCAAAATAAATGCATATAACACCTCACAAGCATTCAATAAAATTGAAACACTAAATATATTATGATAGTTCTAATATCTATTTTAACACTACTAACTCACAGGTGAGCCAGACTAATTTCAGCTATGTATCTGTTAGGGTTCTCTTGATGCATGGGGACCTTGGCATGATTTGGTACCTGGTCTGCCAGTATCACACAAAGTTTGACTCAAATGCTTGCAAACACTTCAAACTGTTCTGAACTTGTCAAAAACACCCAGAACCTACCAGTGGAAGTGCCAAAAGGACTTATCCTGAGGAATTGGGTTCATCTTCAATATTTCTGAGCACAACAAAAAGAGGATCTACAGTACTCTGTCAGGGAGTGAGTCCCCTCCACAAGGAACTGCGCATTCTCACACTCAGCAGATGTGAAAACATGAATGGAAAACTGATCAGAGCTCCTCAAAACCTTGCTTTAGAATATTGCTCAAGATTATTGAAATATAATTGATATGGGGACATACCAATGTAAATAATTTTACAGATTCACTAGAGGGCTGTGCCCCCTGCTTGCTCTGCTCGCCAACCCCCTTCTCTCTTGGATATGTGTCTGGCCAGTGGGAGAGTGCAGAAGGTGGCTGAGGGTACAGGGTGTCAGTGGAAGGGGTGAATAAGGGGCTTGGGGTGTGAGGTCTCAGTAGTGTGGTGAGTGAGGGGGCTGGGGCATGGGGTCTTGGCTGAGGGGGGGCGAGGGGGCTGGGGATGCAGGGAGGGGAAGGTTGTATGGCTTCTTCCCCCTCCCCCCAAACACTGGGAAGGGGGTAGGCCTCATGGCTCTAGCCTCCCTGGAAAGGAGGAGGGTACACAGCTCCTGCGAGGGAGGAGAGCTTGTGGCCCCCCAGGGCATGCGGCTCTGGCCTCTGGGGGATGCCGCGTGGCTCCCGCCCTGCTGGAGTACTGGGGAGGGGGCAGGGAGGAAGGAAGGAGGTAGGGTGGCTGATGGTGAAGGAAGGGGCCATGGGACACAGAGTGACATGATGACGTCACTCAATTGTCCCTCAGGAAAAGGTTTTTTTACATATAGAGAGAGAGATTCCTAGGCCAACATGAACCACTGAGACCATCTAGTCTGACCTGTATACTATAGCCCGTAGACCATATAGAATCATAGACTACTAGAACTGAAAGAGATCTTGAGAGGTCATCAAATCTAGTCCCCTGCCCTGATGGCAGGACCAAGCACCATCTAGATCATCCCTGATAGATGTTTATCTAACCTGCTCTTAAATATCTTCAGTGCTAAAGATACCACAACCTCCCTAGGCAATTTATTCCAGTGTTTAACCACCCTGACAGTTAGGACGTTTTTTCCTAATGTCCAACCTAAACCTCCTTTGTTGCAATTTAAACCCATTGATTCATGTCCTATCATCACAGGTCAAGAACAATTTTTCTCCCTCCTGTTTGTAACACTCTTTCAGGTACTTAAAAACTGCTATCATGTCCCTTCTCAGTGTTCTCTCTTCTAAACTAAACAACCCCAATTCTTTCAGTCTTCCTTCACAGGTCATGTTTTCCCTAATGTGATTCCTAGATCATGTGTTTTATTTTAAAGAATCTGACATGTATTTTGAATTGTTGCATATGGGTTATCATTTAAGTTCTAACCTTTTATTATAAAGTGAGTGAGTCATGGAGAGGTTACAGAGTTCCTGGTCCTCCACATTACCAGATAGGACCGGGATGTGTTGCAGCAGGGAGTTTAAAAAAAAGATAGGAATTTCTGGGTTGAGATCTCTAGTGCTGCTAATCACATATGTCCTCCATCCAAAGAAGTCTCAGTGAAATATTGGAGAGAGAGAAAAAAAACCTGGTGGCTCTTGAGGCTTCTAGCTAGGGTTCAGGGTAACAACAGGTAATATAGTTCTCTTTAAAACAGTTTGTTTCCTTTATTAAAATACTACATTGTGGCATAAAACAGATGGATTTAGTATATTTAATTAAATACCAACCTTTTATAGGAAAAGTCAGTATTTACTCTAAAATACAATAGAACACAATGCAGACTGTCCTTTCTCTGGATTTTTGACTCATCCTTCAGAAGTCTATGGCAGGGATAGCATTCTCTATTAAATGCTGCAAGATGGGTAAAAAAAATATTAAAACGTGATCATTTTCTATTAAACTCTATGAGATGTTTTTTTCAACAAAGGCATTTTAAAATCATTAGTCTTTTAGATTCTGAATTTATTATTTGTTTCATTATAGCATTTTAAGTAGTGGTTTAGACTCACTTGAACAATGCTTATTGGGAATATTTGTCCACCAGAAATAACACTAGTAGCACAGAGGAACTAATATGAATTCTGCACTAACTGGAGAATGAAGCTTTGCATGTACTAGACTAAGTGGCTTGCTTTCAAAGTGCTATTATCACTGTTGTAGATGGCATTTGGTTGCTTAGTAACCATCTTTATCGATGATTCAAGTTTTCTCCAGATAGCACTGTAAATGGATAGCACATTTATTGTTCTCTCAGCGGTGTGTCAGGGGAAATTATTTTGTAAAATCACTCCAAAAGGAAACATCCTTCTGTGTCTAGGAAATAATTTTTATTGGAGTGCTAGCCGAGGCAGCAGATGCAAATTCTTTTGAAATAAAAATCTGATGTTACAAAGCCATACTGAGCAGTACAATATTCACAGCCCTATTGTTTGGCTGGTATTCACTGGAAGAAGAAAAATGAATTTCTATGCAAGTGGGAAAGCATATCTGCTATAGTGCCAATAAACAACAAATGGTAAAAAGAAGGTCTCTGTAATGTTTCATTAAAACCACAGACATTACCATATGGACAATAGGCTGCAACTCATTAGTAAATGAATTCTATCTGTGACAGTCTTCCAATCCCAGACTTTGATGATTCCATTTGGCTTTTAGGCAGTAATCCCAATGGAAAGTGATTTTTATCTGTACTCGATGAGTTACTCCATAGATGGTAGTGATGAAGACGTTATGTTGACATCAGTTATAGTTGCAGACCTTATGGAATAAGTCAGTTTTCAAGGGGGATTTAAATAAAGACAGGATAGGGAGCCTAAGTACAATGGGATGATGATAGTTAAAGCTTACAAAGCACATTCCATCCATAAAACTAAAGCATTTTACAAAACCAGGTAAGAATTATTAGACACCTTTTACAGATAGGAAAACTGAGGAATATGTAGGTCAGATGACTTCACCAAGGGCACACAGTGAGTCAGTGGTAGAGTTGGAATAGAAACTAGTCATGTGTCCTATCTACCATGCCATGGGACTTCCCATAGATAGGGAGATCATTCAGGAATAAGGAGTCATAGGGAAAAGGGACATAATGAGAGTAAGAGAAGGAAATGAAGGTGGGATTTGGAAGTGGGGGGGTGTTGACGGGAATGGAATGTGATACGATATAGGAGAAGAGATCATAATGGAGTTGAGGAGATACCTGAATTCCAGGGCTGAGGAGACTAAAGAACAAGAATATATGCATTTATAAGTACACACAAATTCAGGTTTAATCACCGTCATCGTCAGGCAATGTCACCATGATGGTCCATACAATTAATATATTTTTTAACTTCCAGTCCAAAAATACCCCACGTAAATTTCCTAATAGTAAAAAAGAGACCGCACCTATCCTTCAAGATATCCCTGGCATCTGCCCCTCGGCCATGGCCCCTTACTAGGCTGGGGATCTGACTCTGCAGCCTGATCCAGGGATGGATCCTTACACACTGAAATTCATAGGTGCTCACACAGATACAAGGGTCTTCTTCGTGTTAAACTTTCACCTTTGCAGGTGGGCAATCACTTTTACATTCTGACATTAATTCTTCCAGAAATGCATAGTTTCCCTGTCACAGTTCCCTTCAGTAACACCAATTAACTGCTTCTTATGAACACAGTTTCCAGGTAGTCCCTATCTTACAAAGTAAAGCAGATTGCTTTGATCAATACGAGCTGAAAGCTTTTTAATGACATCCAAATTAGCAGAGCTAGTGCATGACCATCTATGCATGCTGGGAAGCAGCATCCCAGCTAGGGTGTAGAAACAGGACATCACAACTGAAAAACTCATTTCAGGCTTCCCTTCATGATCCTCCTGCTTCACTATTCTTGGTTCACAAGTATCTAGGCCACAGTCCAATTCTCACTGAAATCAATTAATGCCTCTCCATTGACTTCCATAGGAACCAACTCCAATTTAGTATCAAATCTCTGCTCCTTAGGTCTGGTAGCATTTAATAATGAACTTTAATTTCAGAGGTAGAGCCAAGCTTTGCTGGAGCAGGAGTTACAGGGATTTCAGAACGCTGCCTTGCGAAAACTCCCACAGGAAACTTCCTCCCTAGCCCAGACATTAAAACAGGTTCCAGTGGTGAAGTCTGCTGGCAGTTTCTCCCCATGACATTCCTTTTGTGGAACTGTAAAACTCATGAAACATGATAAATCAACAGACAGAAAAAAACGATCATAAGCCTAAAGCCAACCACAGTGAAACCAAACCCATACTACCTCATCCTCTTCCTCCTCAAAATTCCTGTAGCACTCAATCTTCCAAGAATTCTAAGGTAAGCAATGTAGATTGAGTTGAAGTGGTGGCAACTCACAGCTGGAACTGTGGAGGGGTGGATCTTAAAGAGCTTTTCCACCCAAAAATAATATTGGGGCCACAAGGGGCACATCTGGAGATTACACGGCAGCTGGGAACAGGAGGAGGTGTTGGAAGCGAGCTCTGTCCCCAAAAACAACATCCTGGGTCGGAAGCAAGGCTGCTGATGGAGCAAGTGTCCAAAATGCCTCTTTTACTATTAATCTTGTTCTTGCTCTCATGAAAAGAGGAGAAATCAAACTGTAGTCTAGTGAGAATAAGTAACCTTCTATCAAGTTTAAATCACATATAAAACATTTTCACGGCAAGCAAGCAGCTTGGTATACCCAGCTATCACATGCATGGGTGTTGCAAAATTTACAATGAGCCAGCCTGGAAATCTATTGATTTCAGTAGACAAGCCATTTAAAATGCCCAGCCAGAGAGGTTAAGTTCACAACTTTTCTACACACATGGAAACAGTAGGCTAGAGATTCTACCTTACAGCTATAAGTTAAATATGACCAAAAACTCACTCTGTAGTTGCAGAATCTGCAAATCTCATGCAAACTGAGGAGAATATTTTATGTCTGTAGAAAATATTGAATCCATTTTCTTTGAGAATAAGGGCATGTCTACAAAGCAGATAAAAGGGAACTTCCCATTGTCGGTAGAGAAATATAGATTGAACCTCTCTAGTCCAGAACTCTCTGGACATCCGTCATCCGGAATTATTTTAGTTAGTCGGATGTTCACTTTTCCTGGGTGTGGCCAAGTTGCCCACGGTCCCATAAAGTTTATTTACAGCCACGAGTCTTAGCTCTCAATGTTCTGTGCTGTTATTTAGCTCTAATTTACCCCAAATGTCCTCTAACAGCCCAGTAAGTAGTGGAAATGTTGGTAATGCTGCTAGACAATATTTCCGTGGTCTGGAAAATTCTCCGGTTCAGAACCGGTCAGGTCGCAACAGTGCCAGACTAGAGCGGTTCAACCTATATGTGTTTGCTCTGCCCACGCTAGTGTACTAAAAATAGCAGTGTGACCATGGCAGCATGGTGGCTGCTCAGGCTAGTGACCGAAGCACAATCCCCCCAGTTCCTGAGCATATACTCTGGTGAGCTATCTCAAGTGGCTGCCTACCCTGCTGCATCTGCAAAAACATTTGTTACTGCACCAGCTCAAGCAGAGCTTGACCATCTACCTACTCTGGGAAGCTGCATCCCTGCTGGAGTGCAGACATACCCAGAGCCTCTCCAGTCTTACTTAAGGCTCTGGAATACAGCAAATAGTCATGTATGCACAGCACAGCAATGAGACAATATCACTCTGCTGGTAATAGTCAAAGCAAAAGGGCCTATTTCAGTATCTATAAGATCCATACCTAATTGCAAGTGCTACTAAACCAGAACTAATGTTATCATTTACTATTTTCCATTCTAGTCACCTGTGCCAAGCAGGAAAGTTCAACCGCTATGAATCAGAAATGTGATATGATGGCACACTATCTCTGTTGATAGTTTTTGCTCAGGGATAGTATTTGCCCTTTGATACACGAAGCAGCATTGTATCTGTGGTCTTGGCAATGGTGCCTGCTGACCTGAGGACTTTTTGTCACTGAATTACAGATGAGAAGTTACCAGAGCTGGGAGAAAAGTGTCTGCTCCTGATCTCATTTATTCACAGACACAGGAACAGTGTTATATGATTACATCATCCTTCTGGGAAATGTTAAACAGAATGGGAAGGTTAACTCTTACAGTGGAACCCAGAGCAGAGAGATAGGCTTCTATTGATTGAATGATTCAATTTTTTTTTGCAAATCTAAATAAATACATAGGTCAGAGTCAAAAGGGAAAAAAGATAAATTCTGGAGAAACTGGGGAAGGAAAAATGACCTCTCTTTTAAGCATCTTGTACTCATCACTGTCAGACAAGATATTGAGTAAGATGAACCACAACTCTGATCTGGCATGTTGCCATGTAACCCCAGTGTTCCCACATAAGTTGTCTGGGGAAAGGCTTTTATTTTCCAGCTTTTGATGGACACACTTGAAGTGACTTGAAGCACTGTGTAAACCTAGAATGGTAAACGATGATAATGCATCATAAAATAGAAATATTATACATTTCATTTTCACAGATACTGGTGGATCTGAAAATAAAATAGCACAAAGTTGATGGCAATTTTGTACTTCTGGGTTATTCCAAATACCCAGTCTACATTGGTGATCGTTTTTTAAATATTTAATTGTCATTTTATAGCATTCAGCAATTATCTGTGTGCTTCCTAGAAGTCAATGAAAGGCATAGGTCCAGATTCTGAAGCGCCATTAAATGGTTTATTCTCATTGACTTTCATAGAGCTATTTTGACATACGCCAGCAGCAGGGACTCTGGCCCATTGTGTCAGGGTGTGGTAGTATCAGGGGTGTCTCCTACTGTTCATCTGCCTCTCCCCAGGACTTCTGTGGCTCAGCCCCCCACCCAAATCATTCCAAGTTCACAGGCCCAGCCAAAGAGTTTGCAGGTCCCAAGGCAGTGCGGTATGTTTGGCTGAGCTGCGTGGCTCCCAGTCAGAGCAGTAAGTGAGCGGCCAGGAGCTAGCCAGGGCAGGGCCCTGAATGCATGGGGCCCAAGGCAACTGCCTCCCTTGCCTTGCCCAAAGGCTAAGCCTATAAGTTCAGGACCCTTCTGTGGTAAGAAGAAGGTCCAATTGAAAATCCAAGCTAAACATCAAAATAATAATTCTACTGCCTTCAGGCTCTGTGGAAGTGCTTTTACTGACCCCGCTTCAGAGTCTCCCTCGCAGGAGCCTAACCTGCTTCTGCAGCATTCTTCCTTTGTTGCTTCTTGTCTTTTCCTTCATTGCGTCCCTTCTGTGGGGACTCAGGCAGCTCTCCCTGCCCTTTACCAGCCTGTGCTGCTCCCTGTGGGACTGCTTATCTGACATCCTGACAGTTTCAACCCTCTCTCAGAAATCCCACACATAAAACTCTGACCGAACTTTCTGTGGGTATTTGGTACCTCCATCCCCAACTGATCTCTCCACTCTGCTTGTATAGCAGGGGTGAGCAAAAGGGCCTCCGTGGGCTAGATCTGGACCACCAAGCGAGTTGATCCAGCCCTCAGAGACCCTGCCACTCCCTCGCCCCCAGGCCAATCAGGGTTTGGGGATGGTGAGAGCATGTGAAGTCTCCTTCCACCGTGCAAGGGGCTCAGCTCTTAAAGTCAACAGTCAGCGGCTGCTCAGTTGGCAGTTGACTCTAAGCATGGTGCTCCCTTGCAGGGCGGGGGCAGGGAGTGAGAGACTTCATGTGCTTCCCCTTCCCAGGCCCTGATTGACCTTTGGGAAGCAGGGGGGAGTATGCAAAGTCTCCTCCCACTGTCAGGAGCATGGGTACCTAGAGGGAACTGCCAGCTGATCAGAACAACTGGCGGTTCTCTCAGAGGGGGGCAAAGACTTTGCACGGTGTCATGACCATGCGGGATGGGCAGCAGCCTGGGGATTAAGGGGTTAACTTTACCTAGCCAGGTATCTGCTCAGCCAATAGAAATGCTGATAGGGATTTCAAACTGGGACAAAGGAATTTTTGGGTTCTTCCCTCCTTTGTCTCTGAGCAGTTTCTCTCCAGCTACTGAGAGGGACATACATCATGTCTGTCTCCAAGAAAAGACTCTTCATTATCTGTAAGTAGGGTAAAGTTTAGATAAATCTGTTAGGTTTTATTGTTTTATGGTTTGGGAATGGGAATCTGATGTCTATGCATTTAAAAATGGGTTTTTCTCTCCTTTGTAACTAAGTTTTGGCCCATGGTGGAATTCCCCATGAGTTTATTAATTGGTGACTTTTCCATCTAGTCACTATGCTTGTAACGGGAGTATTGTGGTGATAATAAAAGTTCTTTCTCTTTTTTTTATTAACCTGGTATTGGTTAATTTTTGTGTCCTGGGTCTTACTTTAGGGCTGAGATTTCCCAAGCGATCTCTTCCCTCGTTTCTTATTATTACTTGAGTAGTGGCAGCGGATTTTTATCCCAAAATCTAGGTTTTTAAGATTTTGGGGGGAAGTTTTATATCAAAGCCTGGAGAGATAAAGTTTTGGGGTACTTTTGCAGGCCCACACTTCTGCGTTTATCGTGCCAGAGTGGGGAAGGAGCCTTGGTACATGGTCCCCCACTCCCAGACCAATCAGGGTCTGTGGGTGGGAAAGCACGGAAGTGTCCTGACCCCGCCCCTTCTGCCTGAGACCTCCCCACTTCCGGGGCAGCCCCTCATCAAAAATTATTGCCCACTCCTGTTGTATAGGCTGTATCCCTTTCACAGCTGGAATCACTACTCTATTACCATCAGCTGGGCATTAGCTGCTAGATTGCAAGCTGACTGGGTTTGATTTGCTTCAAAGGGCCAGTCAGCTTGTGACAGCCTGTGGCCCAAAGAGGTTACAATCTAAATGTTTTATGACTGTAGGAGTATTGGTATCACAGCAATACAAACACATGGTTATTCAGGTAAGCCAGATTCTCTCTTGGTTATAATGATGCATTCCCACTGAAGCGGACATAGAAGCACCAATGCAACAAAGAGAATTTTTCCTGTAACAAAATGTGTTGACTTTACCCTGACTGTTGTCAGGTGATGCTCCAGAGTCTAGAAATCCAATTTTTGCAGAATGATTGAAAAGGCTGTGAACAACCACTACAGCAGGGTTATGCTTTCAGTACCAGCCACTATGGACAGCACAAAGCAAAGCAAACTCAAGCCTTGCAGATGAATTTCTAGTACCAATGCATCAGCCATATCAATGCTGGACATTTGTGCCAAAAAATGGCTTGTTGATACTGTTAGTGATTCTGCCTGTTCTTTAGGCATCTGCTCCCTCCTATTACTGTTTTAAAAGAAGGATTCAATTTGGGGTGGAGAAAGTTAGTTAGTTATACTCCCATCATCAGCTGATATTGGTCTTTAAGTTGATATACCCAAACATGAAAGAATCACTCACACATAGGTGGATCTTCCTTATGCCTTCTCCATTGTAGCTACTGTGGTAGGATGACAGATACTTCCCAGACACTTCTTCTGGTTGCCAGCTGAAACACTGATTCCCCTCACAACTCTTGGTAGATGGCATAAGATAGAGCAGACTCTAGGAAATCAGAGCAGTGCTCACCCAGCCTAGGATGGAAAAAAACTTATGTTCTTAGGTTCACTTTCTATTGCACCTCAGAATCAAATGGCAGCCCACTGAGATCATGCAGCACCAGTGTGACATGCTGCCCTTGGAAAATGGTGCTCACTAAGGCTATGAATACACTAAGAAGTTGTTTTGAAATAAGTTATTTTGAAATAACAACTCCTGAAATAATTATTTAGAAATAAGCTATTCCTCTTCACAAGCTGGAGTTATTCTTTCAAAATAACAAGCCCTTTATTTCAAAATAATGGGCTTGGTACTGTGGACACTCACCCGGTTATTTTGAAATAAGGGGAGTTATTTCGAAATAATTACCCAGTGGAGACATGCCCTAAGTGGGCCAGAAAGTTCTGCACTAACTCCAATTTGCCATGTGTTTATAGGCAGACGCTTTGAATAGACCACACTATAACAATCCAATCTTGAGGGGAGATTGGCCTGGGTAATGCAGCAAGATCCCCATCCATAGGATTAGGTTATAATCTTCTTCCCAAGTATAAATGATGTAAAGTGCTCTTGGCAACTGCTTCTCCCCATGGATCCAGAAGCAGTTGGGACTCCAACAAGCCCCTCAGATGTTGAGCCTTCGCAAGCTAGAGATTTCTCCCCCACCCAGCTTTTGCGACTATCCATAGGATAGAACACTTATCCTCCCTCAGAATCACAGTTATTCTTAATTCACCCATTGTATGCTCATTAATTACCCCGATACCATGGTGATGGGTATGTAAACCTGATTAGAACAGAACAGGAGAGAGAATCCATTGGCATAACCCTGCACAAGTCTGCAGAGGCTGGGGTTGAATTCCTGCCCCTGCTGAAGTCAGGAGAAGTTTGGCCATTGACTCTACGGGAGAGCTGGAGTTCAGCCCAGATTTTTTTTTCTGAATGGTACTTGTGAACTTTGTTAAAATGGGGGGTGGGTTAATCACAGAAAAAAGCATTGCTGTGTTTATTTATTTGTACTTGTGCACTGACCAGTGATTACATATAAACTCAGGGGGCCACAACAGGTAGCATGTTTGCAAGGCTATAGTACCAAGTTCATGTTGTGACTGATAGGCACTGGACTGACGTGATGTTGTGACTGATAGGCACTGGACTGACTGAGTGTGGAACAACTGATTAGCAATGGTGACTTTGCTAATCAGCCAGCAGTGCCTGATGTCCAATGGCTGATTAGCAAAGCCAGCCCGCTCAGCTAATTTTGTAATCCCACCTCAGTGTTTTTATTGACTATCTGATGAGCCCTGTCTTTCTTATTCACACATAAACCAATTCTCTAAAACACATTTAAAATTATGTATAGACTCTCCCTCTCTTGTGATGCTTAAGTTTGTAGAATTGATTTCCTCCTGTCTCTTCATGGAGACCTGCCAATGCTTCTCAGTTTCTCTCTGTAAAACAGCTATTAATGTCGCAGGACATTCCCTTACATCTGTGAATAGATTACACTACTTCATTAATTTTGTCAATGCACCTCTGAAGGCTCTAATTCTAAGACTCCATCTTCTTTTCTCCTTAATTCTGTAATAACAATCTGTGAGAAAACATATCAGACTGGTCAGTGTTTCTTGAAGGCATTGTTAAGAAAAACATTGGTATACCACAGAGCGAGGATTTGTTTATTATTGATGCAGCACTGACAAGACCAGGACTTAAGACACTAGTGCACAATGGCCCAGTTTCTGCCACCAGTTACATCGGTATATATACAGAATTGAGTCTACTGACCAATGATTTCAGATTTACACCTGTGTAAAAAAAACCCAGATCTTTGACTCATTCACTCTTTGTTACTATAGGTCGAACTCTCTACTCTGGCACTCTCGGGTCCAGCAATGTACATGGTCCAGCATGATTTTAGTGAGCTGGATGTCCACATATCATGGGTGAAGCCAAATTTCCTGTGGTTCCATAAAGTTTGTTTTCAGCCACCAATCCTGACTGGCTCTCAGTGTTCTGTGCTGTTATTTAGCTCTAATTTACCCCTGAATGTCTTCCAAGAGCCCAGTTAGCAGTGGAAATGTTGGTAATGCTGCTAGACAATATTGACTTCCCATGGTCCAACAAATTATCTGGTTTGGCACCGGTCAGGTCCCAAGGGTGCTAGACCAGAGAGGTTCAACCTGTATATACCAGCTGAGGGTCTGGACCTCCAATTTCACTTTCACTCTTCCAATTTTGGTGGCATTACTCCACATTAATACCAGTTTAACTGATGTTAAAATCTGCCTTATAGTGCTGTCATGGAGTGTGTGGGTGTTACCCGGGCCCTGTACCCCCATCCTCAGTCACACGTGGCTCTCAGCCAACAGGTAGAACAGAAGGTTTATTGGTTCACAGGGACACAGCATAGCCCAGATTTCTTGTTATAGGAACCAGGAGCATTCAGTACAATCCATCTTGGACCCAGTTGTGGGCCCCTGTCCCAACCCCCCAGACAGCTAGGCTCCCTTCTCCCTCAACCAGCCGAAAACTCCCTCACACACCAAGCAGCTGCTCACAGCCCTCCAGGCTGCCATGTCTCCTCCTTTGTTCAGATTCCCAGGCAAAGTATCACCTGACTGAATCCTCCACCTAGCTCAGGTGACAGGCCAGCCTGGGCCATTCCCTACATGGCTCCCTTTAGGACATGGGTTCCCAAACTGGGGGGCATGAAGAAATTCCAGGGGGGATGCAAGGTGACCCAGACCTTCCCCATCAAGTTTTGCTGCCCTGCTCAGTTCCTTTTTT
>CM057845.1:262658468-262681005 GCA_030068395.1 Apalone spinifera
TCAACCCAGTGAGAGTGAGTAAGGGCTGGGGACAACAAATGATGGAGAGGAGGGGAACAGAGAGTGCGGGGCCTCAAGAAAGGGGTGGGGTTTGGGGGAAAGATAGGGTAGATCGTGGCTTGCCCTGACATTTAAAAAGTGATCTTGGGTGTAAAAAGGTTGGAGACCACTGGTCTACACTAATCTCCTAAAACTCCCCCCTCTAAGAATTTTGGGGCTATGTCTAGACTACAGAGTTTTTTCAAAAAAGGTCGTCTTTTTTCAACTTCACCTGCATCTAGACAGCCATCGCATTCTTAAATCGAAATTAAATCAAAAGAACGCGACAGTTTTTTCAACAGTGGTAAACCTGCTTTTACGAGGAAGAACACTTTTTTTAAAAGAGCTCTTTTGAAAAAAGGCTTTGTTGACTGCAAACAGGGCTTTTTTGAAAGAGAGAGTCCAGATTGCCTGGGTGCGCGCTTTCGAAAAAGCGGATCACTTTTTCGAAAGTCTCATGCCTGTCTAGACGATCTCTTTCGAAAGAGGCTTGTAGTCTAGACGTATCCTATGTGACTGAGCTAGCCTAGACAATGGGATGTCTGTTCAGTTAGATTTGGCTGTAATCTAGCCTGAACCTAGGTGAACTTAAAGGTGATCTGAAATGTTCTTTTAAAAATACATTAAAACTGCTGAAGTTTTCAAATCCTTAACACAATAGGTAGAGCTATTTTTAAAAAAACCCAAATGTGTTTTAAATTAAAATATTTCAAGGTTGTTTTGAAATGCCAGGCTGAAGGACAGTGCCCTGCCAATGGCCAAAAGTAAGGGATATGCCTTTTAAAATTTACTATACATCATGTGATTGCTTTTCTCTACTGTTTCTACCACTCACTGATGCATGAAGCAGCTTCTCTGGAGGAAGTGTCTGTAGCGAACAGACCTTATCTCTTGCCAAGTAAATTTTCTATGGCTGTCTTGTATTATTTTGATGCCTCTCCTGTTTCTGATAATACTGAGCACTTAGGATTTGCTCCTGCTCTCCATTCAAGTCAATGGCAAAAATCCCATGCATGAATGATGGAAAACCAAGCCTTTATGTCATACTTTTCATCCAGAGATTTCAGTATGCTATAAAAGCTGGGCCAGCATTATTAGCACAATTTTCGGTAGATGGAGGAAGCAGAGACGCATAAAGGTGGTACAATACACTCAGGGCAGGTCAGTGGAAGAACCCAGGTCTCCTGACAGGCAGTCTAGTCCCCTAACCACTGGATAATGCAGCCTTCCTCTTTTCTGTCATACGCTTGGTTTTTCTTCTCAGGCTATGGCTACGCTGCCGTTTTTTTTGCAGAAGAGGATATGCAAATCGTGCTCGAATTTGCATATCTTCTTCCCTTTCTTTTTACAGAAGAGGTTTTGCCGATAAAAAGCCCTGTGTAGACGGGGTCATTTGTCGGAAAAACCCTCTCTTTTGCAAGATTCTGTAAACCTTAATTTTTGAGGAATCAGGGATCTTACGAAAGAGGATTTTTTTTCCGACAAATGGCCCTGTTTACATGGGGCTTTTTATCGGCAAAACCACTTCCACAAGAAGAATTGGAAGAAGATATGCAAATGCGAGTGTGATTTGCATATCCTCTTCTGAAAAAAACCCAGCAAGGTAACCGTAGCCTCACTCTTCTTTGTTTCTGATCTTTTTGCTACTTTCCTCCTCCTCTTCTTTTCCCTTCTTCCTCCAGTCTCCTCACCTGCGACTCTCCTCTCATCTCCTTCCACTGACCACTTTTCTGCCTGCAACCTCCATTCATTTTGGCACTTCTTCCATGCAGCGCTTCAAGAATTAGATAGTAGCAGCAGCTCTAGCTTTCTGGAAATCAAGCAGGTTTGGCTCAGGACTGCAGAGCCATTATTATTCATATTTGTAGCATAGTATCTCCCTAGAGCAGTGGTCCCCAGTGTGTTGCCTGCGGGTGCCTTGGCGCCCCCCAGGGCATTTATGTGCACCCGCCTAGTGACAAGGGCCGGCCCAAGCCATTCTTGGGCCCCGGGCGCTCGGCGCATGCATGACCCCCGCCCCGGGCATGCGTCACATGCGCGGCCCCGCCCCCGGGCACCCGGCAGCCCCAAAAAGTTGGGGACCACTGCCCTAGAGCCTCAACCAAGACTAGGGCCCCTTTGAGCTAAGCACTAGTAGAAACACTTAGGGTACATCGACACAGCAACATTATTTTGAAATAACTACTGTTATGTTGAAATAACTTAGTCTGCATCTACACAGCAGGCAGTTATTTCAAAATAATGTTGAAATACTATCAAGCTAGAGGACTTGCTCTGACTCCGGTAACCCTCATTGTACAAGGAATAAGAGAAGTCGGAGGAAGAGTGCTCAATTTCAAAATAAGTGCTGTGTAGATGCTCCCTATTTTGAAATAAGATACACAATTGACATAGCTCAATTTGCTTAATTTATTTCGAGTTAAGCCCTGCTGTGTAGATGCTCCCATAGTAAGAGACAATCTTTGTGCCAAAATGCTTACATGCTAAACAGGAAAGACAGACAAAGATTGGGAAAAAGCAAGTATTATTATCCCCTTTTTGCAGATAGTGAAATTAAGTGATTTACCCAAAGTCACATGAGACCTCTGTGTCAGAACTTGGAACTGAACCAAATCTTCACAGACCGAGAGCACCACAAAACCATTCTTCCTCTATGCACAATTCCACAAGTTAAATCCAAATATATGATTATCAATTCCTCCTTTCCTTCCTTGCCAAGTCCTGATCTTAGTGCTGTGTGAATCCTCTGCTTCCATTAATTATGTCCCCAGTATCTCATGTCATCATATATACCTCAGCTTGTGTCTTGGTTGCTAAGAAGCTTCTAAGTTCACTTCTTCATTCTGTGTGGTCTTTGAATCTTACAGTAAACATGTGTGCATTTATTCTTAGTTACCAAAGCCTCTGTGTAATGCTGTATCCGCCAAACAATAATCATACATCAAAACAAAGGTCAGTAGTTCAAAATGACCATAAAAGATCATGAACTTCTTCCTCCCTTCCTGTCCCATTCAAAATACCATGTTAGAACATTCAGCCATGCTTCCTTAAACAGTCCGAACTTTAGTCAGTTTATTTTATCAAATTTATATTTAACTTTGAAATATTTTGGCACATGCTGACCAAACTAAAAAAGTGTTCTTTGATTTTGTTTTTAACAATTTCCTCTCCCCGGTGGATGGGAGTTGGCTGTAGGATATATATTTTGTTCTAACGTGACAACCCAGTCATTAGATTATTTTTCAAGCATCCCACATCTATTAGTATGTATGAAAATACATAACATGTTTTCTGTCCCAAAGAACTTAAAATATAGATACAACAACGGAGACTAGTAAACCACCCAACTGTGGGAAGGGAGATGACAGGAATTGATAAACAAACATTGAGGAATAAAACTCACTTTATCTTTCTCTGGAGAAATTCAAGACGACTGATCTGCAGAAAATCTGTGTGAGGCATTATTCTATTTAAAGGGGGAAAATGGGAAATTTCAATATTATTAAATTAAGCTGGCTGAGCTACTGTAAATACAATTATCCTTTATTACCCTTCTGTTAGCATACTGTGCTTCAGCTTTTCCTTTCATTTGCTTAGCATTCCTGTGAAGTAGCTATGACAATGGCGTAAACTGTTTCACAATTTTCTGCGTGCGTTCACTGTTTGAGGTTTGAAGCTGAAACCACGTCAGTTGTTTATTTTCTGCATCTATTTTTAAATGAGCTACCAAGACAAAATGGCTAAACTGGTAACAAACTGAAATCTTCTTTTCCCCCTACATTTTAGAGGCCCCAAGAGGAGAAATATCCTGTAGGACCCTGGCTACTGGCACTGTTTGTTTTTGTTGTCTGTGGATCAGGTATGAACACACCACTGAGACTAGATAAAGAAGGGGCGAGGGAGGGAGTTGAGCTGGCAGCAGAAAAGCATTGAAGAGCCTGATCCAGCTCCCACTGATGTCAGTGGCATGGTTCCCATTTACTTCAGTAGGAGTGAGATCGGATGCTACAAGTTTGTGGACAAAATTCTGACCCGGGTTGCATGCACACAACTGCCACTGGAGCTAATGGCAACAGCTGTGTGTGTATTTATGAGGAAAATTTGATCCTTGGCATTCAGGGTGGCTCCGGGTCTGTTCTGGAGACACTTGCATGAGCGTTTAGGAAAAGTTTCTGGAGACTGCAAGTGGTTTAATTTATTTTTCCTCTCAGATCTGTATCATTAATTACTTACCATGTTGTCTTGCTTAGCACAGCCTAAGAGGAAACTTTTCTCCAGGTTCAGTTGAAAACGGGAGTTTCAATTCTATGTAGGACTGGATGGCTCAGGTTCCATGTCCCATTCATTTTCTTCCATGTGGAGGTTGCAGGTTTGAACTTGGGCTGGGATGGTACTAGTGTTACCTTGTGAACATGGATGTACTTCGGGGCTGGGAGCATTTCCCCGCCCAAACTGCAAACCTCAGGTAGGAATGGAATTTGTTCTTTTCCCAGCTTGTGACCCCATTGGTCTGATTGGAGCTACTACCTCCAATATAGAAATCAAACCACGCCGGTGCATGTGAACTATTTTCAGTGCCTCATACAATATGAGTTATTTGTAGCAGACCAGTTCCTAGCAGACAGATGTTCAAATCCCAAAAACTGCATTACAGTTTGGTTTCAGTTGGCTCTCAGTGGCAGTCAGCAAAGAGTGGGAGAGATTTAGCTGCCTTCCAAGTGATCCCTCCAGAGCACAGTTAAGGCTCAGTAGTGTGCCTTTTGTGGTTTTCCCCAACGTGGTCAGTCTAGGTTCTCTTACAAGAACTGATGTGTGTCTTAGAATCACTTTTTGAGGCACTGTGTAGAGAAAGTCATTTGTAGACCTACTGTGGAGTAATATTTTTCTATTAAGATTAGGCCATTGTTATTGTTCTGTTCATAGAGCTACCCATGGACTTTGTGTTGCTTTCAGAAATGCAATACAGTGACCTTTGTGTTTATCTGATCCTCATGAATGCCATTTCTGAGAACATTATGTTCCTATTTTTTTATTTTATACCTGATCTTAAAGCATGATTTCTACTCTCCCTCCCCACCAAAAAAATAGTAGCTATGGTAAATCCACTCCCCTCAGCTCAGTGCATCTAGATGTGTTCTCCAACAGGGCTAAAGGAAGGCCTTATGCACTGCATTCCTTATGCACACAAATCTATCCAACCCATCAGTGTGAGTTTTTGGTGTATGACTGTTATCCCTGGTTTTGTGTTGCTAAAGCTAACAAATATGTAGAACATAGCATTAGACTGCTGCCAGATCTCAGGGCTTCAGCTACCCTGCAGCTCCCAACTCCATTACATGTCTTTGGTGTCCTGTGAACTTTCACGTTTACTTATTCCCTTATGTGGCCTCTTAACAAAGACATCAGTGCTCTTTAGACACATCGGATGTGTTGTCAGGGTCTCAAGAGATAATACAGATTGAACCTCTCTAGCCCGGCACTCTCTGGTCCAGCAACATCCACAATCCAGCATGATTTTAGTTAGCCGGATTTCCACTTATCATGAGTATGACCAAGTTTCCTGAGGTCCCATAAAGTTTATTTACAGCTACCAGTCCTGGCTCTCCGTGTTCTGTGCTGGTTTTTAGCTCTAATGTATCACTAAATGTCTTCAAAGAGCCCAGTAAGGAGTAGAAATGTAGGTAATGCTGCTAGACAATATTGACCTCCAGTGGTTCGACAAATTTTCTGGTTTGACCCCTGTCAAGTCCCAAGGGCTCTGGACTAGAGAGGTTAAGCATGTAGTTTCTTTCCATGGCAAGACATCAAGTGGTTTCAAACATGCTCTGTCAGAAGGAGAAGGGTCGAAGTGCTGCTCCCTATTTAGTTATTATTTTCAGGGGGGCAGGAGCACAGAGGGATCCCAGTCAAGATTTCACTGTATTGGGTCACAATGTCCAAAGAGCAGACAGGAGCCCCAGAGAGCACATAACAACAACAATTCTAAGAAAAGTAACAAGAAACAATGAGAAATAAAAAATAAGCCCAATAAAACAAACCCAAAATGTTTGTTTTATTTTCTAAAATTAACCAGCTGGACACGGGAGATGCAGAGAACATAAAATAAATATGCTGGTGATAAATGACAGACAGTACATCCAGTTGATTGCCAAGTAAGAACATTCTGTAATATGGAACCCATCCCTGCATTCTTTACTCGCACTAACCAGTGACCAAAATGGGAGTTTTCCCTGAGTGAGAACCACTGAATTGGTTTCATTATCTGAAAAGACATCATCATAATGTGGCCTAGGTGTTTAGCTGTCATTTTTAAAGGCTTAGTCAGACATTCAGACTTCAGTTTTCAGTAACGTATCTGCAATGGCGACGTTTGTTCTTTCAGTAGGGGATCCATTAGAAAAATACCTCCCTTTTCTACATTCTCAGGGCTGTTCTTCTGGGCGATTGCCATCACATACAGCTCTCCCTTTTAATTATAATTTGTATTGTGGCCCATCCCCAAGGTGGCAGGCACTGCACAACCGTATAACAAAGACATGGTACCTGCCCCCATTGCGCATTGCTTTGCACCATGCAAATCGAAGGCCAGATTGTGCCATTAGATGAAATACATGCAGTGTTCCCAGTCAATTTGAACCTGAGGGTTGAGATGGTGCCATTTTGGATTTTTTTTAAGGGTTATTGCTGCATGAGGGAGGGAATTCCTAACTTATGTAGCTAAGGTTTACAGCTATTAAAGCCAAAGAAGACCACCTGGATCATGTAATGTGATCTTTATATTTTGCACGACTGGTCTCTTAATTCCTGCAAATGTCTTATCCACTATCTAATCAGCTCTATTGGTAGCCTCTACCCAGCTGCTCTTATTGTTGAGAACTTTTTCTTAATGTCTAACCTGAACTTTTTTCCTTCCTTAGCTTCAGGCCATTGCTCCTTATCTACCATCTTCTGAGAATGGAATAATTCCCTTTCTTCATTTCTGTTATTACCTTGAAGGTATTTATGAACTGTGATCATGTTTATCCCCAACCCTCCCCAAGTCTTCTCTTTTCTAGAACATGCCCATTTAGTCCTTTCTCTCTCCCTCTTTTTGTAGGTTATATACCAGATCCCTGTGTCCTTTGTGTTGCCCTTCTATGTATTTGCACTAGTGTATATATATATATAGAGAGAGAGAGACTTCCTAAATGTTGAGGTCTGGAAAGAAACACAAGAGTTCAGGTCTGCCATGTAATCTGGCCCTATTACCTTTCTAGTTTGTACATGTCAAGCCTATTTATATATCTGAGACCAGCAATGGTTTCTGTTACATTTGCTTGTTTTGCAGTTGAACCTAATATTTCACTTGCTATCTTATTATCACCCGTTGGTCTCTGGCAGACATCCTGTTTCCCAGATTGCTCTCCTCCAGTCTGTATCAGCGCTGCTGCTTACTTCCTCTTCCTACGTGTATGGCTTTAATATTTGCATGCAGTGCATGCAGCCCACTCTACAAAATCATTCTTATCCTTCCACGTAACGGGCTAATCCTGCAAGGTTGAGATAGTTGAATTTACATCTTCCTCTAGATTGCTAATTAAAGTATTAAGTAATATGGGTCCTACTACATGCCTGTAATACCCCAAATAGAAAATTTGCCATTTACAAGATCTCTGATCCTCAGATTGTCAGTTAATTTCTAAGCCACTATTTGGTTGTATCTTTTTGGTATTAATCACTAACAGAGAATTAAAATACATTGGTATAATAAAAGTCTTATTAAGATGAAGGTCCCAGACATCCAAAACCTGAAGTACTGTTTTCAGCTCTGCCACTGATTCACTATCTGAGCTTCAGCAACTCACTTAACCTTGCTATGCCTGTGCTCACCCATCAGTATAAAGGGCATAATGCTCACCATTCCAAGACGATGGGAGGTAACATTAAGTAAGGATTGCAAAGTGCTTTGAGGTCCTAGAATGAAAGTAACCTTGTGAGCATGGCATGAAGTATTGTGAAAGTTGGTAGGTTTGCAAGAACAGCTGAGATTCTTACCCAGTGATACAGGATCCATACAACACTGGGGGGATATCAGTGGATTTTCCTGAACTGGAGTTGTTTGGTAAACCCATCCCTTTATTTAGTAGGTCTGTAAAGAGAGAAAAGGACAATAACAGTATGTCTACACTTCATTCATCTTGAGAGAGAGGAATGAAATGTAGACATACCCTAAATGTGTGGAGTGATCTATTTTAACAAACCCATATTTGTTTTAGAGATGGCTTTCTCCCAAATGTTTACATTAACTTTTAATTTTGTACGTTCAGAGACATTGCCCAGAACAATTGTTGGGCTAATTGGCCAGTGCATATTTTTGTTACTTCCTATTCACTTCCTTTTTACTGATCATTGGGCACCTTGCCTGACCTGTAGCATTTGCTTGAAGAGACTCAGTGCTTGCAAGATTGCCTTTGCATATTCTTTTAGGAACTTCAGGTGCATTGCACCCACAGTTATAGACACTTTGCTCCGTCTGACATTCTCGCACCCACTCTTTATGTTCTGCTCCTGGCATCTCCAGCAATTGTCTCTAATAAGCTCCTTGAATCCTACAGGAGCTTGTCCCGTTATCATTATAGTGAGATGAAAACTGAGTGCCAATAGTTATTTATTCCAATACAAAATAAATGAAGTTTTCAGAGTAGGCTGGGGAGCTGACTTTTCTGCTCACATTTGTTTGCAGTGATCCTTCTCCTTTCTCTTTTCTGATTGTATTTCTAGAGTCCTTATTCCTTGTGACAAATTCTATTCTTCCCTAGAGCTAACACAATTTCATTTTGCAGCTTTTCTCCTTTTATGCCTCTCTGCAGCCAGCTTGGGCTTACTCAACTTGTCCTTTTCATTTCCTAGACACATCTCCTTCAGTTTCAGGTCTTGCTGTATCCAGCTCTTCAGTTTAGATAGGTTTTTCAGTTTGTCTTTACCTTCTTGCCAGTGCAGACTGCAACTCCTTTGCTTCTGCCTGCCTGCTTTATTTCTGTAAGTATGACCATGTAGTCATGACCATGTAGTGAAAGGATGCTGCTTTTTAGAGTTGGGGGTGGAATCCAGCAAGGTATGGGGGTCCTTAACTCCTTTTAAAGGTCCTTCACTAGTCACAAACAGATGCCATCCTTGGTCTCCCATGCAAAACAGTTGCACTGTTACAATGTCAGAGCACCCAAGACATCAGACCATTTATAACACCGCTGCTGCATGCTTGCTAAGCTATCCTTTATTTTTAATGCTGCGGTACAACTAATCGAACTTCCTCTGCTTATTAATAACCCTTTGGATCTGTTAATTACTAATAGGCCTCCTTTAGCTTGAGCATCCCTGGTGTATGTTGTCCCCTTCAAGTGCCTGCCTTTCTCTCTCCCTGTTTTCTCTCGCTCAGCCATACACGCACTGGTGCTGCTTTCTCTCAGCTGTGTTCACCCCCCTCCCATTGAGTTATTCGCGTCTCAGAGTCTAGACTCCCCACTTCCTGTTTCTCTCTCTCTCACTTTGAACTTCCTCAGCAACTCCACCGTCTTCCTGTTCCTTGCTGCACTTTGGAGTCAGCTGTTATGAAACAGATTCACTTGCTGGGTTACACAGGCAGAGCTGGATTCTCCATAGAGTTTGGTTTTACAGAACCTGTTGTACCAATGGTAGCTTTCTACAGTCCAATGGATCAGGCACACTGAGGCTGACAGAAGCAGATGATTTTCACTAGTTTTACTGCTCCATAGTCTAATCGACTTGTGATTCAATGTAGTATAATACCTGTATTGCAGGAGGCTTAACTGTATGGACTGCAGGGAAAATCCCATGTGATTTGGGAATCCTGTTTATTTAAGAAAGAAAAATAACCTGCAGAGAAGTGAATTATAAAAGCACGTACAGAATAACATATGAAACATACCAACCCAAAACAAAATCCTGTATTAAAAAAGCTACAAAATCAAAACCATGTACCCTACCCCAAGCTGTTTCCACACAAAAGAACCACCGGAGACTTCAAGAAATCCATTATCGACTTCCTGATTGCTACAGATTTTACATTGAAGGTGACCAGATATTACAATGATGATTAGCAGTATAAAACTCTGTGATAGACAGTCCAGATGCTCATCAGCTGTAATCTGGCACCACTTCATTGAGTTACGTACAATAGCAGAACATCTCATCTATCCTCTCTATCACTGTAAAGTGTTACCTTAAAAAAGGTGGTGCAGGAGGTTAGCACTTAGGGCATGTCTAGACTATGTTTTATTTTCAAAAGAGGATATGCAAATTCCACAGGAATTTGCATCTCTTCTTCCAATCGCTTTTTCGAAAGCGGGTCTTTGAAAGTGAAAGTAGTCTGGACATGTTTTTTTCGGAAAAAAAACACCCTTTTCCAAAAAAACGCTCTTCCTTAAAAAAGGAGGTGTAGGCAGTTTTTCAAAAAAGGGGTGGTTTTTTTCGAAAAAAATGCATCCAGACTACTTTCCCTTTTGAAAGACCCGCTTTCAAAAATGCATTCGGAAGAAGATATACGAAATTCCTGTGGAATTTGCATATCCTCTTTCAAAAATAAAGTGTAGTCTTGACATGCCCTCAGTGTCCGAAATGAAGGCTTGACTCTGCAAACCCTTACAGAGGGAATCCTTAGCCACACAGTAAGTCTATAAACTGACTGGAAATTTGTCACCCCCCCCCAGGTAGATTGACACCTGCTAGATCAGCTCAAACTAGTGTGCTAAAAATAGCAGCATGACAGCAGTGACACAGGTAGCCTTCCATGGGTAGTCAGTCTGTAGCCACACTGCTGTTTATAGCTGGCTAGCTCAGGCAGAGCTTAGTGCATGTCTGGCTAGCCATGTTGGGAAGCACTGTATCAGGCCTATATGTGAGGGAGGTGGGGGGACGAAATTTGCAAGCACACCCTCCACGGTTCTTCGTGGTCTGCTGTGGGGCCAATTCTGGCCAGCTTGGGGAAGGCAGGGGTGGTGCGTTTCCTCAGCCTCCCTCCCCCACGCTCCGGCTAGCTGGGTGAAGGCGGAGGTGATTCCCCTCCCTCCCCCAGGAGCGAGGCTCGGGGCAGGGAAGCTACCAGTCCCTCCCATAGCTCAGACCCTCCCACAGAAATTCCTGTGTACAGGCCTGTACATAGGCAGTACCTCCCTGATTTCAGTGGAAGTTCTCGAGTGCCTGCAGAATGAAGGCTCAGAGTTGGCACAAATTACCACAGCTCAGCAATGCAAGGGATGCTTCCCGATCCAGCACATTTCACCTTCTTAGTTTAAAAGTCAGTGAGTTTCTCTCAAAATGACAAACACCACCTTAAAGCTTTAAAAGGGCATCAAGCGAGGGAGGTTTCTGTGAAAATACACGTGCAGGGCACATTGCTCAGTGAAAAGAGAGGCTTACACGCTCGGCATTTGCAGCTACGCCAGCACAGGCTGACTCCTGTGGCGCTCACTGGTTCCCGCAGGAAGCACCCTAAGGGATGCCACTACAGAACTGGGGCCTTAGGAGGCAGCGATGGTACAGATTAAGAAAACACATGTAATGTTGGTATAATTAAGGACCAAGGCTCAATCCTGCAGCCTTTCAACATATGTAACGTCTCTTAAAATCAGTGGGAGTTTTGCTTGCAAGGGGTCTGCAGAATCAAGCCCTTACTAATTAGTGTATTAGTTATACTAAGGGACTGGAAATACAGCAACTCAATGTGTGAGACCTTTTCTCTATGGAGGTCGAGCACTAGTTTGTACCATCAGTTTTCATACCAAAAGGGATTTCTGTTTCAAATGTGATGGCACAGTGTGCCTCATTTCTATTTCATCAGCTCTGGTGACCTGTCACATCTGGCAGATGATCTTCTTATTTAAGAGTTGCATCCCAACTGGCTAGTAAAGAGTAATCACCACTGCTCTTGTCTGTGGGCTACAAACATAGGCCAAATCCTGCAAGTGGATCGGCAGGGGCAGACACGTACACTGAGGCTCTGTCTGGGTCCGCTGGAACAGATCTGTTTGCAGGGTAGAGCTGTTAGTGTCCCAGTCTGCAAAGCCAAACATCATCCCATCAGTTTCCATATAGCTTCTCACATGAGTGCATTTTGGCCGGCTTCAGCCCTCGTTATGGAACGATCCATAAGGTTAGATGGCCCAGCCCACAAATCAGCTTAAGCAATTATTAAAGTAGGCCAGATTTGTGTTACTGGCCTATCTACTTATAAGGGGCTGTTTATAAACAGCCCCATAACAAGAAGTGATTGTTCCCATGAAAGAAACCTGCCAACTTGTTAAGTGTAGGCAGCTGTGCCTGGCAGCACTGCTGCACACACACTCGTCTAAGGGGGTCTAATTCCCCATCAGTGCCAAGGGATTTACACTCGGGACTTCCATTAGTGTTCTACCTAGATGGTATCTGCATAATCCTTTTTGCATCAATGGGGAGAAATGGTCCCTACTTGAAAGAAGTCCCCTGATCTAAGTACTTGCTAGATAACATCTGATCATGCGTGTGAGAACATGAGCCATTCCACTGTTTAAAGCAGCAGTATCGGAGTACAGGGTTGAATTTCAGGAACGTTAAACAGCATTTAAAACAGCCTCTCTCTTTGTCTTGTTTCAGCTATCTTTCAGATCATTCAGAGTATAAGAATGGGCATGTGAGGAGCTGCATAAATTTGACATTGCCTTTATCATCCAACATGGTGGACCAGATACAACTTTAGCCTGACATGAATGCGAAGAGCTCTTATTTGAGAGTATCTGTGTGTTTCCTTTTGAATGGAGAAGGTCAAATTACCTTTTGACCTGTCATATTGGTGGCGTACGTGTTTTAACTGCCACAGGAGATGAGGACATTTTGCTTTTCTATTGACTTAAAGAGTTAACCACATTGGTTAGCTGTCTCAGTGCTGTTCAGTTGATTTATTTTTTTCTTTTACCTACGGTATTTATATGTGATCATGTGAGTGCTTGTTTATCTATTCTGTACTTTGTGTGTATATATTATAATTGTTTTATGCTGGAAATTTGTTTTTATTACAAATAAATATTCATGTTCAACTTGACTACATTTGTTCCATTATTCTACACACTAGTGGCCAAGTCCTTTAGCTCTTGCCTAGGGAAGTTGTGGAATCTCCATCACTGGAGATATTTGAGAGCAGGTTGGATAGACATCTATCAGAGATGATCTGGATGATGCTTAGTCCTGCCATGAGGGCAGGGGACTGGACTCAATGACCTCTCAAGGTCCCTTCCAGTTCTAGTGTTCTATGATTCTACTCAAGTGAATCTCTCAATAGATCTGTTTTGCTTCCACATAGGTATCTATCAAGTGTTACTAGATTTAAATTCTTTGGAGTTACACCAGTTCAGAACTGTTGTGAGATGAGAAATCAAGCTGACTGGAAGGTTTGCCTGAGTAAGAACTAATTAAAAACTCAGGACCCCAGGAAAAGTTGTCACATTGTAGCCATTTAGGAAATATATTTTCTCAGCAGGATGGTTCCAGGATATTCCTTTGATTAGCAATCTTCCGGAAGCTGCTTGCAAAGAAAATCCTTTTCTTCCCAGAGCAATAGGAGTGACTCAAGAGCAGAATTAGATTGGCATCCCGAGGTTTTTCACATCCCTTTATGTCAGAAAGTCCTTTCTGAACCCCCCAACATATTTAATTAAGTGGGGATTGTTCTGTAAATGCTAAAAGTCCACCTTGAAGAACCATAGTCCTAGTGTTGCCCACTAGGGCAGCAGAAGATCATTTTCATATGGGGGAAAGAGGGAGGTGGAAGAGGGAGGCTTTGCATATGCACAAATGGCAGTTAGGTGACTAACCACAAGTGACTTGGGCAATTAACTACCCATTTATGCCTTTGAAAATCCTCCCCCTCCAAAAAAATGCTAAGCTGGGATTTCAAAGAGGCCTAAAGCAGGTAGCATCCTTAACCTACTTTCCAAATCTGAGCCCCCTAATTATGGTCTCAAAATGCAGTTTTTAAGAAAGGTCTTGGAGAGAAAAGCCAAGACGTTGATCAAGGGACTGACCCATCATTTTGTTCTTCTTTTCATTACAGTTTCAAACATAGTTGGAGACTGCAAGTAAATTATCTTTGCCTGGACAGATGGAATAATACTAGGAGTATATTTCCTTTTGCTGTCTTTCCCAGCCCCCTTTACATCCCTATCCACAACAGTGCCGCTACACTTGCTACGGCTACGTCTACACTACGAGATTATTTCAAAATAAGTTATTTGGAAATAATAACTCCCAAAGTAACTATTTCCAAATAAGCTTATTCCCCAAGGAAAGCAGTTGTTATGATTTCAAAATAACCAGCCTCTTATTTCAAAATAACAAGCTTGGTAGTGTGGACGTTCTGCTTGTTATTTCAAAATAACTCCCCAATGTAGACAAGCCCTACCTGTGCTCTGTCAGTGCACAGTGTTAGCCAATAAGACAGATTTTCAAAGGCACAAAGAAGAGTGAGGTGTCCAGCTACTACAGAAAGTCAGTGGCCATTTGGGTTCCTTTGAAAAATCTGCCGCTAAGCTATCAAAAAAAACCCAACAACCCCCAGCTATTTTAATAGCTTAGGGACAATTTTCAGCTCCTAAATCTATTATTAGCTACTACATAAAAGTGGCCTGATTTTCAAAGCTGCTAAGCACATCATGTGACCATTACTTGTATTACATGGAGTAGCACCTAGAGCTCAGGGCCCCATTGTACACTGACTGTACAAACAAATGTGAAGGGAAAGTACCTGCCAAGAGGAGGTTACACTCTAACAGGCAAGACAGATAATCAGCAGGAGGAGAAACAGAGGTACAGCAAAGTGAAGGTGACTTGCTCAGCCTCACACAGCTGATAATGCCTGTCTCTACCAATAATAGCACCTCGCTCTTACATAACATGGATGATTTGTAGATTCCAAAATGCTTTACAAAGGAGGTCACAGTATCACTGCTCCCATTTTACAGCTGAGGAAACTGAGGGACAGAGCAGCAAAGAGACTTCCCCAAGGTCTCCCAGCAGGACAGTGCATTGACTTCCATGAATGTTAAACTATTTGTAGTCAGTAGCCTAAAAATGGACAAGAGCCTCTTACCTTAGGAACCCAGCGTTGAAAGTTTTGTCCTAGTTTTTTGCCTCACAAAATTTTTCTTCGAGGCATTTTCAAATCAGTTTCCTGTCCTTGGTCAAAGACCAAAAGTCCCTTCCCTCTTTTCTCACCTGTTCCATTCCTAAATAAATTGATTCCTCTGTGTTATATAAGATAAGCTGGTCAAGATTTGAATTACATGTGCACATATGTTTTTCCCTATTTGCCTTAATACAAAATTAACACATTGTAAAGCTTTCAGCTGCATGAGAGTACATACAGCACAATTATCATATGTAGAGAACAATGTGTGCCTTGCCAATCTCCCAATTTGGGGTCAGCAATGCTGCACAAAAGGCAGTAGGTGGCTTCATGTAGGGCAGCTAGAGCTGTCAATTACTGGCACGAGGATGTTTTCAAGGCCCACGTATCTACCTCCTGTTCTAGAATGTTCTGCCTTTGTAGACAGCACATGGAAGCTCATACCCTTTCAAAGTTTCATCTTTTTTTTCTAATTGTGAACTATCCCCTTTTTGCCTGATTCAGCCTTGCTGTCTGTCCTACATGTAGCACAGTGCTTTGACTCTACCTGAGCGCTGCAAGTCAGGTGGCTGGGCTCAGTCTCATGGAGCAGAAGAAACAAAAGGCCTGTTCCTTCTCCTAAGCAAGGCAAGGCTGGCCTCCTAGCTAAAAGGCAGAATTGCCATTCCTAATCCCAAGGAGGAACAGCTAAGGCAGGAAAGATGGATTAGCTACAATGGCCACAGCATCTGGGATGCGGAATGTTTCCACCCCAGGCTGCTCAGGGCTCTTAGGTTCCAGCTTTGTACAGATACTAAATGAAGGTTTTCAGAAAGCATCAGAAAGCTGGAGGAAACTAACAGATTAATGTGTGCGGCTCAATGTTTGATTCTGGTCCTGCAGTCACTTGTCAAGACTTGCTGTCACTGCAGTTGGGATTTAGGAAAAGAGGTACTGAAAAACTGCACATGACTGGACTTCAAATTAGTGTCAGTGGAGGAGCAATACTGCACCCATCCAAAGAAACTGTGTTATCTGAACACGACAGACAGTGGTTCTTGGCTCACTGGGTTGCATTGTAATTTGTGTTTGCATAGATCTCAGGGCAAGGATTCACATCATACTGGCCAAAGTAACACAAGAGATAGAAAATGGTAGCATAATCTTAAGGCTTGCCTGTGCTGAAAGTTCTGTGTAATCCACACACTTGCTGGGAGTAGTGTACTGTTCCATGCTGTGGCATTTAAGAGAGAAGGAGAATAAGTTGCCCTATGGTAGGAAAATAAGGTTGCCAGATGGTTTCAGAGAAAATACTAAACAAAAAAATCCCCCAAACCCACTACCGTGGCCCCTTTAATAATCGCGGGGTGAGGCTTTTTGGCCCTAACAGGCTGCTGGCGGCCACCCGCCATCTTGCCTCCCTGCACTGGGCCTGACAGCTCCCCGGTAAGCACTAAGGTTGCCAGGCTGCCTCTGTATTAAGCCGGCCAGCCCAGGATTTTTGCCTCCTGGCTGGGAAAAAATCAAAAAGTACTGGACATTTTAGGTGTCAAGTATTTTCTGAATTTTTTTACCGGACAGGAGGTGAAAATACCGGACTGTCCAGTTTAATACCTGATACCTGGCAACCCTGTAGGAGAACCTCAGGCCGGGGGCCAGATGCGGCCTCTGGCTCATTTGGATCTGGCACTGGAGGTTCAGGGCTCCCTCTCAGCATGGGGAGCCCATGCTGGCACTCCAGCCAGTGTTCCCTCTAAGCTGCGCAGCAGCACAGCTTCACAGCCCCACCTAGTCAGTCAAGTCAAAGCAAGGAACCCTGAGTCTCAGACTTGACAGGGCTGATTAATCACCTGTGAAGCTGTGCTGCTGCCCAGCTTAGAGGGAACATTGGCTCCAGCACCTGCTTGCCACCATGGGGCTAGAGCACACAAAATCAACTAGCCTGAGCCACCCTATGGGAAAATGGGAAGTGTCTTTTCTCCTTCTCAGTGAAGGTTGTGAGGTTTGGTTTTCTGGGGAGGATTTTTTTTTTTGGCTTCACTTGTATGCGGTCCCTGATTGACTTTTCTGTGGGTCAGCTGCCCTCAACCCTAAAAAGGTTCCCCACCCCTGCTCTACGGCCTTAGCTGAGAGCTATCTGGTTTTTAGCTCAAGCTGGAGAGGTTTATGCACTAAGCTCTAGAGGTCCCAGGTTTGATTCTGCCTGTCAGCGTTACATTTGTGCCAGTATTGAGACACATCTGCACCTTTCCCTCCCTCCCCCCACTGCAGTGGTTTAGCTCAGCCTGATTTCAAACCACATTAGTGCAAGCTCCAGGTACCTCACTTCTAGGATGGAGTACAATGTCAATTTTGGTACTAATTCACCCAGTGAAAACAGGTTCTCAGTCTCAGCTATGAAGAGCCGCAAAGCTGGCTGCAGTCACAAGGCATTTTAAACTGGACCCGCTAACCTCCATGTGCAGCAGCATCCTTAGACAAAAGACTCACCACGCAGAGGGTGTGTCTAGACTACACCTCTCTGTTGACAGAGAGATGTAGAATAGGCACATTGAAATTGCTAATGAAGCAGGGATTTAGAAAACTCATGCCTCATTAGCATAAACATGGCTGCCACTTTTTTTCAAAACGGACTTTAAAAAAAAAAACGGCAGTCTAGATGCGGCTCTGTCGAAAATAAAGCTTTTTTTGACAGATCCTGTAAACCTGGATCTGGAAAGGCTTTATTTTCAACAGATCCGCATCTAGACTGCCGGGGGGGTTTTCGAAAAAAGTCCATTTCGAAAAAAAGCAGCGGCCATGTTTATGCTAATGAGGCACAGGATATTTAAATCTCTGCTTCATTAGCAATTTCAATGTGCTTGATTTGCATCCCTCTGTTGACAGAGGAATGCAGTCTAAACGTAGCCTGAGGTAACCTCATAATTCTAGTGCTCTGTCTTCTGACATTCTTCACTTAACTCCTGCCCGCTTCCCAGCTGTTAGGAATGATTGGACCCAGATGCAAGAAAGAGGTCACTTACCTGTTACTGTCTTTTCTCTAAACTTTTGTGACAGCTGATCCTTTAGCCCCTATAGGAATGACTTCCCAGTCTGTATGCCATTATGAACCATCGTCTGTTTAAGAGAGGATTCAGTTTGTAGTGAACTTGTGCTGTTTAGATATAACATGGAAAATTTAGGCATTTGAAGGCTCAGCCATGTTTATGCCATATAAGTCATTTCAGCCACTGCAGTAAATATTTTAATATATTCTAAGAAGTCATTACTAAGTGGGGAGGTCAAAATGTGCAGTGATGTAAAGTAGGATTTTAACAGGTTCAAAAGTGCATTAGTTTTAGGGTGCATCAAAGGTTTTTCATCAAAACTTTTTTAAATGGGAAATTGGGTTTCCAATTAATTTTTTGAAAAGTGAAATGAACAATGTCAGTTTTCTGCAGAAAAATTTTAAATATTTATTTAAAAACATGAACATTTTTCATTTTGGTTATGCTGCTGCATGCTTCATGGGAGTTGCAGTTCAGGTGCCTCATTCCCCCCAACATCATTTGTGCCTGGGGGATCATGGCCCAGACTGCCTCTTCCTTGATGAACCATTGCCCAGGATTTCTATGACGGATGGTGGGAGACCATGGTGCCTCATGGGAGATGCAGTCCAGTCAGGGAGTCTGGCCTATTGAGAAGAATGGGTGTATTAGTTGCCCAAACTACAATTCCCATGTAGGGTTGCTAAGTGTCTGGTATTGACCTGGACAGTCCGGTATTTTCGCCTCCTGTCTGGTAAAAAAATTCAGAAAATAACGGACACCTAAAATGACCAGTATTTTCTAATTTTTTTCCCTGCCAGGAGGCGAAAATACCAGACACCTGGCAACCCTACGACACACTCAGCAACCGGGCTCAGGCCCCGCCCCTCCCGCCAAGCCCCCCGGATGCCCTCCCACCTGCTTACCTGGTTCCGCAGGGGTTTATCTTGTGGCTGGAACAAAAAAACAAAATGGCCGTTGGCAAAAAAAGCCTCTTCTTAAAGGAGCCATGCTGTTTGTTTATTTTTTATTTTATGTAATTAATTAATTTATTTATTTCTTAATAACTGCTGTCAGGGCCTCCCCCTTTTTTATTCTCAACAGAATATTTTTCCCAATTTTTTGGGGGGAGGGGTATTCGGTATTTTTGGTTAAACTATCTGGCAACCCTATTCCCATGAGGCACTCAGGAGCCTTTCCAAATAAAATATTTTTGGTTTTGACTGAAATATTTAGCTTTTTGAAATGCTATGAAAAGTCAGAATTTTCTGAGGAAACCATCCCCACCAATCATCTCCCCCACCCCATACTACAATTTTCTGTTCAAGTCTACATTATCTCACCAGTGAAATGAGTTTACAGGTGACCTGTAAGAGCTGAACATTTCTCTGAACCACAATAGATATGTCAGAGTCTGGTGAGGAAAAGCCATGGACTGAGATAACTGAGGAAATGCAGGGAAGGATGAAGGTGTTGCAGATCTGTGTGGGAAAGACTGCACAGAACATACCTTTCTGAAGTATATTGGTATGTACAGAAGGATCAATAGAATATACACAGCAGAGCAAAGGCACTCAGGGAAGTACAGCATGCATCATGCTGTGAAATATCACTGATGAATAGGATATAGTACATGAAGTAGGGCCTAAGGTAGGGTGACCAGATGTCCACATTTTATAGGGACAGTCCTGATATTTAGAACTTTTTCTTATAAGGCACCTATGATAATCCCATTCTGATTTTTCACACTTTGGTCACCCTAAGGCTATGTTTACACTACCAGCCAGGGGTGTGATTCCTCTGCTCATGAACTCATACGAACACTAGCTCGATGTGTGCCAGCATGAGTATAAATAGCCGTCCGCTACAGTGGCACTGATAGTGCCAGTGCAGGAACCGCTGAACCGTGTTAAGTAACAACTTGCCTGAAACAAATGAGTATGTCCTCAGTACAGCTCAGTTGTGCCCCCACTGCCACTGCACTGCCCTAGCATGGCTACTCTGCTCTTTATACTTGGGCTCGCAGGAGTATGTGTATACAAGCAGGTGTACATCCCTCGCTTATAGTGTAGCCAAAGACAGAAAATTATCTGAATGTTACAGGTCCCTTGATCAGTTAGCTAGCTGGGTTCTCAGAGTCAGATACTTTAATATTTCCTATTTAGGCACAGGATAATGCTACTAATAGATACGGTGTACTGCTCTTACATTGGGTGGCAGTGTCCTCTTAAGCTCATTGAATGAAAAACATCATGCAAGTACAAAGCTTTATACACAAGCATTTAACATGACAAATGGAGCTCTTGGTATCTCTTTCTGTGATACATTTTCAAAAGATGGTCATTCCTTTCTCTCCTCTAAAGATTGTTTTTCAAAAAGGATGATGTAAGACTTCACATTTATATAGCACTTTCCTTCTTCACAGGGCCTTGTTAACTAATTAATGTTGAGTGTTCATCCATCACAGAAAAGCCCTTTGTTTTAGTGCTGCTTCTAGATGGCTTGTTGCATCTACCACAGCACTAACTTATGTTCTTTATTTCCTTTTTCTTGGTCAGCAGAAACAGGAGGCTTCCAGGACTCTAGCTGGACTAGTACCATATAAATAAAAACCTTAGCTTAAAGTTATCTAGAAAAATGCCAGCATGTAAGTGAATTTAAGCCAAATGGCCATTGTCCCACAAATAGACCATTTAGATTTGATCTGTTCGGTCATTTTCTGATGGCAAAATGTGCTAGTCTGTTGAATAATTCCCTACTACTTGCTACATTTAAAATCACGGTGAACACACTAGAAAACACACTGTAGGGAGCAGCCTGGTATTGGTGAGGAGAGGGACAGACTGGATGACCTAATGAATCTTACTAATTTCCAACTTCTATGTTTTCTTTAAAAGACAATCTTTTATATTGATTTCACAGACTTGTTTAGTTCTGCAAGTACTTAAAACACACTTCAGAGGCAGTTCAAGGATATTATGGTCAAATTTTGTTTTGTTTTGCTGCAGTTTTCAAGTCTGCTTGATGTAACAGATAGTTTGGGAGAGCAAAATATGTAATTCTTCTTGGCCCTTTCTTGCTGGAAGTTAGAAAGCACATTTCTAGAAATTTCTCACAAGTTGGCTCTGTCCTCAGCTGATGCTGTGACTGAGAAAGCAGCAAGGATTGTAAGGATACTATTCCATTAGTCACTGAATAATACCTGGTCTTACAGCTTATTAGTTTCCTAGTCAAAGGGCTTACAGTACTAGCTATATAATAGAAAGCAGAAGCTGCCGTACAATGGCTAGGTTGTAGGCAGTATAATAAAAGCACTGCAGTGAGCCTTTTTCAGTGAAAGAGTAAATGCCACTGCATCTGAAATGAAAGCCAAGTGTATCTTGTTGAGGTTATATACAGTTACAGTACCATGGGATACCAGTTAGGAAAGCTACAGCCCTTTACCTGTTTGTGATGTTAATGCAAGTGACCATTTGTCTTTTTCTTACTTCAAAAATCACTGTGGTCTCTCTTGGCCCTTAATGAACAGATATATTATTGACACAGGTAGTCTGTACAAAATGGAAAAATCAAAAGGATTCTTTAATTGCTTTTTAAAATGTGGAGTTTGAGGTTTTTATTATGATTTAACCTGCCACAGCACAGGAAGAAATTTTACATCTTCCTTATGAACATGGAACCAGTTCCTTGTATTTCTTTTCCATCCAAACTCCTCTTTACTTCAGTGCAGGATCAGGGAATCAAAGCAAGACAGAGCATGCTGCTGCATGAGAATCCAAATACACAACACAATCACTGCGTTGGAAGTTGGGGTCTGGAGGTGAGCACCTATTACAACACAGTTTCTGTATCGCCAACCCCAAGGGCCTGAGAAACTTGTAACACCTCAAAAATCATATAGGATTTAAAAACAAATACAGAAGTTCTTTTTTATTTGCCTTCTTGTTTCTGATGCTTTACTTTATATTCAGTTCAGCAAAAACAAAAAGAAGTCCCGTGGCACCTTAAAGACTAACATTTATTTGGGGATAAGATTTAGAGGGCAAAACCCTACTTTACTGGATGCATCTGACAAAGTGGGTTTTTCCCCACAAAAGCTTATGCCCAAATAAGTCCGTGAAGGTACATCTACACTACAGCGTTATTTCGAAATATCTAATTTCGAAATAGTTATTTCAAAATATCTTATTTCGAAATAACACGTCTATACACAAAAAGCATTTCGAAATAGCATTTTGCTATTTCAAAATAATACTGATTGGACGCTGAATCGCATTTAAGGCCAACTGAACCAGTTCCGGCAGGGCATCAGGTCAGGAGTTACTTTGTGTGGCTGCTGCCT
>CM057845.1:262682219-262718899 GCA_030068395.1 Apalone spinifera
GGTCAATTGTCTCCCAGCACCGCAGGTGTGGGGGCCTTGGCTTCCCCGGGGGGGTGGGGAGGAAGAGGCAGGAGGGGGAGAAGGAGTGGGAGGAGCAGTGGCAGCAGGGTCTGGAGCGGCAGGAGGCAGCATGCTCTGTACCAGGGTCTGCAGGTGGTCACAGATGGTACGGCCCTGGGCAAGCAGCTCCCGCCAGCTCTCTCACTGGAGCTGCAGGTCTTCATGCACCCAGTAGTCCAGGGTGTGGTGCAGGGCTCGCAGTGCCCCCAGGTGCTGCTGCTGGTACTCCTGGTTACGGCTCAGGCTGCTGAGTGCCCGGATGTGGGAGGATGTCCCAGGCAGCGTGGTGCGCCCTGCACCCGCAGCTGCTGCGGCTGTGGAGAAACAAGAGAAGTGGTCAGTGAACCCTAGGGACATAGCCGGTGAAGCCCAGCCCCCCTCTGTAAGGCGAGGATGACAGGTCTCCGCACCATCAGAGCCAATGTGCTTGCACACAGACCATGTTCGGGATGTGCTGCTATCCCCGGGAATGGGAGCTAGCCTGGGACTGCACCCATGCCCCTGTGCTGTATATAGTGTGGGTGGGGGGGAGATGTGCCCTGCCTCTGTGTAGAGGGGGTATGTGGAGGGAGGGCGTCCTGCTGTGTCCCACCCCGGGGTCAGGAGCATATCATATGTCTTCACACACGCGTGTGGGTAACAGGCCAAGGCCCGTGTGGCAGCCAGCTGGGGCCATGTGCCCCGGGGTGGCACAGCACATGCTCGTATGTGCACAGGTTGTTGCGTGATCCGTGGTCAGCAAGGCCCACGCACGCACTCCCTGGTCTTCCTCCACCCTCCTCTCCCCCGCTCCTCCACATAAGTGGACAGGGATGGCACTCACATGTTATTGCCTCCCGGCCTCAGACAATACCAGCGACAGGCCCACTGGGACGGCTCGGGGGTCCTGGATGTGCAGTACGCTCCCTCCGGTCTCCTGCAGCTCCTGGCCCTCCTCCTCGTCCTGATCAGGGCCCTCTGCGCCAGGATTGATGACCACCTGGGGGGCACGGACCGTCCCGCCCCCCCCAGGATGCGGTACAGGGCATCAAAATAGGGGCAGGGGTCTGGGTCTGCCCCTGTTTGGGAGCTGCTCCCTGTGGCCCTGGCATACGCCTGCTGCAGCTCCTTGATTTTTATCCGAACCTGCTCCTGTGTTTGGATGTGGCCTTTGGTGGCCAGGCTGGCAGCCATCCGACTGTAGACGGCCGTGTTCCTCCATCTAGTGAGGAGATCATGGAGGTTGGAGGTTTCCCCCCAAACCTCAATGAGGTCCATGATCTCCACCCTGGACCAGGAAGGCGCCCACCTTTTCCAGCCCCTGGGATCTGGGGGACTGGGCCTGGGGAGCGGTGGAGGGCTGACTGCCAGCGGCTTGCTGGCTCATATTGGGGCAAGTCAGGGGCAGCGAAGACTGTCTCTGGGCTGGCAGGCCTGGAGCTGGCACAGAGACTGTGGCCAGACTCTACCCCTTTAAGAGCTCTGGGGAGCGGGGGAGGAGAGGAGTTTTCCTGGTTGGGGCCAGAGTGGCCAGCTGGGCACCCTGGGAAGGGCTGGAGGTCCCCTATTTCGAAATAAGTGTCTACACAGCGCTTATTTCGAAATAGCAATTTCAAAATTGGCGCTATTCCTCGTGGAATGAGGTTTACCAATTTCGAAATAAGCCCTCCACTTGTGTAGATGGCTGTTATTTCGAAATAACTTTGCTGTGTAGACATACCCTTAGTCTTTAAGGTGCCACAGGACTTCTTGTTGTTTTTGCGGATACAGACTAACATGGCTACCCCTCTGAGACTTGTCACCATTCAGTTCAAGTTTTCAAGCTTCTTTCCACAGTCAAGAGGGCTGTAAATGTATTTCTTTTTTTCAACAAGAGCTCATATTCTCATGAAATAACAGGACACCAAGAGAGCTCAGACTTTGAGAAAATCACCACCTGTCATAAAAGTCATGATGAAATTGCAAGAGTTGGCAATATTGCAACAGCTATAAGCACAACTGTAAACAATTTCATCTTATGGTGCAGGCTGAACCTAACCGTACATTAGCAGTGTCTTAGCAACACGGATGACAATTGTTTTTCATCTGTATCCAATCGTCAAGTGTCCCAATTTGTGATAGCAGAATGTTTTCAAAAAGTGATACGGTCTGGTAGTTTAGAGCAAAAATATAAATATGGGTTGTTGCTGTTGTTTTACATCTAACCTCATTTTTTAAAATGTAAATATGGGTTGTTTGACTTGAAATAGCCCCATGATGTCTACAATCCAGCAGATCTGTGTTGTTTTACAATAGGAGAATCAGAAAGTGAAACTTAGAAATGAAACTGTCAAGATGATTTGCAGTGTCAACACTGAACTAAAGCAAACAAACAATACAAATGGTGATAAAGTAATTTAGATTGTTTTTCAAAATTCTTGGAGTTTAAATAAATTGCAGGTGTTGTTAGTAACATAGGTAATTTATATATTAAAATAAATATACCTATATAAAGGTGCTTATATCAATTAACATTTGGATATAATCAATTTTATACTGCTAAAACTGCATTGACATGAGCTATATCAGTTTCTCAAATGATTTTAGTTAAAATGGAATACAGTAATTCCTCATTTAACATGTGCCCGCTTAACACGTTTTCACGATAGCATGATTTTTTTTTAGGGAACGTTTTTTGAATTACACGACCGTCCCCAGAATAACACGATTTCCCCAGCCGGCCCGTCGTCGGAGGCTGCGCAGGGCTTCCCCCGCCTCCGTGCAAAGCGGCGGAGGGTTCGCCACTCACTGTGCGGGTCCCAGCAGACCCGTCACAGGAGCATACTCCCAACCCAATCCCCCTTCCCTCCCCTTCCCCAGAGCCAAACACCTCCCCTCCCTGCTGTAACCCAGTCCCCTTTCTCCCCCAACCTTATGTCCCGGTCCCAACAGACACCACTGTTTGAAACGCAACCCCCACCTTTTCCATTATTTTCAATGGGAAAATTGACCCTGCATAACACGTTTTCACTTAACACGATTATTTTCTGAAACACATCTACAGTGTTAAATGAGGAATTACTGTAAAAAAAAGTGTGCAAACCAACCCATCGGAATGGTTTACTTGGGATCAGTATTCACATCCCTGGTAACATTTACAAAGGGATACAGGTTCAGAAACAATGCCCCAGCACTGCTGCACCAGTGCCATGATTTATTATTTTATGTCAGGCACTTTATTATGCATTATGTATTCAAGTGGTGGCCTTTTCTGCTCAAGAACACTTTGTATCATGTAGCAGCTGGAATTCTAGCTGGTTTATGTATACTGATGAGCTGTTATATTTGAAGTTGTTTTTTCTTCTCTCAGTGCCAAATCTGAGCACGATTTTAATGAGCAGAGCCACCAGCAATGCTTGTGTGGAATTTGTATTCTCGCTAAGCCTCTTGGTTCTCCTGCAGATCTTTAACATTCCTCCTTCTAACTACGCAATTTAAGCTTTAATTAAAAAGAAAGTGTCTAACCTTTCTAGTTGTGAGAATAAACTGTGGAATGTAAACAGAAGCACTAATACCTGAAGGCTTTCCTACACTCCAGTTTTTATTTCAAGTTAACCGACAACCTAAGGCTTTATCGTCACTAAAAACAAAAACACAAGATGTGTTTAACATCAAGCTTGTTATTGGAAGTAAAACAGGTAGTTTTTACTTTGCTGTACTTGATCAAGGTTATCCCCTACCTGGGATTGACCTACCCAACTACACTGAGGGAAAACAGCAGCTCCTAGTTAGTCTCCACTACAATTTTCTAGTGAGTTAGCTATAAACACATTTCAATTTTGGCAGAGAAGCCAAAGATAAACACAAAATATCAGCACTTTGAAACAAATTCCAGTTCTGGGGTTTGATTTTTTTGTTTTATGTTGGGAGGGACACAGTATCCAGACCAGCCTTTAGAAACTTGTTAACCACCTGGAGCTCAATGACTAATCAGCTACCTCAAAATAAAGACACTCTAGTGTAATCAAGCCCCAAGACAATAGCACTGCAGTGTGAACTGCCCCATCCATCTCAATAGGGTGTCAACACAGAAGCCTAATTGTGGCAATTTAAATGTATGAAGTGTGTCATTGAGGCAGAGGAAGGTTTTAAGCCTTTTTTCAAAAATCAGAAACAGCCAGATAACCTGCTCATCTAGGGAAGAGCTGTTGGAAAAGCCACTCATTTTAAAGGGTATTCCACAGCACTACAGGACATGAGACTTCTCCTCAGCCCTAGATGATGATCTCCCACACAACTAACTTTTCAGTGTTACAGGCAGAGGTCAACCATCTAGGCTGGCACTGTTACTCCTCCTGTCCAAGGTTCACTCAGACGCTGGAGTGGCTGGGCTGGTGGTGGTGTTTGCTTAGAGCAAGCTGCTTGTGTGGATGATCCCTTTTGGTGCTTTATTCAATTGCATCCCTGACTGGAGGGAAAACTCCCCCTTAAGAAGAGGAAGGAAGGGGGTATACTATCCATAATACTCTGGATAAGTCAGTTAACCCGGTTATGGCCACTTTACTACAACCCCTTTGCATCCTTTTCCCACACCCAGTTCTTTACCTGCTTTCACGAGGATCCATATGCTCAGGATCCCCTTGCTGATAGGGTTGCCAGGTGTCCAGTATTGAACTGGACAGTCAGGAATTTGGACTTTGTGTCCAGTAAAACTGAGAAAATACCAGCCATATAAATGTCCAGTATTTTCTAGTTAAGGACGTTTTTCTGCTTTTCTCAGGCCCGGCTTGGCACCCAACAGAAGCCTGCTCGGGACACACGGCAATTAAAGGGGCCGCAACCACAACTGCATTTCTGCCCCCCCTCCTCAGGTCTCCCTGGTTATTCCCCGGTGGGTTTTTTTGGTCAACACATTTTCCCCAGTGTTTTGGGGGTTTTTTGCTCGACAAATTTTTATAAATTTTTTGTCCGGTATTTTTTTGAAGCCATCTGGCAACCCTACTTGCTTTCATGAAGTGAAGTCAGTCTCTGCAAGAATTCTGTATCCTCTTTGTCAGTTTTCCCCAATTTCAGCCATTGGTGACGAGCACCGTGCATCAGTTCAATCCTCTAGTATAGGCAATGAAAGATGAAACTTTCACTTCCTTTCCTCCATGTCTGTTTCCCAATCTCACAAGTTCCAGGAGAATTATAGGATACAGTCTTTCACTGTGGAGAAAAAAAAAGCAACCAATACATTTTAAACATCCAGTACTAACTTGATACTCTCTCAACATTGCATTTGCCTCCCCAGAGACTACATTGTTGTATTGACCCCTGCTGCATCCTTTCCTCCTCCTATACTTCCCTGCATGGTCAGCTCATACCCCATTTTCAGCTAAACATAGACTGCTGGCATCTCAGCATCTCTGCATACAGTGGAAATACAGGAATTATACCATGCCTTGTAAAGGCCACGTGCCTCTATAGCACTGAGTAATTAAATAACAGACAAAGTGGTGCAACAAACCACATTCCGGCTAGCAGTGCTTTTTTTCTGATGGGACTCCCCAGTACGCCGTACCAGCACCTCCCGATGCAGTACCGGCACTTTCAGACAGAACTGAACAACTTTTCCCCTGGAGTACCGGCACTTTTTGTGTGTGTGTTTAACAAAAACAAAACAAAACAAAACAAAAAAAACCCCCACAAACCTGCCAGCTAGCATGCATTAGGAATGGAACTAGGGGACCTCCAGAAGAGAAAACTTAAGTCTGTACAGCTTAAACTAAAGTGCGGAGACTGGAACACACTAATCCGTTGTGGGTCAGGCAGAGAGAGGGATGCAAACATGCTGAGTGGTGGGTTCCTCTAGCACAGTGGTCTCCAACCTTTTTAAGCACAAAATCACTTTTTGAATTTAAGTCAGTCCTGGATCTACCTCAAACCCAAAAACCCCTGCCCCACTCCTTTGCCAAGGCCCCACCCTCCTCACTCTGTGAAGACAGGGTACAGGGGAGGGAGACAGAGTGACATCAATGCCCCCCTGCCTGTTTCCCTCATTGCACAACAAGTAGGAGGCCCCGGGGACAGCTCTGAGCGGGGGCAGCAGGGCAGTGTGGGGAGTGGCAGCTGAAGTGCTGGCACTTGATAGCCTCCCAGCCAAACCAGTCAGGATCACCTGTCAGAGACTCCAAGATCTACCGGTTGATCCCAGTCTACTGGTTGCTGACCACTGCTCTAACATCACTCACTTCTCTCAATAGATTTCAGAGAGATTGATGGACAGCTACTTCTCCTTACCAAGAGCTCTCCTGGGGATTCTCTCTCAGAACTTACTCCCATCATCTCTCTAATTCAGTGTACAGTAGATGTGAGGCCACTGGGGGAGATGTACCACACCACCAATGTGCTGCTGACACTCAGCATGAAGATCCTCCAGAAGGATACATGTGCATGGCGGCTGGGAGGCTGCTGCCTCTTTTTAGCAATTTGTAATCTGGCAGCCGGGAGCAGAAGACATCTGACTATGCCACAACCAGCACAGACTTTAATACAGGCTCTTGCTCACTTCTCCTTTGCTTTTGTTTATAGATTCTGGCTAATTTAACCCCTCCCCCACTAGCTGCCGTTTGTGGTCAAGTGAGCTTTCAGAGCCTGCACTAACAAAATGCTTCAGGCTCCACTTTAAATAAAGAATTTTAAGTCAGTTTAAGAAGCCTATAAACAAGTCTCTGGTATGGCTTGACTGCGGGTAGGGCAAGGGGCTGGTAACGGGAAGTCTTTTACTGCTACATCACAAGTCTCTATGTGGTTTAGGGAGGTAGTTGCTGCCCGTTACAACCTGATGCTTATCTGAAATGCGTTTGGTGGGCTCAGACAGCGCTTTGGGTAGCTGCCACATCACAAGATCACCACAATTGAGAATGCAATCTTAACCAGCAACCTGAGCAAGGCAACGGACATTTACATGTGCAGGAAAACGGGACTATCCATCTCACTTCCAGAAGGTGGTCCTTAAGTGCCAGTTGAGGCAAATTAGTGGGACAGTGTGGGGAAGGCTTGTGAGTCACCAATGTGCAATTTGGATAAACAGGCCACTTGAGTCTCTAGAGCCATCAGTACAGTCTCTTCTCCCACCAGTAAGAAGATTTCAGTAAGTTAATACAAACACATCTCTGCTGTCACCCCACCGTGATATCAATGTGTCAGAATTACCACATTAATACTGATCTGTAGCAAGGTAAAAAGTCAAATTATTTACTACCATTAAGGGTTAAGATGTGTCCTGACTTCTTCTGGAGCATGAGGATGCCGGACAGGATGGGCCAACAGTCTAACGTAGAACAGCAAACCACATTCCTAGCTGGCACTTTTTTGTAGCTCATCCATATCTGCCTCAAGACAAAAGCCTTGATTTTACACTGGGAGGTGTGATTTCACTTACTACCGGTCAGCTATTGCTGTATCTGCACAAAGATAGACCCACAGCATAGACTAGGAAAGCTGTGACTTACGCTGGAGGACTTCACCCGTGTTTCAAGCAGGAATAAGCAGCACCAGTCCAAGTTTCATCTTTCATTGCCTATACTAGAGGATTGAACTGATGCATGGTGCTGGTCACCAATGGCTGAAATTGGGGAAAACTGACAAAAAGGACAAAGAATTCTTGCAGGGACTGACTTTACTTCATGAAAGCCTTGCCAAAGTTAGAAAATATGTTGTGATCTTAGATATGGACAACACACCTGATCAAACTGCAACTGTCCTTTCTGATGGAGGTTGAGTGGCTGAGCAGAAACCAAATCAGCAGCCAAAAGACAAGCTTCCCCCCCCGCCCCCCCTGATAAAACAAAACAAATATTGTTCACTAGGGGATTCAAAGGGAGTGTGCTGAATGAGGTTACATTTAAGAACAGGAGTTTGTGAAGACATTATGTCTACACTGCATTGTAAAACCAAGTATAAATGGGTATGTCTACACTGAAAAACCCTGAACCAAACCAAAACATGACAGACACACACACATCTCAGAGCCTGGGTCAACAGACTTGTGCACATGGAGCTCATGCTATGGCTCTAAATATAGCAATGTAGGCATTCCTGCTTAGGTACGAGGCCCACGCACCTTGCCAGGTTTCAGAGCGGGACAATGGATTTATGATGAGATGCTCAACGTAGAAAAACTAGAGAATGCAAACTTGCTTGCTTACTTATGCATTTACTCCTTGTTGTCTTTAGCCCCGTCTGCATTATTGCCTGAACCATATGCAGAGTTGCTCCTGGAGAGCTCCTATAGATAACCTACTTGTACCACCCAGAGTAGACAGCACAAAACCAAATAAATAAAAATCTGAAAAAAAGTATATCCTCTTCAAAACCAGCCTAGGCTCAAGAATAGTTGTAGACACCTTTAAAAAAAAAACCCATCCTGTTTTGACGTATCTTTAGTGGCCAGGACAAACGCATCACTTGCCAAGATTGGTGTGGAAAAGCTGCAGCATAACTAGGGCCTTTCCATATTTCCCACCGTTCCCCACAATACTCAAACAAGGCAATGGGACTGCACCATGCTCTTTGTTGACTTTTTTTTTTAATGGTTTCCCTTTATCTGTATATTTACAATGTAAGGAAATGTGCTCCTTAGCATTGTTTTTACTTTCATTGTTGTTAGCCTCTCCTCTTATGGGAATTAGACCATCCTCCAGCAGATACTGGCCTGCAACTGATACAAAGCCCTCAGGGACAGGGAGGATTTTTAAAAGCACCCAGTTCTAACCTCCCTCTTTGCCTAATGAAGTGAAGGGTAAAATATCCCATTGATTTCTATGGGAGGAGAGTTGGGCCAATGCTTCCAAACTCCCTCCTTTAAAACAGAGAAAAGGAAACCAGCCATTTGCCGGATGCAAACAAGGGTAAGGTCCCTCAGTGCATCTCACAACTTTCCTTGTTTATGTTAACGGGTTTGCATCAGTGCAGCTACACAAGTTACCGGCTGCCAGTGACCCGAACTGGAATAGTTTTCAATATAGAGAAGGCCTTAGATTTAAAAGATGCTGAGAGTCCACTCTACCAGAATGTATTCAAAGAGAATGTATAAAATATTGAATTCTAATAAAATTCTTCCAGTTGTTTTTTTACATTATTTGGAAGTCAACTAGTTGCTGATCAAATATAAATTAGGAAATTAAAAAAAATTAAAAAAATACTACCAATAAATTTTTGGAGCATGTTGCAAGTAAAATGTATCTTCACCATCCTCAGATAGCTTCACACACTATTATCCCTTCATATACATATGGATGTGTTTATTGTGGGCATCAATGATTTCCCCAGTGAACTTCCTACGTAACTGTTTAAAACTTCACTAGCTGTTTTTCACCAGTAAGACTTACAAGGTTGCCTTTGAGGCTATCCAATTACTCCATATAGAATTAAGGAGAGGCACTCATAACAAGATACTGCAATGCCTTCCATTGCCGATTAAAAGATATGTTCAGATAAAGACTGTGTAATCTTTAAATACCCTATTAGGTAGGTGTAACTTCTATCTGCGTATTTATAATACATTCAGAATGGTGGCACATATGAAAATATATGAATTTGTCCTTGCTTGTGTGTTTCAGTAAGAAAAAGTGTAAACACTTACAGAAAAAGGGGACAGAATATGAAGCTACTTGCCTAGATGGCTCAATTTTTCTATTGTAGCACACCTCATCTCTCTGCATATTTGCTTTATTTAAAAAAGCAAATGAATTCCAATGGGAAGGTAAAATGACAAACTAAGGGCTTACCTACATGATGCCAAAAGCTGGACTGCTGGGGTATAGAATAATAGAATGCTAGAACTGGAAGGGAGCTAGAGAAGTCCAGTCTAGTCCCCTGCACTCAGAGTGGAACCAAGCATCATCTAGATCATCCTGACGGGTGTTCATTTATCCTGCTCCTAAATAGCTCCAATGACGGAGATCGTACAACCTCCCAAGGCAATTTATTCCAGTGCTTACCCACCCTGACAATTAGGAAGTTTTTCCTAATGGCTGATCTAAACTTCCCTTGCTGCAATTTAAGCTCATTGCTTCTTGTCCTAGCAGAGAAGTTTAAGGAGAATAATTTTTCTTCCTCCTCCTTATAACACTTTTTTTGGTACTTGAGAGGGGACATGATAGCAGCTTTCAAGTATCTTTCTTCCAGACCAAATCAACCCAATTCATTCAATCTTCCCTCATAGGTCATGTTTTCTAGACCTTTAATCATTTTTGTTGCTCTTCCCCGGAGCTTCTCCAATTTCTTCACCTTTCCTGAAATGTGGTGCCCAAAATGGACACAATACTCCAATTGAGGCCTAATAAGCACAGAGTAGAGGGGAAGAATTACTTCTTGTGTCTTACAACACTCCTGTTAATGCATCTCAGAATGAGGTTTGCTTTTTTGCAACAGTGTCACACTGTCTCATATTTAGCTTGTAGTCCACTATGACCTCTAGATCCCTTTCCACAGTACTACTTCCTAGACAGTCAGTTCCCATTTTGTATGTGTGAAACTGATTGTTCCTTCCTAAGTGGAGCACTTTGCATTTGTCCTTATTGAACTTCATCCTATTTACCTCAGACCATTTCTCCAGTCTGTCCAGGTCATTTTGAATTATGACCCTATCCTCCAAAGCTTAGTAGCATCCTCAGATTTTATAAGTGTACACTCTCTATGCCATTATCTTAATTATTCAAGATATTGAAAAGAACCAGTCCCAAAACTTCTCTGTGGAACCCCACTTGCTCTGCCCATCCAGCATGATTGTGAACCATTGCTAACTACTCTCTGAGAACAGTTATCCAACCAGTTATGCACTCACATTACAGTAGCCCCATCAAGTTTGTTTTTCTCTAGTTTATCTATAAGGTGGTCATGGAAGACTATAAAATGCTTTATAAAAAAGTCAAGGTATACCATGACTACTGCTTCCCCCTTATTGACAAAGCTTGTTATGCTATCAAAGAAAGCCATAAGGTTGGTTTGACATTTGTACTTTACAAATCCATATTGACTGTTACTTGTCAACCTCATCTTCCACATGTCTGCAGATGGATTCCTTAATTATTTTGTCCATTATCTTTCTGGCACAGAAATTAAGCTGACTCATCTGTAGTTTCCTGGTACAATATGAACTGCAGCATGTTGTAATGTGTTACACTACCTTCCTCTCCCATAGATCCTGCTGATGTGAACTAAAAGCATTGTAGAGCCATTTAAAACACAGACCAGCTACCTTTTAGTTTGCCCCAGCAGAATCTATACAGGACAGTTCAAGCACTATTGTATACAGTTCACACTACAGGTGTGAAAGTGTAACTGTTTACACTGTTAACTGATGAGCTCGGGCTCACCAGTTAACATGCATGGTTACACACAGCTCCATCCCTCCCCCCACCACCTCCCTATCAGAGGCAGCAACGTGGAGGGCAGGCAGGAGCCAGTGTATGCGGGGAGCAAGATTGCAGCACTGTGTAGACAACGATTTCATAACTAAAAAGCTATACAGATTATCAAAATTCTATTTCATACAACATTTTACTATTTCAACCTGGCTTTAGTTCAGAAGTGGAGCAAAAACTGAAAAGTTCAGTTATCCACAAAGGAAATTTTAAAAAGTTTTGAATGGTTTGAAAATAATCTTGATTTTTACTCTTATTTTGTAATACAGTATCTTAGATAAACAAATTCAAAATAGTTGTTTCAATACAAAAATGGGGAAGCTTTATCACAAAACTATCAAAACACTATTGGAATTTTTTCCTAAATGAAATTCTGGTGAATTTCTGAGACTTCCAGAAGCAGTTTGATTTCAGTGGGACAACATATTTTCATTAAATATAGTTATCAAATTTTTCCAGATAGTTCTAATACCTAGTAAGAAGATTCAAAGAGATAGACTGCAGTGTTGAAAAACAACTCCTCACAGTCAAGCAAGTCCAAATCTTTATTTCTTCTCATTTTTCTATTCATTTTGTCAAGTGAATTCTGGAGTGCTCCCCTTAAACTAAAACAGTCAGTTTTTTAGGCCCTATGATGCTTGCCATAATCTCAAATACTAAAAGAAAGTATATTATTCACTAACATAGGTAAAAAGTGTAAATCTAATGTTCAAACATGGTCACAACATACTCAAGTTTGTACAGAAGTGAGCCATCTTTACACCAGTGAAATACACAGAAATTGTGTATTTAAATTACACATGTATAATGAACAATCTGGGTTGGCTATTCTGGAGAGTACTAAAATTGGGAGAAAAACTATGGAACATTAGGTAAGTTTAAAAAAAATCACTAAAATCACCATTCCTTTCATTAGAACCCAGATAAATCAACAAAATCTATTTTTTTCTAGATATTTCAAATTTTGATTTTTTTCTCAACTTAATCCAATAAAAAAAGCATCTAGTATCTTCAAACTGGCTGTATTTAAAACATACATTGTTCAAATGAGCCCACTTTACTAGATTTTTTTAAAGTATGTTTTAAAAGTAATAAAAATTAAGACCCCGAATCATACTAAAATCAAGACCCTGACCCTGCAAAAGGTTTACTGATGTGTTTAATTTACCACAGTGATTAATCTCATGGAAGACAATGGGAGTACTCAGTGTGTAGTTAAACATATACCTCAGTACTTGCACCAGTTTAAATATTTTACTACTAAAGAATTGACCACTTCATCTTTAATTCTTGGCTGGAAACTGTAAATATGTAGGACTACCCTCCTTCCTTCATTATGGTCCTAGCTAGTAAATCGCATTCTGATTATGGCATAGTAAAATCTTCAGCATCTCCCAAGTCCAGGCATCATCATCATCATCATCATTTTCTAATATATGCATTTGGTAACAGAGAGCTAATTCCAAGTTTACACCAACTTTTTAATTCAAGTGAAAAAATACTTTTAGTCAACAGTAGTGCTGAATAGCAAGCAAGTAAATTCTGGACCTAGGCTAATCATTTTTCATGACAATTTTACAAGGCTGAATTGTTGCTGTGTTCCAAGTTTGCATCATCCTATTTCACAAGTAGAAATCAGCAGAGTGGGAAGTGAACTGCTGAGGATAAGAAAATGAGGAATTATTAGACAACTTTACAGCACATTCTAAAATCACTCAAAGTGCTAGCCAGTATGTAGAGCTAAGAGTGATATATTCCGGAAGCTACAGTTGCTACTTCATTTGTAACATGGTCTTGGATGGTTCTGAGCTGTTGCCTTGCATTGGAATGCCTAGTTCCACATGAGGCGGTGCAATTTGTTGCTATGGAACCACTGTTGTCTGAGGTTTATAGGTTCATTGCTATTCTCAAGGCAGATGTCCATACTATTGCACTAACTACTATAGAAGGAGCAGAAGGCACCCTGCACTTCCTAAGACATGTCAGCATCTCTCAGGATTGGACCAAAAGAGGGAGACAGCATTTCTCTGATACTCAGGCCCCTTTTGTACACTGTATTATTTACTTTGTTTTAGGATTCCCACCCTCGAAAAACAATAATATTCCCCCCCCCAAGTCATTTTATATTACAACTATATGTTTATAATAGTATCAGTTTTTAAAAGTGAAAATTAAAAGTAAAAAAAAACCCCAAACAGAAGTTAGAACAGAAATCTTTGTCTGAAAAACAACTTAAGGTTACACTGGAAGACTGCATGAAGTTCGTAAAAATTATGGTTAACCTTACAATATAGAAGCTGTTATTTATCAACATCTTATGCTTTATTGAAGGTTGACAAGTTAAATACATTGACGTGTTACAACTGTTTAGATAACATGCACAAAAACATATGCATACTACTATACAGACGATATGCAAAAATCCATACTGGGGAACTCATTTTTAACTCTTTTGTTAGCAGAAATTTGTAATTTTCGGAAGTGTTTTTTCTTGTTTTAAACCAAACTACAGTGAACAAAGATTTACTTCAAATATTCAGCCGCCAGAGAAATTCAGAAATTACATAAACTGCATAAATCTGCCAAATTCTGATCCACTGCGTAGGTGTATTCTTATTTATGTAGCATTAAAAAAAAAAAAAAAATCCAAACTTCATCAGATCAGCCAATGAAACAACTAAATTTCAATCTGTACAACCTAAATAGTAGTTACACTTTTCTATTTTACAAAGTAATTACACTAAATACACAAATATACATTAGGCAAATAACCTTCATTGTAATTATCCTACATCCCAACTCTGTCACCTACCTTCTCTCTCTAATACACCTTTATGCACCTGTCCACGGCTTCAAAAAAATTGTGCAAATATATTTGCACTTAAGGTCTCAGGTGACAGTTTAGTGTTGAACACTGAATTTACCTTTCCCCTTTTCCTCTTAGATCCTATAAAGTCTTTACTTTGGATCTCAATTTGGTGAGGGGTACTGATCCACTACTTTACTCCAGTCTATTTCTTCATGTTTTCATGCTTGTATCAGTAACGGATGGATGAAAGATTTAAAAACAAAAATCAAGCATGCAACTCCATTTCTTAGTCATTTGCAGAAGCTGCTCAAGTCCCCAGTGCATTTGTGCTAATTCTCTGGGGGAAAAGTGTTTAGTTCACCAACCTAAAAATAAGAACTCCTTTTGTCAAAAAGAAAGGACAGAAGAGTGCTTAATACTGGAAAAAAAAATGTGTGATGGTGCTTTCAGTGCCCAGAGTCGTTCAGTCTGGACTGCCGCATGCAATGAAATGAATGAAGGGGTAGCTGTGGCAGATTTCCACTTGTCCTCTTTTCTCTGGGTAGTCCAGAGCATATTGGCCAGGGCATTGGAAACTATGCTGAAGGTCCTGAGCCCTGTGTTGCTGGCTGGGAAGGTTGTTGTGTTGTCCCTTGTGTCTGGGAAGAAGGCGGGGAACCAGTCTGCAGCTGTGCTTGGAACTGGGCGAGTTGCTCTGGGCTGGCCAGCGTTTTCAGCAGAGTGTTTTCCTGTTCCAGCTGGGAATTCTTCTCAATCAGCTCTTTGATTTGCTCTTTGAGGACCTCCACTTCCTCCCTCACAGCGTACATCAAATGGCTCTTCACCAGATCCTGAAACAAAAACACCACACCGATCAGGCAAGAAATCCTGCTTTAGGACTGGGATCTTATTTGTATCCTTTGGTATATATGGTTGTGACTATTTTCTTCCACTATTTGATCTGAGGAAGTGGGTCTGACCCATGAAAGCTCATCATCTAATAAACCATCTTGTTAGTCTTTAAAGTGCTACATAGTCCTGTATTTTGTTTCTGCTCAGAAACAGTCATCCAACCCAACTAAGGCAAGTAGCAGATGTGGCTCCAGCTCTGAGAAAAGCATCAGTAGAAGGGCACGAGAAATCTCCCCTCCATTTACTAGTGCTTTGAGATTAACATGCAGAGCCTGAATTCCCTCTACACCCAACTGTAATAATGAACGTCCAAACGCTATATTAGGCCATTACAAACTAAACAACAGCCTGGCCACTAAGTCTCTCTAATGCACCTCCCTTCCCTTGCTGGCTCACCTAATTAATTGAGTTGAATAAAAAAATACCATCTAATCGATTCAGACTGGAGGGGGGGTTGTTTCTACATCAGGCCGGCCTGGGCCGCTAAATCCCCAGCCGCGTGTTGCAGCCTCCCACTTCAAACGATCCACAATCACCAGCCGGCACTTCAGGAACGTGCCTCCGACGGGCTCTGGGATCGGTGCCCGCCGAGAAGAGGGGTCGGGGGGTAGGGGAGGGTGGTTCAGGGATGCGGATTCAAGCACCAGCCCTGCTCTGCTCGCGCGGCTCGGCGCCGTGTGTTTGAGGCAGGAGCCTCCTCCCCCTGCAACGCCTGCTTGTCGCCACCCCCCCGCGCCCAGCCTCCGCGGAGCTGGCTGCAGCTAGTTCTTACAGTGCAGGTTGCCGCATTTCCCTCCCTGCCTCCCTCCAGCGTTTCGTGACCGAGGGTGACGTCAAGGAGACCTGGGCCGACCACCCCCACGCGCCTCAGCCAATGAGCTGCCGAGTTATTTATAGCCGGGAGTTAAAGGTTCGGAGTTTGCCTAGCAACAGTAGGCAGAGAATCCCGTGAGAACAGCTACAGGCACCGCTCCAATAACAAAGAGCAGCCTGAGCCAAGGCGGAAATAAAAAAAAAAAAAGGCAGGAAAAATTAGGCACAGACACAGGGTTTGTGGGTTTCTCTTTTCTGGAGGGTTTTTTACCGGCTTCTCCCCCATCCTGCAACACAGCCCATTATTTCCACTGCACTTCAGCCCCAGTGTGCGAGATCCCAGCTCCAAGGCACTTTAATTCCCGTACTTGCTGGCAATGGAAGGTAAAGCAGCTTATGATGCCCCTATTGGCTCCATCAGCACACTGTGGCTGGTCCCATTTTCTAGGGATAATCCAGCTGTGGTGTTCGGAGGATTTATTTATTTATTTATTTTTTATTTTTGAAAAATAAAGTCGAAATATTTCATCCCTCCCCCCTCCTCAGGAAATCAGGATCGACATTTTTAAAAGGCAGGGAGCCCAGAATGCGATGCCGTCAGTCATCTAAGGCATTTATAGGGAAACATCGGCATTCCTCGCATATGAAAGCCTTAGATCAGCAGTATATTTAAAACAAATAACCAAAACAACAAGCAGCTTCGCCCATGCACCCACGCCCATGCAGCGGTTCAGTATTACCCAGAGAACCTCTATACTGTGCACACGTCTATCCCCATCTCGCGCTTTAAACATTAATTGCTTTTTTAAATTTAGCAATCGGTACATACCATCGCCTGCTCGATTTTGTTGTCTATCGCTACCACGCTTGCACCCGAGGAGCTGAAAAGAGGGAAAAATACATATCAGCAGCTGAATTACTGACACGACCAGACGTTGAATGCTGATAACTAGCTGGCTGAGAAATATATCCCGCACTGACTTAACACCGCTGTTTATGTCATCGGGATGCTTCAATGCAGTAAAACCAACCTGGTAAAGCCACCTCGTACCGCCCGCTACAGCAGGATCAAAGATCCGGACATTTTCCTTAATAACTCACAAAGATGGAGTTTAATTACATAATGCGGTAAAAGCGATCCGTGTCCCGGAGATTCAATCCCTCACCAGATAAATGTAAAACACAACGCCCGTGCCACTGCAGCTTCCCAGTGCTGCCCAGTCCGGTGGACAAAGGAATCAGCCCCCTGGCATTCACCTGCATCACTGCAAATATTCCAGCCAGGCAAACAAGCACATTAGATACCATAGTTATTTACCTACTGTCGAGTCTCAAAGAAGAATTGTCGGTGCCCAGCAAGGATGACAAGAAAGAAATTGAAAAATGTCTTAGTTGATAAACTCCTAGATCCATTGCCACTGGTCTACACCATTGGGCATTCATGCAATTCCCAGCCAGAAACACCCACCAAAAAGAAAAAAAAAACAATAATGCAGAGCTCCTCTGTTGATTTACATTAATCTTAGTTTAGTCTCCGCCACCGGGAAGTGGTAGAAGGCTGGCTAGATAGATATAATTTTAAGAAGACACCCGTTTGTGACGGTATGATCCTGGAAGATGCTGATCCCAGAGCTGCGCAAAGAAATCTCCGAGGTCAGCTCTTCTGTACTCAGCAGAAAACCTGAGGTTCCAGTCCTATTGCATAATATATGCAGGAGAGTCAATGCCTATTGGCCGGCCGGTCATTCGGAACCGCCCCTGCCAGAAAAGCTCCTTTGCATCACTTTAGTAGCAGTGAGCCATCACCAAAATCCAGTTACCACAAGCAGGAAACCCCTGATGTGGAGACAACCCCTCCCTTCTCCCCAGTTAAAATACATTTGCAAAGAACCGCGTGAGCACCTAGCAAATCTCTCAGTGCAATCTACAGAGTCGGAGAGTTTGGGTGGCAACAGCAACGCAGAAACAAAATGATCCAGTGCCCAATTTAAGCCTTTCCAAGACATAAGACGATTCGCTCACAAGACACACAGGCTGATTTTTGCCTGCGGAAAAACTACACATGCAAAGTTTAGCCTGGGTAGAAACGATCGGATATAGCTGATGTTGGAATTCAATAACAATGTCGCTAGACTTACATTTAGCTAATGCCGCCACCTATTGGTGCAACGCTATACCTTTAGACTGGAAAAGATAAACAGAACATGCACGATGGAAGAAGTAAATTTACAGTCTGAGTTAATTAAACCCTAGGACTCAAGTTCCCTTCCTCATAGGATGCCTTATAATTTGCTTAGTGGAACTAATTCCAATAATACAGTGCTTTATTTTTGCATCATCTGTTTGCAGTTGACTGTCACCACACGAGAGGACTAGAGGACTACTGTAGGTGGTTTTTGAAGATGAAAAATCCGTTTTTCATATGAAAGAACAAAACGATTTTTATGATGTGGGAAAGCTTAGAGGCAAGAAGCTGATGGTGTAGGTTAGGCACAAAATTCACGGTTCCTGGGCTACCAAAGGAGTCATTCCTTAAAAATACAATCCTTACACAATTTTAAGATGTTCATATGTCTGCCACTAGAGTACTTCAGCACATGTTGGCACAGGCACATTTTTTAAAATCCCTATTTTTATAGACATATATCTTCTTGAATAAATTTGGGAAAATATGTGCAGCAGCAAGTAAATTATAAATGAAAAAATGTTCTGGCAAACTCCTAATACTTGTCTATTCTTCATTCACATTAAATGACCTCTGTGCCCTTTTTATAGCCCCTAAACCATTCATTTTAAGATATTCTACCATCGGACAATTCAGAGAAAACACACAGCACAGATCTGTAAAATTCTAGACATGCTTTTTCACATTCTTAAATAGTAACACTGAAAATGTCTATACACCCTTTTCCAGATGAGGCAACACAACAGTTACTTTTTAAACTATGTTATACACAAAATAAGGGGGTTTCTTAAATGATTTCTCAATCAACCACAACATATTTCAAAATGAGAGTTACATTTCCAGTACTTTGTTACAGAACAAAGTGTCACATTAACATCAGAATTATTTTAAATGGAGCCCTTTCTCCACTTAGCTATTTAACAGGCTCAAATTATGAATGAGAAAAAGACACAGCAAAGCAAAGCACTTGTCCTTAAATAAGACTGAAGACACCCTATATTGCACAGCTTATGAAGCATCAACACTCGTGATTTAAACCCACAAAACAGAAAAGCCCAAACCCTCTACTCTTCTGTAGAGCAAACATTTTGAATATGTGTGTCACTCTCACAAAAACAGGAAAGCTAGTAAGGCAAGGAATAAGAGTCTTAAATTTAACTTTAGCATTAGCATGTCATCATCATCCTTCTTAAAGAGATTATTTTAGCCTTCTCAGTCTACTGTTCTTTCATTCAGTAAAGCTGTACCAGCAGAGTGGTGCAAACAAGATAATCCTACTGGGGGGGGAGGGGGTTACATTTAAGAATACTGAACTTGAATACATGTTTTTCCTCCCCCCCCCAACATCAATTCATATGCATTTCCTGTAATATAGAATTCCCAATTTACTTGTGTTATTTGAAAAAGTCAAATTTCCCATGCCTTTACAATGTTCCCCATCTTAAATTACCTGCACCTGTTGACTATATAATCCATTACAGTTTACTTAATATTAAACACAACCATTAGAGCTCCTTCTGCAGTCCTAGACAAGTATATTACATCATTTTCCTTAATTTGCTTTAACACTCTTTGGCTGTTCAAATAGTTACTCCTCATATCAGCCACAGACCAAGCCAAGGTGAACTACATGTTTGTCACCTCTAAACTCAACTAAAGCAACACGCTAAACCTCAGGCTGAAAGTGAAAGCTCTAGCAGGTACTCCAGGCAGCCCCTTTTCTTGCATAATGACTCAGACTATACCACCCTGGCCAGCTTTCTGTAATGGATTACACTTCAATACTTGATCCAACTTAAAACCATGATCGTCAAAGTCCTTAGTTGTTGCACCCCACAACTCTCAGATGGCCTCTCACAATGCCAGTTAAGATTCAAGGATACTGGTGGTGGACTGTGTAGGGGGAAACTTACAAGTCCAAGGGCTCGGAGTCTCTCGGCAGATTTTTTTTAGGGTAGTTAAAATCTCTTCACATCGGATTTTCCTACAATGACCCACCTCAAAATGGACAGTAATAAAAACAAAATACACACTTGCCATGCTCTCCCTTGGTGGGTTAAGGCAAGAGGCAGGCTGCAGTCTCAGGCTGATTGTGCTATTTGTAACTTTGGTTATGCTCATAGTGTAGATGTGCCCTGATTCAAAGGCCATAAGCACATTTTAGTTAGATCAGTGTTTCTATGTAATAATCTGTAATGATACCCTAAATTATTTTTAGGGGTTTGTAAGTCTAGTAGAATCAGTTAGGTGCATCTAGGTTTCAACGTTTTGTCAATGTGGATGGGACAACACAAGCATGCTGTCCTAACCACTTTATAGAAAAAAAGCAAATGTTAAGACTACAGATGTACCTAGGTGTCAGACAACTATGCTCTGATATGATTAGCTTTATAACATCTGATCCACAGATAATGTAGAAAAATAGCAAAATAGCCAGCAAGACTTCAGTCCTTAGAATTTGAGTATTTTCCATTGTTGTCAATTTCTATTGTCCCTATTTATCAGGTAATTTCAGGAGAGTGTTATAGTTCTCTTCACAGTCAGCACATAGCAGCTGTATTAGGTCAAACTAAAAGCTCCATCTAGCCCAGTACCCTGTCTTCTGCATTGGCATGCGCCAGATACTTCAGAAGGGATAAACAGAAAAGGAAAATTAAGTGATCCATTCCCAGCAGTCCAGTTCCAGCTTTTGGCATTTGAAGGTATGGGGATACTCAAAGTATGGAATTGCACCATTGACCATATTAGCTAATAGCTATTGATGGCCCTATTCTCCATGAAAATATTTTTTTAACTCAGTTATACTTTCAGCCTTCACAAGATCCCCAGGTAATGAGTTCCACAGGCTGACTGTGCATTTTGATAAGTACTTAGGTTTGTTAAATTTGCTGCCTATTAATTTAATTAGATGGCCCTCTTGTTCTTGTGTTAATGTGATGGGGTAAATAGCACTTCCCTATTTACCATTTTATAGACCTTTATCATTCTCCTTTAGTTTTCTTTTCCAGGTGTAATGTCTCAGGCTTTTTAATCTTTCCTTGTATGGAAGCTGTTTTTGTTGCCCTTCTATGTTCCCCACCCTCCCAATTCTAATGTATCTTTTTTCCTCAGATGGAGTGACCATAATTGTATGCTGTATTGAAGTGTGAATTATATAGTGATATATTTTTCTGTCTTAGCTGGTCCTTTCCTAATGATTTCTAAGATACTGTTAGCTTTTTTACAATGCCTCTAGAAACTGAGTAGATGTTTTCAGTTTTCAATCCATGACAACTCCAGGATCCTTGTTGTGTAAAGACAGTTGGAATTATAATTTTACAACATACTTTTTTTGCATCTGTCAACACAGAATTTCATCTGTTTTGTTGCCCAGTCACTTAGGGTGTGTCTAGACTACAGCTCTGTCGACAGAGGGAGATGTAGATTAGGCACAGTGAAATTGCTAATGAAGCAGAGATTTAAATATCCTGCACCTCATTAGCATAAACATGGCCGCTGCTTTACATGAGGTTTACAGGGTCTGTCGAAAAAGGCTTCATTTTCGACAGATCCGCGTCTAGACGGCCATTTTTTTCAAAAAACTCCATTTCGAAAAAAGCAGCAGCCATATTTATGCTAATGAGGCATGGGATATTTAAATCCCTGCTTCATTAGCAATTTCAATGTACTTGATTTGCATCCCTTTGTCAGAGGGATGCAGTCTAGACATAGCTTTAGTTTCATAAGATCCCTTCATTACTCTTCACTATCAGATGTGGTCTCAAATATCTTGAGTAATTTTGTATCACTTGCAAATTTGTTATGTGACTGTGTACACTTTTCCAGGTCATTTATAAATATGCTGAATGTCATTGGTCCCAGTACAGGTCCTCAAAGAATCTTGCTAATTACCTCTCCATTTTAAAAACTGACAGCTTACATCTAACTTTGGTTTCTTGTCTTTTAACCAGTTTCAGATCAATGAAAGGATTTTCCCTCTTATCCTGGGACTGCTTAGAAGTCTGATAGAGAACACTGTCCGAGTTGCTCTGAAACTCCGATACACTATATCTACTGCAAGAGCGACAAGGAGTCCTATAGCACCTTATAGACGAACAGATGTACTGGAGCATAAGCTTCGTGGGCAAAAACCTTTGCCCACGAAGCTTATGCTCCAGTACATCTGTTCATCTATAAGGTGCTATAGGACTCCTTGTCGCTTTTGCGGATCCAGACTAACACGGCTACCCCTCTGATATAGCTACTGCCTCACCTTTGTCCACATGCTTGTTAACACCCTCAAAGAATTATAATTAATTGATGGAGAATGATTTCATATTACATAGTCCATGTTGACTCTTCTGCCAACATATTGTGTTTATCTGTGTCTGATGTAGGGACATTAGACAGTGTATAATTAAATAGTCATAACTGCATCAAATTTTAGTGCTTCAGAGAGGTAGCCCAAGTACATTTGTAACAAAAAAACCTTAAAAACAACAAATAGTCTAGCAGCACTTTAAAGACTAACAAAACATGTAGATGGAATCATGAGTTTTCATGGGCACAACCCACTTCAAATTTAAGTGGTTACGCAACTATTCAAGAACCTCCAGAACTGGGGCCAGCAGCCAGAGCACTCTTGCCCCACTCCCGGGGAGTCCCCTGCCACCCTGCAGTGGCAGGTGGGAGCTGGTCTGTGAGGGGAGCTGGGTTAAAAACTAGTTCCTGTGTAGACTGGCTTCCACCTGCCTCCCTCTATCAGAGGCAGCAGTGTGGGATGGCAGCAGCCTCTGTACATGAAGGGTCCGAACCCTGTCTGCAGGGAACTTGGACTCCCCCTGGATGAGGCTGCAGCCATGGAGCTGCCCGTCTGCAGGGAGCTTGGACCCCCTGTGGGCAGAGGTTGCTTCATGGCAGCCTCGCCAGCCAGGTGGCTCTACAGAGTCGGCATTGGGGAAGCACCGACTTCTGCCTCCCCCGCTCAACTGCCTCTGTAGGAGGCAGGCAGGTCTGTGGAACCAGCTCCCCACTCGTATCATCTCCCAACTTCCCCCCTCACCCTGCACTGCTGGCTCTCTATCAGAGACAGCAGCATGGCAGGGGGGGCCACTAGCTCCTACCTCCCACCATCCTTGCTGCCTCTGTGTGGAGGAATGCATGTAGTCGACTGGATTAACCAGTAAGTCTAATCTTATTGGTTAATCATGTAGTCATCTACATGTTGACATCCCTAGTCTGAAGATTCTGTTCTTTCCTATAGTTGTAACCAATCTGCCTGCTACTGAATTTAGGCTTACCAGCCTGTGATTGAGAGGATCACATCTGGAGCCTTTTTTAAAAGTCAGTGTTATATTAGATATCCTCCAACCATCTGGAACATAGCTGATTTAAGCGACAGAGACATAGTGTAGTTACTGGTTTTGCAATTTCATATCCAGTTCTTACAAAGCTCTTGGGTGACTTATTACTGTTTAAAAACAAGGAGCAATCCTGTGGCACCTTAGATACAAATATATACATAGTATCATGAACTTGTGGGCAAAATCCACTTCTGCAGATGAGCTTGAGTCAGTGGGTTTTGCCCACAAAGCTCATCTTACTATACCTATAAACAAGATTTTCCTATGGGATGACAGAGTGACATCACCACATCACTCTGTATCCCGCAGCCCCTCATCCCTCAGCCACCCAGCGTCCTCTCTCTCCTCCCTGCTGCTAACCCCATAATGGGGTCAGCAAGCTATGGCTTGCAAGAGATCTAAAAATGGCTCTGACTCCTCAACAGTAGCACTTACCTTCCTTGCATCTTGAAGGTAACCTGTTGCTGGGCTAGTGGGGGAAGGATGGAGGAGGGCAGGATTGCAAGGCGAGTGGGCAGGCAGTGGTGAGGCCTGTGGGAGGTGGTTGGGACTTGGGTACACCCTTGCCCCCTGAGCCGCTGCACAGCAGTTGGCTGAAGCTCCAACAATCACCACATGGCAGGCAGCTGCCAGTGTTTTAAAAACAGCTGTTCCGTTGTGCCAGGACCCATGAGGTCGGGTGTGGAGAGGGAGAGAAGTACTGGACTGGCAGAAGGGGGAAGGAGGGAGAAGGGGCCCTGGGCTGAGGGAAGGGAGAAAGGGCCCCAGGCTGGCATGGCTGCAGCCCAGATCTCCCCAGTGCCCGCGGGGGAGAGCTGGGGTTCCCTATCCCTTGTGGGGAGAGGGGGAGGTGAGTACAGCAAGCAGGGGGCACAGCCCCCTAGTGATACTATACATATATATGTTAGTTTAAGGTGCCACAGGACTACTAGTTTTTTTAAATTACACACTAACACGACTATCTCTGAGACTTATCACTGTTTAGTTTATCAGTTTATTCAAAAACCTCTTCTGTTGACACCTAAATCTGGGACAATTCCTCAGATTTGTCTCGTAAAAAAAAAATTCTCAGTAGATGCTCACAGGGGCACTCAAACAGTTTTTCTAGTGTGGGTTCTGAGTCATTGAACCAAACTGTAAACTCCATTTATAATGGAAATCATTTCAAGCATGCCGATGCAGCAGCACCCCATATAAATATCTACTAGAAATGAGCTATCCAGTGACACTCCAGAGGTTTAACTTGGTTGTTTTGTTTTGTAAGTTTAATTTTTTTTCTTCAAGTCTTTTTTTTTTTTTAAGGAAAGATTCATTTTAGTTCATTTTCCCACTACTCATCTTGATTTGGGTTCTCCCCTCACTACTTCTGTGTCTGGTAGACTGAACACCACAGCATTTACTATATTAAAAGGTTTACATTAACATTAGTAAAATCCAGTCCAAGGAGAGCAACAAACATTCTCTCCCAAACTAATTTTTTCCTTTCACTTTGTTTGGTTATCCCATCTGCCTCCAAACATTTATTTTTATTATTTATAGTTTGCATTATGGTAGTACACAAAGTCCCCAAACATGAGGTTTAATCCCCCTGTACTAGGCATTGTGCATTAGACATAGCCCTTCCCCACAAAATTTACAATGCTGAGCCCGCACTTCAGGAAATCCACATACAACATTAAAAATTTTACACTCACAAATTCACCAGCACTACTCAAACATGTGATATGTTCTTAGGTATAAGAATCTGCTGTATCAAGGGCTAATTTCTGTCCTGCTTAAACTCTGAACTTTCAAAAAGATTCTCAGATGCAGTGTCCATCCACTTAGAGCTCATTGTTAGAGCATATCATTCAGAAGCTGATGTTTGCAAAGCACTATAGACATGATATAAATAAAGCACTGAATAAATGAAGTAACACATAATGCTGAGATATATTTGGTGGGTAAAGAATGCATCCAAGTACAATGCTAATCAAGTAGCTGCTTTGCATGTTCTTATCTTTACATACAGAGATCAATTAATTGCCTTAATGGCAAGTTGGTCAATAGCAGAAAAGATTATTTGGCAAACTACTTTTTGCAGGGATTCCAATGTTTTAGGGTTTTTTATTAAAGTTTATCTTAATTCAATAATACTTAACCCTTTAAGAACTTTTCATCTTCAGCATTTCAGATAAATACTTGCACAGACTCATTTAGACCCTGTATACTATTCGAGTTTTAGCTAGTTCCTATGTGCTTCTCAAAGAAACTCCTCACAGTTTTCCACTTTGCTTGGGTTTTTTATTTATTTTTTTCCAAGTATAGACATGTCTTCTCTCTTTAGAAACATATTTAAAACAAAAAACAAGTATTTACCAAAACTGAGACAAATCTTAAGTTGTGTCTACACTATAAAACACTAGAAAAATAAATCATTCCAGGGCTTTTGTTAAAACGTGATAGCCCCCGTCATGGTGTAATGGGGTGGTACTCCCCTCCCGCGAGCACCCCCTGTTTCGCGGAGTGTGGGTTCCTGCACTGCTTCAGTCAGCAGGAGTCTTTAAAAAGCTTGCGGGTACTCAGCCCTCTCACCAAGTCACACAGCCTCGTGTGCCTTCACAATCCCCTTCCGGGGTACAACTCTAACAGAGGCCCATTCCAGTACGCTCTGAGTCCAATCCAGTCTCTTTCCCTACTCCAGAAGAGAGTACTGTCTCCAGGGCTTCTCCTCCTGGATACAGTGTGCTGACCAGCCCCCACTCTGAGCTGTCCCTGGTTCTGCCAGCTAGCCAGCCCTTTTAACCTTCTTCCTTCAGGTATGGGCTGCAACTGAACTGCCTCTGATCCTGCAGTTTATCTTAGGGTACATCTACGCAGCACCATTATTTCAGACTAACTGATGTTATTTTGAAATAAAGTCCGTATCTGCACGCAAGCAGTTATTTCAACATAATGTCAAAAGAAAGCCCAGCGAGAGGATTTCTTACTCCACCGACTCCTGTAACCTTCATTGTACGAGGAGTAAGGGAAGTCAGAGGAAGAGTGCTCTAACTTGGACTTCCTGCTGTAGACTGTGTCAAAAGCCGAAATAAGCTATTTTGACTTAAGCTACACAATTAACGTAGCTCAAGTTGCATAGTTTATTTCGAGTTTAGCCCTGCTGTGCAGACGTTCCCTTATCGTCCTCCCCTGCTCCCGATTGGCCAGTTACTCCAGGGCCTCTCCATGGGTAACAATTTTAAACTATATTTTCCAGCTGTTAAATACGGCAATATACTCAAAATTTTGTTCCGCCCCAAGCACATTAAGAACCAACTGCATTTTCACCACATTAGTGGTGAACCAGAAGCAAGATTGTGCAGAAATTGGATCCTGCAAAACATTTGCCTTTATTACTTCAAACGAGTAATAAGAAGTTGCCTTAAAAATTCTAAATTTTAAACCATATGTATGGGGGGAGGGGGAAGAGAGAAGGAAACAGTGTAATGATTCTGACAGTAATCCACAAAACTCTAGGCTGGGATCTTGGCCCCATATAACTGTCATTGATTTAAATGAGGACAGGCTTTCCAGCCAGTTTTACTCAGATTCAATTTGGTCAAATTAAAGGGGCTGTCTTTTGAATAGTTTCTTCTGACTTAACTGTGAATTTCATAGATGTTAAGGACAGAGAAGATGATTATGATCATCTAATCTAACACAGGCCATAGACTTTCAGCAGGCAATTACCATATCTAGCCCAATAGCTTGTGGTTGAACTAAAACATCTTTTAGAAAGCCAGGTGACCTTGATTTGAAGACGCCAAGCCACTGAAAAAATTACCACATCCCTTGGCAATCTGTTCCAAAAGGTTAAACTATCTTATTTAGATTTTGAACTTGGCTAACTTCAACTTTCGGCCAATGGATCTTGTTATGTCTGTCTATCAAATGAAGAGCCCTGGAGTACGAGATATTTCTATAATATTCATGGCTCCCCCCCCCCCCCCCCCCCCCCCCCCGCCTAGAAACTTAAAGCTATTTAAACCTATGGTTTGATTGCATGTGAATTTCTTTTTTAGCTTTTTTGTGATTTCCAAAATAAGTGTTAAGGGCAATTACAATTTAACATCTCAAATTAAAAAAGAGGGACGAAAGTGCTACGTATCATGTTTATAATTTTTACCTTCAGCAGAGTGTATACAAAGATTCATGAACTATGAAGTGGAAAGAACATGCATTCCATCCTACATACAACCTAGTTGGCTGGCAAGAGTATAACACAAGTATCTGGAATTACATAAAACACAGAAGGATGCATTTAAAAGCAAGGTGACAAAATCAAGGGACAAAAAAGTCTAACTTCTCTGGGAATACAGAATACTGATCATAGATCTTTCAATTTCTATAGGTAAACACAATAGCTAATTAAACCCCATTTATTTTAATGAGGATGTCATCACATCACAGATTTTAAATGATCCAATAAACCTTGATTTTTTGAAAAGTCTTTCCTTGCTGAGACTCCTTATTTGGAGAGAGATGCAGAGACACAGGTTAGAACCTGCAAGAAACATCTATACATCTTCAAAAGACCTCCTGGATACGGATGTTTCAATGAATTTATTTAGATAAACGTGTAACCGCTGAAAATTTCAGTAGTTACACATTTACATGTAGTGGGGGAGGAGGGGAGGGTAGGCAGCTCCCGTGGAGCCACCTGCCTGCTCCTCCCCCCGTGCTGCTGCTGCCTCTATATCAGAGGCAGCAGCATGGTGAGGAGCGGTGCATGTAACTGTGCACCTTAACTTATGAGCCCAGGCTCACCAGTTAACTGTGTACACAGGTACACGTTCACATCCCTACTCCTGGGTGGGAAGAACTAAAATATTCTGAGGTTATCAAAGAATTCTTCCAGAGACAGGCAACTATGCCTAGCAATACAATTTGAATGATAGAACAGAATCTGAGGTGTGTATGGCCAGAGGGGCTAAATCTCTTATTTAGAGATCTAACATCAATAGTTACTTTCTACCATGGAATTAGCAACCAGGACACTATCTACCCTATTATAAACAGGGAATAATCAGAGTGGCATGTTACTCATGAAAGAACAGTGATTGTTCTTGCCCTATACTATTTAATATTTTTATCAATATACCTGGAAAAAACATCAATTTTTGCATTCTATGCAATCTTTTGAGTAATACATGAAGAGGACAGGTCACTGATTCAGTTATGCAGTAACCTGGATATAAGCAAACCATACGTATTCTAATACAGCTAAATGTAAATATACAGATCTTAAAACAAAGAATGTCAGCCATACTTACAGGATGGGGGACTCTATGCTGGAAAGCAGAGACTGAAAAAGATTTGGGAGTTGTAGAGGACAATCAGCTGAACTTGTGCTCCCACTTGGTGGAAAGAGCTAATGAAATTCTTGAATGCATATACAGGGGACTCTTGAATAGGAGCAGGAAAGATATTTTACGTCAGCATTTGGCACTAGTGCAATCACTGCTGGAATACTGTCCAAATTAGGTGTCCACAATTCGAGAAGAATGTTAAAACATTGAAGAGGATTCAGAGAAGAGCCATGAGAAGGATTAAAAGGGCATTGGCTGGGCAGGAGGAATTTGGGGGGGGATTAAGCAAGTCACTGGGAAAATTAAATTTGCTGAGCATACACGCAGTGCATCATTCCTTCACAGCACATTTAATGAGCTTAACAAAAACCCCACTGCTCTTCATGCTCAATAGGTAATTTTAAAACCACCATTGCAATCAAATCAACACCAATTTGTTTTTTAATTGTTCCTCAATAATATTCTTTCCAAGCCAAATTGCAATATTAAATTAACCACTTCAGCTACAGGGCTGTTCAAAACCATCACAAGACACCAAACATGGAACATTTTAGGCAAAAAGATGGTTGCACTTAGTTCTAAAAATCTGAAAACAAGCTTTATAATATAATGTGTTTTACAACCTGACCCTTTAATTACAGTGGTCACTACCAGAAGTTGAGTTATATAAACAGATCTCTTGTATTAAAAAGGCTGTGTATAGAAAGACAAGCTTCATGTACATTAGTAATTACACACTATGTATAGCTATGTTACATGTGGTCTCCAACAGTCATTGTTTTGCAGCAGTGAAGAAAGTGGAGAAGGTCTAGAGAAGAGCAAAAGAACGATTATAGGGCTAGAAAACATGACCTAGAGGAGATGACTGAAAGAATTGGGTTTGTTTAGTTTGGAAAAGAGAAGACTGAGATGGGGCAGAACAGCTTTCAAGTACAGCCGCTCCCCGAGTTGCAAACGGTTGAGTTATGACCGCTCACACTTACGACCAAAGCTCCCATGGAGCGGTCATAAAGGCAGTCCCCGAGTTACGAACGCGACCCACACTTACAAACCGCGCGGTTGCATGTAACTCAATGGGGCCCGAGTTACGAACCGTTCGAGTTACGGACCAAGTGTTGGTCCGTAACTTGTTCGTAACTCGGAGAGCAGCTGTATCTAAAAGAGTGTTATAAAGAGGAAGTAGGGTTGCCAGATGGTTTCAACAAAAATACCAGACACTTGCCATTACATCACAATCTACATTACATCTTATTTAGAAAATACCGAACATTTATATTTTCCTCAATTTGTTTCCTGAACAGGAAGCTCAAATACTAGACTGTCCAGCTCAAAACCAGCCACTTGGCAACCCTAGGAGGAAGGAGAAAAATTATTCTCCTTTATTCTCTCATGATAGGACAAGAGCAATGGGCTTAAATTGCAGCAAGCGAGGTTAAGGATGGACATGAGGAAAAACTTAACCGTCAGGGTGGTTTAACACCAGAATAAATCACTTAAGGAGGCTGTGGAATTTCCATCATTGGAGATATTTAAGAGCAGGTTAGATAAATACCTGTCAGGATGATCTACATCAGTGTTTCTCAACCAGGGGTACCCCTTAAGGGTACTTGAGAGAAGTCTGGGGGAGTATGTCAACACAACTGAAATTTGGAGAAAACTGAATTTTTGTTTTAAGATTTACAGTGCTTTATTATTTTTGTACTTTTTACACCCAAAAATTTCATTGCCCTCCCAACTGCAATACAGTTGTTTAAACAAATGTGTTGCAATGGTAGAAAAAAATGTGTGTGTCTGAAAACTGTAAGTACTGAGGGTACTTATAATTTTTTTTAAAAGGGGTACTTCATAAAAAAAGATTGATACACACTATTCTACATGGTACTTGGTCCTGCCATGAGTGCAGAGGACTGGATTTGACTTTTCGAGGTCCCTTCCAGTTCTAGTATTCTATGAGTAATGTCTTCAGTGAAAATACAACTGAGTAATGACAATGTTTTTCTAAGTTATATATGATATTTCAGTGACATCAAATGCAGAAATAAAACCATCTTTTCCTGGCAGGAAATAACAATGCAGTGGCAGCAACAAATAAAAGCTAAGGAAGACAAATGGTTTTGCAACTGGTGGATAATATGTCTATCATCCAATCCTAGTTACTAGAATAACATCCCACGTGTAAGGATCAACATGCTTTTATGGGACACTAAGCAACATGCTGCCATTTATTGCCTCAGACAGAAGCATAAGGTGAGTCAGGGAGCATGCACAGACCAACGGATGTGTATTTTCAAATTCTGACTGCTTACACATGGTTTATGTGCATAACCCTCAGTGGAATACAACAGGGAGCAACACTTAAAAAAGCATTAAAATAATTTAGTAAATAAAGTGGTAGGCTGTTGATACAAGGAACACAAAGTACATTCAAATCCTGCTTATACAATAGCTGCTGACAGTGACTTTAATAAGCTGAGGTAACTAGATCTAATAGAACATTATGTAAGACCGAATATCACTTATAACAAAGCTTCATGTTGCAGGGTAGAAAGGTCAGAAAATCCTTTTTCTCCATGATTAGCATACTTGCTGGGGGTTTTTTCCCCAGAGCTATGATTGATTGGTCCAAACAGAAATATTTTCTTAGTTTGGAATTACACAGTAACCAAGGTTGCTGCAATACTCATGTATATTGTTCATGAGTAGAGAAGCTTCTGTAACCTAGTGGCATGAGCTACACTTGACATATGTTATTAATACTGATTGTTGGCCTTGTTAAGTGCTACGATACCAGTTTAGTGTAATAGTTTATTTACTGTTAACATTGTCAAAAAAATTTAAACAGTTGCCTGATGAATGAATCTCAGTATTATAGCCACTAATTTTATAGCCACTTTCCAAAATATAAATTGAGGGAAGACTGTGTTTATTTTTTAAGACGACTCCATTCACTTTATGAAGAAAAAGTTACTCTCTCCCTAAAGACATTATTAAAGGCAATGGCATCAAAACACCTTCAAATGGAATGTGTCAAGATATTTTAGTGTTTCTGAATATAAAAAGAACCACAAAGTACATTACACCAGATTTTCTAGGCAAAACGAAACAGTAGCTCAAAGCTTTGAAATTTTTATAGCAAAAAAGCTATTGTATCCTCTATTCACACTATAATCACACACAGCGACTAATACCAAGACTAGGATCCTGAACAAAGGGTATGAAAATTGCTCTCATATGTTTGGTGGGAGTGCAGAGTAGGGCAGAAATCTATTCTCCAATTTACTCTATCCTGAAAATCCTACATGTCATCACGGGATCTGTTAAAAATAACTCTGTGTTGGAAAATGTAAAAAGTGTTATGTTATTGCCTTTCTTCCCACAAAGATAAAGGTATTCATTTGCACTAGAGAAATAGCAATTATGCAACATGACGGAACTAAGACTTTTCTATTTTCATAAACAATATTACATGTACCTTAACTCAGCTCTATGAAAGAATCCTTTCCATTCTCTGACATAATACCTGATTTTTTTTCCTTTTAATCAGAAATCAGATAAAAATCAAAACTCGTAAAAGAAATTAATACCAAGTATGTCATGTAGCACTTCTCAGGTGCCAAAGGAGGAGGATAAACATTATGTGACTTGCTGAAGATGAAACCGCAATTCAAGATCATTCCAATTTGTTATACCGAATGATGAAACTGTTGCATTCAGCTTTAATTTGTGCTTCTAAAGATGGCAGAAAACAAGCAGCAGGCAACTCTGCAAAATGTTCATTAAAAGTAATTTAAAAAGGTACAAAAATTAGGGATGTAAAATTCCAGTTAACGTTTAACTAGGCAGGATCCAGGCTGGGGACCACTCCAGCCTGGCTGGAGCAGTCCTCAACCTGCAGGGTCCTATCCCCCAACCGCATATGGCTCTGCCAGCTTTCAGCCCCTGCCTGTGGGGTGCCTGGGATCTCTGTGGATAAAGACTGGTCAGCAAGAGCAGTCCCTGCCTGTGGGATGCCTGGGCTCCCTGCAGACAGAGACTGCTCCAGATGAAAGCAGCCCCTGTCCCACAGCCGGCCCCCTGTGGGGACAAAGAGCCCCCTGCCTATGGCAAGCAGGAGCTGCTCCAGCCCCCTCTGGTTCCCAGTTAACTGGAACTGGTAATCACTACCCATTTAGGGTGATGCTTGCCAGTTAACCGGTTAGTTTTTCATACCCCTAACAAAAATATTTTGTTTGTTAAAAAAATAATCTGGTTAAACAGGATTATTCTATTTAAAATGTTATGCACTTCAGCAGGGAATCACACTATATATCTGCAATTAACACACAAAGCACACAGTTTTTTAAAATAAAATAGCTTCTAAATATCTTGATTGCCAACAGAGTTTTTGATGAAATCTCAATTTTAAATTTCAAGTTCGATCTAGCTCGTCTTGAAGAGCGGTTTTGATGAATAAGTAAATCACTTAGCAAAGCATTTCTCTCAATTAGCATCACGCTTAAGTCTGAGACAGTTTTAATAAAATGACAAATACCTTGATTTAAGAATAGTAATATTTTTAAATATTGATCAATAAGTTTAAGAACTGCTTAAAAAAGAACCAAGAATCTTAATGGAAAATTAAAGCTTTACAAATACCTCTTTAGATGCTGTTCCAATTCCAAGAACAATACTTTCATGGCTATTCCGTCACAGTTTTGTCACTTTCATTGATATAACTATTTAGAACCTGTTGATTATTTCTCATAGAATGATGCACTGATGAAGCACCTTTCAGTCCTTAGCATCAATAAGATTATCATTAGCATTCCACTATAAATGCATACCCTGAACTCAACAGCACTTTCAAGAGTTAAAAAGCCTTGCTGTTGAAGATTATTCCCTTGCTTTGATTCAAATTTTACACTGCTTAACAGTAGTTAGTTATGGTCTTCTTGTTTGTTGGACAAATGATGACATCACAGAGCTTGAGATCACATGGTGTGCTGTTACATAAAGCATCAAGACAGATTAGTATCTTGAGATGTGAAATCCTCATCAACAGCCACAGGCGGTGTATCTTCTTTCAACAGAGCACACTTCTACAGTTCTGAAAGTAACTCACCATGTGCTCTCTATTTTTGTAGTAGTGTATGATAATTGTTATATGTTCTCATTGTTTTATTTAAAGAAAACCAGTGCCTCATGGTGATCTCATGCTAAACTCTAGTAGTTAAACGACAGCAGTAATTAAGCACAAGGACAAGTGCTAGCATATGATTAGCTAAAAACCATCAATAAGCATTTTCCCCCATACATGATGTTATAGTGATAACTAGTAACTCTAGTCTTAAAAGTAAGCTCTCAATGATGTTCTTGCACTTACTAGAATAAAGTAAAACTACATAATGACTGCAACACTCTCCCTACCAATCTGTTCACATAACACGCGGCAATTGAAATTTCAAGCTCAAATTCTACATTCTTCCTAACACAAACAGATTTCTCTTTGCTATTTCTAATATGCTTACAGTACCACGGTATTGTTTTCAATAAACAGAATAATCCAAGATCACAAGTATCATTATGGATATTAGTTTTCCCATGATAACACCCCACCCCAAATTCTCTGATAAACAAAAAACCCAAAACCCATGTTGGTGATTGAAATGAGACACCAACTGCCCTTTGATTTCCCCAGCCACTGCCATCCCTAGGAGAGTGTGTGGCCCAGGCTCCACTCCTTCCCCCTCAAGCTCCTGCCCCACTCCTCCCTGCCTCTTCTCACTTCTCCCCCAAAGCCCCCAGCCCCTTCTCTCCTGAACAATGCTAGGAGCCAGCAAGGACGAGCTAAACAGAGCTGGTGGTGCTGTCACTGGCCTCCATGCCACTCAGGCCCCACGAAGCCGGGGCAGAGGTGGAGCAGAGTGTGGCCAGTTGCAATACCCCAGCTCCTAGGCCACCCAAGCCCCACATTTCCTTGAAGTGCAGGGCCCCCCAGAATGACTGCCCCAAACCATCCAATGGACAGGATGACTCTTCCTGAGCCACAATATATATAGGTTTCAGTTGAACAGAAAATTGTATTGATATTTATCTGCACTTCTATAATCCAGTTCTCCATACTAATCAAATGACTAGCTGCCCAGTGCTGACAGTGTCTGGGACTCAGGCACTTAGGCAGATCCTCCCTCAACATGATTTAAAATAAGGAATAGAAGGTTCTTTGCTAATTCTCCTGATTATCCAAATTTTTGATAATTCAATTTGGCTCAAATCCCCATTAGATTGGATAACAGGGTTCCACTGTAAAATTAAAGCACATTCAAAAATCAACCAGAAGACAGGGATGTTCTGTGCATTGAGTAAGAGACATTGATACTTTCAGCAAAGTTTCATTAATATATTTTTCCACAATTTGTAAAAACTAAACACTTTCCATAAAAATGCAAATACTGCATTTTTCTATGGCAAATGAATTTCTTGGATCCCTGATAATCATCCTGCAATGCTGTGACATCAGATACATTTTGTGATACTTTGTATGGATATGCCTAATACTTGTAGTGGAAACACAGTACAGTATTAGAGTTTGTTACAAAAAAACAATGAATGATGGGCTAAATCTGTCTCAACTTTTTTTTTATAAACTATCCCTTTAAAAAAAATTAAGTACCCCCAGTACAGTAAAACTCCAAAAATCCGGCACTCCTGATAGTCTAGCATCAAAATGGCAAGAGCCTAGTGAGTGAGCTTCAGCAAAAAACGAGTCACTAGGCAGCAATGGCAGCAGCTGAACCAAGCGAAAAGGGTAAAAAAGGGTTAAAAAACTAAAACATTACAGTATACTGTATACAGTATGTTCAATAAAAAGGGTTAAAAACACTTTATATATAGTATATATTGTAACCAACCAGTTTATAGGACCTCCTGATAGTCCGGCATATCCGATAATCTGGCACCACCTAGGTCCCAAAGATTCTGGATTATCGGAAGTCTACTGTACCTACAGTTTTCAGACCCACAATTTTTTTTCTACCATTGCAACACATTTGTTTAAACAACTTAATCGTAGGCAGGCAGGCAATGACATTTTTGGATGTAAAATGTACAAAAATAATAAAGTGCTATAAAACTTACAACAAAAATTCAGTTCTCTTGAAATTTCAGTTGTGGCTGACGTACTTCCTCCACCCCCCAACTTCGAGTACCCCTAAGAGTACTCGTACCACTGGTTGAGAAATACTGGGTTAAGTAAATCATTTATGCTCTCTGCACGAGCTATAGAATCAGCAATTAGCTTGTCTGTCTTGGAAGTCTAGGACAAGAAACTAAAAGTAGTGAAGGATAACAGCGGGTAATGTAGTAATCATTTGCACTTCCAGAATAGGTTCCACTCAAAGCACTTTACTAGTAATAACGAATTAACCTTAACACCATTTTCAAGTAACTATTATTTCTTTTACAAATGAAATTGAGCCCAAATTTACACAGCAGAATAGCGATAACTTGAAAACACAATGTAAATTTCTTGAATCAGAATACTTGTGCTTTAATTACAAGACGATATGCATTTCCTCCTTGTATATATTTTCCTATACAGATACTTGTTTATGGAGCCTAATAAAATGTAACTCAAACAGGACACAGATTATTATTTGTAAAGATGAGTCCTGTGGCATCTTAAAGACTAAACAGATTTGTGGATAAAACCCACTTCATCAGGTGCCCTGGAACAGCTACCCCTCTTTCAGATTTATTATTTGTATTACTGTTGGGTCTCCGTAGGCTGGCCCTGTTGTTGCTCAGGTAACAAAGAGACTGGCCCCATCTGAAGGATCCACACCAATTTAAAGCAACTTCTCTGACAGCAAGTTTATCATAATTTTTTTTTACTGGGGGGGG
>CM057845.1:262718909-262763211 GCA_030068395.1 Apalone spinifera
CGAGGTGGGAGAAGGAGGAAAGAGCTGTATGTAAACATCAAATAACTTCCTCATGGACAATTAAAAAACCTTTCCTAACTTTTCACAGCTGCTGTTCTTTGAGATGCTTTGCTCATATCCATTCTATTTTAGGTGTGTGCACATCCATGTGCAGAACTGTCAGATTTTGCCATGGCTTTGGGACAGCTGGTGTGACCACAGCTGCTGTAATGGGTATGCCACCGAGAAGGCCAGCACCTGCAGACCCAGTGCTGGTGCAGCCAAGCTAGGGCTATGAGGATCACTTTTGCCCTGTCCTGCTTGATTTTCACAAAGCATCTGCGGATCAACAGACTTGGAGGGAAGGCATCCATCAGATTCCTTACCTTAGATGCAGGGAAGCATTCTACAAGGAGCCTCTGTCAAACCCCCAAACAGAGCAGAAAATGTGACATTTCTTTTCAGCCTTTTGGAAGATGAAGCTAACCAATTCCAGATTGAGGGACAACTTGTGGCAAGACAAGATGGTCCTGCTGACGCAACCTGCAAAACATTCTTGGCCCCACAGTGGTGAGTGGCCATGAGATGAATGTCATGTTGTATGCACAAGCTGCAAAGCCTGAGGGCTTCTTGGCAAAGGGCAGACAATCTGGCTCTACCTTTCTTGTTGATACAGAACACAGCCACTGTATTGTCTGTCAGGACCTGGACCACTGTCTTAATACGAGATAGGAAAGCTTGGCAGACCATGTGAACCACTCTGAGCTCCCTGTCACTGATAAGTAAGGGTGAAAGACTCAACCAATGACCTTGCATGCTGAGATGGCCCAGGTCCACAATGTCAGAGATGAGGATAACCGACAGGGGCAGGATCTTTCCACCATGAGAGTGATGACAGGATGTGGTCCAGGACCCTGGCTACACAGTCCATGGCTGGGTCTGTTGGGAATGTGACTGATGTCAGCCACGCCCACAGTGGAGTCTGGCATGCTGGAGCACCTAAGAAAAGCCCGTCACATGACCCAACAATCAGACACGTGAAAACAGTAACGAGAGGGTAGGCTTGCATGTACAAGATCAGACCTGCCATGACTCAGAATAGGTCTCAGGGAGGAAGGCCCTGGACGGAGTACAGTTGAGGACCACACTGATTAACTTGATGAGCTGTGCCAGAGTTGACTATTTTGTGGTTGACTATTTTTTGCTTATTAACAACCTCATGTCATGACAGATGGAGCAAACCTGGTCGAGATGGCACCGAATATGATCCTGGGATTGGCCTTCGATGAACCAGTTATTGAGGTACAGCTATATTTGCACACTGCAGTTCCACTGACACTGCATTATGTGAACACCCTCTTGACTGACCAGAAACTGAAGGGCAGTGCCATGAATTGAAAATGGCAGTGATCCAACACAAAATGCAAGAAACACCTTTTCCCTGGAAAAGTAGAAATATTTGTCCTTCAAGTTGTGGGCAGTGTACCAGTCTCCCAGATACAAGAATGGATGAGAGAGGCCAAGGAGACCATAAGAAACTTCAGTCTCCTGAGATACTTGTTGAGACAGCACAGGTCAAGAATAGGTCTGAGGCCTCCTTTTGCTTTTGGGATTAGGAAGGGTTAGGAGTAAAGCCCTTCCCCTCCACCCCCTACCTCCCCAAATGCAAAGTTTCTTGACCTCTTGAATGAGGAGTTGCTTGAAAGAAGGATCCCTTAAGTTGAACAGGAAAGGAGGTGGATGGGAAGGAGGACTGGCCACACACTCAAGGTGTAGCCTGAAGATATTCCATTGAGCAGCCACAGGTCTGAGGTTAGCTGCAACCAGGCTAACCAGAAGGGGTGCAGAGAGTTGAGTGAAAAGGAGGAGGGTGGATACTAGGAACTGACAGGGTCACCATCCTCAGGCACACCCTCAAGAAGAAAGCACAAGCTGGGTAGAGGAGGAATAACAGTGCTGCCATTTAACCACTTTACCTTTGTGGTTTTTCCTGTTGGTTCTTGAACAGGGGAATCCCAGGATCTCAACTGAGGCAGTGGAAGATGGAACAGCTTCCTAGCCTATTGAGGAGCATGCAAACCCAAAGAACGAAGGGTGGCATGGGAATCATCAAACTGTGGAGCCAAGCATCAGACAGCTCAGAGAAGAAGCCCACTCTCTCAAATGGGAGATTCTGCAGAGTAGTCAGTATCTCCCGGGACAGTTCAGATGACTGTAGGCAGGAGCTGCACTTCATGACCACTGCAAAGACAACCATCTTGGCCATCGAGCCTGTACCCTACCAGGCCATCTGAAGGGCACTTTAAGCTATTGTTCTGCCTTTCTTCACTAAGACAGTGAGCTCCTGGGCTCAGTCCTATGGAAGGGCATCCTTGAACTTGTTGATTGAGTCCTACAGATTCAAGTTGTACCTGCCTAGTAAGACCTGATGTTTAGACACCCTAAATTGCAGGGGTGCTATTGAATACATTTTCTTGCCAAACTAGTTCAGTTTCTTGGCATCTTTATTTTTTTGATGTGCCACTAGGCTGGCCCTGCCCATCCCTCTCATTGACAGCAGATGTCACCAAGAATGCTGCTGGATTGTGGGTGTACCAGTATTCATATACCTTTGCAGAGACATAGTACTTCCTTTCCACCTTTTTAGAGATAGGCTAAAGATGGGATCTGTCATACTGACTTAGCAATTTTAAGGACCGCTGGTTGCCCAGGTAGCACAACATGGGGCTGGATGGTAGAGACACGAACATTAAAGAGATTGGATTCCTCTGTTAGCTCCTCAACCTCAATGTTTAGATTGACAGCCACCCTTCTGAAGAGGGCTTGGTGCTCTCTGCAGTCAGTTGGAGGGCTGCTTGTTTGGAATGGGCCCGCCACTGCTTCATCTGGAGATGACAACAATAGCACCACGTGGGGGGAGAAGGTGGGAGGAGAGGGAATCTTCCCCTTCTTTGTCTGGAGACCACTCCTAGGGTGTCTGAGTCTGCTCTGTCATCCCTACATTAGATTCTGCATCATGCTACAATTCTGGTGCTGGCCATGCTGGGGGTGGCTTGTTCAATGTGATCAGGGAGGAATGATGGGTTTATGAGACTTGCACAACAGATACGCCCCCACAGGTTCCTCTATTGCCACTAAGGGTGTCATTCTCTCTACTGCCATGGTGCCTCTGCACGAGCCATGCTGGTCTCATGGGATGAACACCCTCCCCTAAGCTGGGCCACGGAACTGCTCTACAATGGTATCTATCCTTTGATCAGAGTCCACACCTGGGGAACAGGGACCTTACACAACTTCACATGATGTGAAATGAGCCTTCCTTCCATCCATACCACCTTTATATCTTTCTTTTCCTTTCTCTATGCCATCTGTTCTACTTTTTCCTCTGTACTTCTCTTTCCGCTTCCACTGCTCCAACACTGGATTACGCTTTTCTGATTCACCCCGTGAATCTTCTCTCATACTTCTCAAAATACCATGTATAGAGGACAAAAATTTGCCAGGACACCTGTGGGTAGGGGAGAGTGACTGCAGACGTCTGTGCGAGAACCCAATTTTCTGTTTCCTCTGTCCAGCAGCTTGGTGAGTGCTAGGATTCCTGTCAGCGTACAATCCTTGCATCCATTTTAGGGGCTTCATTTTCTTGATCAGCCTTCAGGAAATAGGTGTCCAATATATACAAAGCCACTTCCCTCCATCACATCCTCCGTGACTGCCTGGAAGAGAGAAGTTTCGCTGCTACTTAATTTTCACCTTACACGCTCCAGGTTGCAACAAGGATCCCAACCGTCTGAGCAAGGATGAGTGTTGTCTTTTCTTTGCTACCCCGCCCCTCAGTGTCCTATCTAAGGGTGGTGTACTCTAGTTATTAGTGAGCTAGAGGGGGCACTAGTCACATAGCCAGCCTATAACTTTTACAGAGGATTGATGAGAGAATTCTTTGGGCAACACTTTACAAGCTTCCAACTTGCCTTGGTGAACATTTTTTTACAAGTCGTATTTAACATGGATAAGTTGGCAGCCTTTTTATTGCATCTTTTGCTTTCCATCCCTTCAGATAGAGATAAATAAGGTGGTCATAGTTAGCTCTACTGTCTCATTTTGCCTGATATGTAGCATTGCACTGGATCAAAACCATTTCTCTTTACAGCCAAGAGGGCTAAACTGTCATATAAATACAAACTTAATTTTTGCAGGAGACACTAAAGACTCTGGAGACATCCTAAATCTGTTCTATAAACATGCAATTTCTGATCTTTCAATCTGTCTTGTTAATTTACACTGCTCATGTCAACCAGATCCACATCAAAGTCAACTTGGGAAAACACATAGGCGATGTGATATAGGGAGATTTATTGCACAGAATGCCCCTTGCACCACCCTTCTTCTTGTCTAGCACGCAACACAAATAGCCACCCTCTACCCCATATTATCTACTCTTCTTCCCCCATCCTCACTTCCAACCAACTCTTCATTGTAATACAGCCAAACATTTCACATGATGCTAACTCTCAGCTGTTCTTGAGCAATTCATTCTCTACATGTTGTCAGTGCACAATGTGCATTGTTAATTCGGATCCATTACTTTTAAAATTTCTGGAATCTTTCTATGCTCCAATGGAGTCCATTTTATTTCTCCTATCTGCCAACTCTGTAAAAGTAAAGAGAAATTAAAAACTGAGGATTCATTAGTTTCCATGTTGAGACCGACTTTAATTTTAAACACTCTTTACTGGGCAAAAGAGGACTGCTCTGGGAACAGACTATCAAATATTTCTTCTGAACATTCCCATTACATTTCCAATTTCAGTTGCAGTATAAGTTCAAGAAATAATAGTACTGCTCAGTGCTGGAGTTCCCTACACTCAGTTTTGTGAAGATCAACAAGTTACAAATAATAGAAACCAAGAAGAAATTGTAAATCAGATGGGTTAGCTAAGTGATGGAACATTTTTTACTGCTTTGAAAAAATCGCCTTTAGTTATAACTGAAAATGCTTCCAGTAGAAGGATCTTCTTTCTTCCCCTGTCAGATTCAAAAATTCAGCATCAAGCTATGATTCTCCTCTTTTGTCCTGAACCATTCTGGCTGTTATATAAAGTGACAGATTGCACACAGATGAATTACCACTGTGGGTATACTAAGATGCCTGATATAGGCAAGATAGCCTTGAATGACACAAAAACAAGATTTATGGTATGGTAGCGTCAAAGTACCTATTTCTAATTTCTTTTCCTCCCCATATATCAGATCCCAAGAACAAATATGATGATTCAAGATGCTACACCCATTGTATACAAGAGTTTTGCTTTTTGCAAAAATTGGCATTCAACTCAAGAAGTTTACTGCTTGCGTCAATCTCAGCAAAATTAACAATTCAAGCATGAATTCCTGAGTGTGTTACACATCACTGAGCTAGCAGCAGAATCTATGTGCAGTAAACACTTTTAGATAGCAATCACTGTCAGGTTTCGTTTCCATGTACTACAGACAAATACTGATTTTTGTGGAAATTTCTAAAAGAATAAGATTGATGTTTTATTAGACTGCTTCAGTTTTGATGTGAAGCAACCAATTAACAATAATTTAAAATTCTGGTGTGAATTTTAGCACTAAGAGACAAAGAACATTAAAAACAACCAATTGAGCCCATTTCATCCATGTTATGTCTCAACATTTTAGTTGTCCTTGATATTTTAGTTTACATTTTATTGCAACGTGAAATCTGCAAGATGGACTTGAAAAGAAAACGTTTCAGAGTGCTGATATTCAGATACAGCAAGTTCCTTTAAAAAAAATTCAGAGAATGGACATGAAAAAGGATCTGACTACCTAAGACATTCATTTCAACCATGCTGTGAAATCATGTATGCTCTGAGGACTGAAGCAAATAAATCACAGGAGAAAGGAAGGAGGAAACAAAGAAACAGAAAAACCAAGATGAATCTTGCCCATAACAGTTTTATACATTACAACCAGGATACCGTAAAGAAAACCAACATGGAGATGCCAAATCAAGAAGCATTTGTAAAAAACATACTTCATTCCCAGATTTGTTAGCACTTTGTAAAAACACAAAACCAAAAAAACCCACACACTATCTTTTGCTGTGCTCACAATTTCAGTCAATATTAGTTATTCTCCCGTTACAGAAGATGCGTCAATCCAGAATTAGAATGAACAAAACAAAATCTCTAGGTATTCGCTTCTGCTCATTTCCTTCACTTCTCCATCCCTCCCCATCTCTAAGAATGTGGATAGCCAAGATAAGAAACTTTCATCTAAATAAGCATTAAAAATGTACATAGCATCCTATTTTAATTTTAATTTCTTTCTTGGCTGCTGTTCATTATAGGTATTTGCAAAATGTGAAATAAGTCTCGAATTTGAAAGTCCGTACAGGTCAAACCCCTCTAGTTCAGCATTCTCTGGCCTGGCACGATTTGTGGTCCAGCATTATTTTAACTAGTCAGATGTCTACTTATCATGGATGTGGTCAAGTTTCCACTGTCTCATAAAGCTTGTTTACAGCCACCAGCTCTGGCTCTCAGTGCTCTGTGCTGTTATTCAGCTCTAATTAGCTTTAATTTACCCCTAAAAATCTTTTAACAGCCCAGTAAGCAGAGGAAGTGTTGGTAATGCTGCTAAACAATCTGGTTCAACAGCAGTCAGGTCTCGAGGGTGCCAAACTAGAGAGGTTCAACCCATGGGCCAAATCATACTGAACTTGTCAAAAGTCTGGACAGCTCATTTGGAATGAACTGGATACTGTCCATTACCTTTGTGGCTAAACCACCAAATAATGAATTAAGCAAGCCTTGCCATTAAACAGACAATTAGAAATTCTAGGTCAGATCTGAAATAGCCCTCACCTTGCAATTTTGCAAAACAATTAACAAAAATATCTATAAACAACCGTAATCAAGAACACTAAATCCCACTAAAAGACCACAGTTCCAATTTCGTGGATGTTTAAATTCCATCAGTGTAACTAGCAGAAACTGTACCACAACTCTGGTGAGTGCAAATTAAGACAGGCAAGCATCAATGAAATTGCAAACAAAAAAATCCATTCAGCTGTTTGAGGTTCAATAGCATGAAATAAAATTCACTTCCTTATAATCTGTCTCCTTACACCCCCCAAAATTAAGGAAAATTTAAAACAAAAGAAATTAAGATAAATTCCCAACTATTAAACATTCCTGGATGTTTATATCTATACCTATAGATATAAAAGCAACAGTGGGACTATGCTTAATATTCTAACAAACCAACCTTAACTCTGTCTACCTTCCACCTATAGGTAAGACCTCATTATCCTACCTGCACAGTCCAAAAAGTTAATTCTCTTCCTTGATCACAGAAGCTGTGAAATATGGAGCAATGGAACTAATTAACCCAGACTAGCACAGCACAATAATAGAGCGAGACTTTTCTTCCTATAAGGGACTGCCAATTTTCTTTCACAAAGTCAGTTGGATTTGATCCAATCTGTAATTATATCAGAAAGGGGGGGAAAAAGATCAATTTTCTCCCCTTATTCACACCAGTTGTCCCCAGATTAGGGGGTTAGGACCAGTATATGAGATGGACCTATGTTAGGGTACATCTAAACTATCTCCCTCTTTCGAAAGAGGGATGTAAATTAGACATATTGAAATTGCAAATGAAGCCGGGATTTTAATTTCCTGCACATCATTTGCATAATCACATCATGGCTTTTTTTGAAAAACGCTATTTTGAAAGTGAAACCACGGTCTAGACGTGGTTCTTTTGAAAAGAAAAGCCTTTTTCAAAAGATCCGGTCAACCTCAGAATCTTTCTAAAAAGGTTTTTCTTTTTGAAAGAAGTGCATCTAGACCGCGGTTTCACTTTCGAAATAGTGTTTCTCAAAAAAACGCTGTGATGCAATTATGCAAATGAAGCACGGAAAATTAAAATCCCGGCTTCATTTGCAATTTCAATATGTCTAATTTACATCCCTCTTTCAAACGAGAGATATAGTTTACACGTACCCTAACACAGGTCCACCTCATATACTGGTCCTAACCCCCTAATCTGGGGACAACTGGTGTAAATAAGGGGAGAAAATTGATCTTTTCCCCCCTTTCTGATATTCAAATCCTGGCTTCATTTGCAATTTCGATATGTCTAAATTTCGATATGTCTCTTTTGAAACAGGGATGTAGTCTAGACATAGCCTTACATGTTGACTAAAGAAACACACTAGGCTCCATTATAACAAGATTTAAAAATATCTCCATTTGGAGGAGCTAGCTGCCCCCCCCCCACACACACACAGTGACTACAGTTCTTATTCAGGAAACTTCCTTTGATGTTAGCCCTCAACCTAAGCCTTGTAAGCTGGCATGGGACAGCCATGTGGTGTTTAAATGTAATGTAGATATACTCATAAAATACACAGAAATTCAATTGAAGGGAATTAAACAACATTTAAAAATATTCAATTACACCTTTTCAACAGTTAAAATGGTAATTTCTTTACATTAAAAACAAAAACTTTGTTTCTTGATTGACTTCCTCCTTTGCTCAGCAAGAGACTTGGGAGTGAAACTCAGGCATTGAACTAGCAATGCACCGATGTCAAGCTGAGTGCCTAGCAAGGGCTAAAGGTAAGTCAGTGGAGCTAGAGATGTGGTCCAAGGTATTCAGGCTGATAGAACTACAAGTCAGGAGCCATTCACACCAGAAGATATTTTCTCACTTGAAGGATCATGTGGCATGGATGAAGTGAATGTTGCCTAATTTTGGCGCCACAGATTAAGAAAAGCAAACCACCTTTTCTCTCTCTCAAACTGATGAATATATTTCTATTTAGTTAGCTTGCTTTTAGATTTTGATTTTATATATTTAAAATTTGATTTTTTACATCACAAAAACTCCTACAAGCAATTGCAATGCTGTATGCATGTGTAATATAGCCACATTTAATCAACATTTGTCTATATCCCTAAGCATGCAAGTCAGTTTTTCAGGTCAAGCAGAATTTAGTTTCCTTACCACATCTAGGAATTAATTTTTCCTAGTGCAAGTGAGTTACATACAAGGAAAAATGCCAACATCCTTTCTCCCCTTAAACTGAGGAACTGACAAGATCATTCTGTCTGCATGTTGCATCTCTTTCCTACCCCAACCCTGGTTCCCCCAATCTTGTTCATTCCATTTGTAAGTTCGCAGGACAGAATCATTCTATATGTTTGGATGACATCAAGCACTTCAGAGCCCTAGTATGGTATTTTAGATTTGATGCACAACAAACAGATTCAGGACTCTGAAGGCACTATTAATAAACTATAACGATTTGTTTAGTCTTTCAGAACATGAATTAAGATTATATGAAACAGATAAGAAAACAAATAATGGGAGTGTCATAGCAATACTGATAAAATAAAGCATATGGACATGAAAAGGATTTTAATCATTCACAAATATAGTTTGAACCTTTTCCTACATCAATGTTTCAGCATGAATCTTTCAGCCACATTTGCTGATATGCACTGATCATACAGCTCTATTACCCTTTTAAGGGTCATTGCTACATTCAGTACAGGTTGTGTTTACTTAACAGGTAGCCAATATACATGTATAATGTGTTACAATTGACTTTCCTATTTCTATTATATCCAGGTGTGAATTCCTAGCTCCTTATGGATACCGAATTTATCTTTCTATTGGCCTACACTGAGTATGGTCACACAAATTTTAAGAAAATGAAACATTCACATTCTTCCATTTTTCTATTTGCTTACCTAACAAGAGGGGGAAAGTTTTTAAAGTAAATATTTCCTGTCAAAGTGTTCTCTGTGAAGGACCTTAACTCTGACATTCACTTTCACTTTATTTAAAGGAGCTCATATTTGTTCTCCTTCCAGAAAAGGCCTTGCAACCCTTCTTCATGTGGCCAGATCTGTTGAAGCTAATGGAACTATGCATGTAATTAAGGGCTACAGGATCAGGTTCGAGGGCAGAACTGTGGGAAGACTGCAAGCTATTATTGTATTTTATAGAAACAATATTCTTTATTTTGTGAGCAGGTGATTATGAAGCATGTTTTGTTGTATTTACTGTGCAAGTTATTATGTAAGAGCATCCACAGCAAACATACCCAGCTACACTTGTTCAAATTAAAAGAGCAGGAAGAAGAGCTGTGCAGCTGGACATGGGAAAGAAAGGAAGAAAAGAGAAAATGTAAAAAGGGAAGAATGAGGACAAGCAACTCAAGAGTGGCAGGAAGAGGGAGAGAAATGAGAGGAGGAAACAAGGGGGAATGGGAGAGAGAAGGGGACAGAGGCAGAGAACGAAGGGAGAAAAAATACACAAAGATAGGTGAAAACAGAGAAAGGTGGTAAGGAAAAACAAATGAAAAGTGGAAAGCAAATTCTGCGGACACAAAGCAGGGCTGGGGAACAAGAGAATCGGGGAAGGGATATAGCTATCAAGTAGGGGAAGATCCAGCTGCAGTGTGTCAGAGGCTAAACACAGGGGAACTCCTGGGAAGCAGTATGCCCCACTCTTCCCCAGCTAAACACTCCCCTTTCTGCCTCCATGTACTTCACTCACTGACTGCTGAATGTAGTATGACATAGGGAAGGGATTCAAATGCAACCCAAATGGGAACTCCTACTTGCACAGGGACTGATCCAAGTGACATTAAGCAGCTCCAGAGGAAGCAACATGCATTCACCTGCAGCAACGGAGATTTGCCTATGGAAAGGTCAGATGTTGCTGCTTGAGAAATGTCCTTTGCCAGACCGAAGCTATTGCTGTTTGGGAAAGAGGAAGGAGAAGGAAGAGAAACAAGGTTCTCAGTATGACTGACTGGTCAAGTCCACAAATCCCGTTGGCTGGTCAGACATTTTGACTCAGTTGAGTGCGGTGACAGTGCACAGCTCATGTGTATATAAGAACTAATTTATATACATAAATTCCCTTTTCTGAAAAGCAAAATAGACTGTATATTATAGAATCAAAATTGAATTCTGATTATAAAAATATATCCCAAAAGGTAAATTAGTAACTCAGACCTTTTTATAGCACTAAAGAAGCAGCTGTTGCAAATAAAACTAATAAAGCTGTACCTACATTAGACTTTTTTCCTCAGAATCCTTTCCTATGAGTGCAGCTCCTCCCTTGTAGCAACGAGAGCACTGCAGCTGATAGTCACTAGTGACTGCTGCTGCTTTAACCATCAGGTGACCTAGCAATGACCTAGCCCTGTTTGGAGCAGCATTAAACACCCCAGTGGTCAATAAGAAGTCTATGCTACCTTACCACGGTTGCAACTCAATCTGTGGTAGCAATAGTGGGAAATTCTAAGGCAACGGGTATAGTACAGACAGCCTGTAAGTACAGCAGTATTTTAAGTCCTCTTTAAAATACATATTGCTCATTTTAGATTAAGCTAGTTTTACTCACGGCCGTTCGTTAACCAATAGTAGGAACATTTAATATTAACACTGCAGAACAGCTTGCTGCAAAATGCATCATGTTACAGGAAGATTTCAGGTTCTATACGCCTTTAAAAAATCTCTGCATTTTAAGGTTCAATGGATTATGAATATTAGTTTGTAAAAGTGTACATTCTCTCAAGGTGCCTGAATATCAAAGAGTATTACTTTCTACTTCAATATAGCCCATTATAAATCTGTCATGATCACTACTGGATAGGATCATCATGAGCATACCAAAGATAGAGTGGCTGACCAGTTTTTATTTCAGTAAGTTTGGTACTGATGGAAGCTGAACATTCCATGTTTTATTATCAAGACATAAACCAACCTGCAATGCAAATTGAATGATGATTTTTTTCTAGGAAGTTGGCAAAGGTGTATTTGTTTTAGGCATATATTGATATTTTTCTGGCTTATTAAATATATGTAGGCTCAGTTAGACATTTCGCAATTTGATTTATCATTTAGACTATTTGTCTAAATTAGAAGCGTGTAAGAAACAGATCAGTCAGTTCCAGTAAATATTTTAATGTGGGTTTGTGGTAACAAAGCTCATACTTGCTCATTGCTAATAACATCAAATTCAAAATTTTATGTAAAGCTTGTACTGCAAAAGGGTCTATTTTCATAATTGAATAACATACCACAAAACAAAAGCATAGTACTACTTTGGCCCTCATTACTGTACTACTGTATATGAATTTCACTGAATTAGGGAAGTGCTACAATTTCATTTTACAGGCAGTGGCTTGAGGTAAGGAGAGAGTAAGTGACTTGCCAAAGGTCACACAGGAAATGTGTGGTAGAAGCCAGGACAGGTGACCTAAACATTGTCTAGTTTTTTTACTGCCACCAATTAAACATTAAGGGCCTGGTCTATACAAAAAACTAAAGTCAATCCAGCCATGTTACTCCACGCCCGAGGGTACAGCTACACTGTTTTTTTTCCCTAAAGAAGGAATGCAAATTGTGCTTGCATTTGTGTATCTTCTTCTGGTTTTTTCCCAGAAGAGGATTTTCCGATATTTGGCCCATCTACACGGGGCCTAATGTCAGGAAAAAAACGCTTTTGGAAGCCCCTTGTACACCTCATTTTACGAGAAATGAGGGGGCTTCCGAAAGAAGTTTTTTTTCCCTGACATTTGGCCTCGTGTAGATGGGCCAAATATCTGAAGATATTCAAATTCGAGTGCAATTTGCATACCTTCTTCGGAAAAACCCCCACAGCATAGCTGTACCCTGACTGATGTCATTAAATCAACTTAATTCCCAGCGCAGACAGCAGTAGGTCGCTAGAAGAATTCTGGGAACAGTTTCACTACAATGACATGGAACCCTTCCTGACACTGTAGAGTGTGTTTACAATAAAGCGCTGTAGCTGTGCTGCTGTAGCAGTTTAAGTATAGACATAGTTTAAGTTTTTAATGAAGATTCATTTTCATGAAATGCAAAAATTAACACTACGGAGACATTTAACCCCCCCTCCCTCCCCCCCAAAACAAAACAAAACAAGAACAGCCCAGAATCAGTTTCTCTACATTACTTGCCAAGACCCAAGCCTGAAGTTGGACATTTCTTCTGAAAAAGATACCACAAATATTTTAAGCAATATAAAAATTCAGTCTTTTAAAATGTGTTTGTGATATGTTGCTATGACAGTTATGCAAGAACCTTGGGATCAACTGACTTAAAGTGGTGATCTGCAAATTGACTTGGCAAAAATTAATTAACTTTGGAATTATACACTGAATGCCCAAAACAGCAAGGCCAAATAGGGACATTTAGCATGTAACAGATTTTAAAGTCCCCCTCCCCCTCTTTTTATATATATTAGTCATTAATATTGCTTTCTGTAATTCTGAGTCTATCACATTTAATTCTAATTAATGGGCACCAGTGACAATTTAGTTTGTAGCTCAAGAATTTAAAGGCCATTTACAAATGTGCACACTCCCCTTCCTTTCACCCCAAAAAACCCTTTCAGAATTAAGTTCTGAATGCCCCCTTCTGAGAGAACCAATCTATAGGTTTATAATTTTAAAACCTTTTTTTTGTTTTTCCATAGCCAGAGTCCACATTGCTATGGATCAGTATCTTAAATTCTCTCTCCTGATACATCCTGCTAATGATGGAACATCTGCCAATGAATGCCATGGGTAAGATATCTTGCCACTAATTACTTAATTTTTAGGTTCTTTAGATTGTCTATTTAGCACTCTGTTGGAAAAATCTGTACAGATATTTAAGGTTTTCAAAAATAACCTTTTATCTAAACATTTAAGAAAACAGTACACCTGTCATGGGTGGCCTGTGGGCCCCCATTCCTGGCCACCAGAAATGATGAGAAGCAGTGCAGGACCAAAAAGCATAGGAGTTGTTGAAAAATATTTTTCACTCCAATTAAATCCTGAAAACATATAGATAAATAAACTGTTTATTCAAATTTTTTGTGGGGGGAAATGAATGAGAGGGAGAGTGTCATATCCTCAACAACTCTGCCTTCATTGTAGTCAGCAACCTTGCATATATATATACAAAAAGCCATCAACACTGAAGACTGAAATTAAGCCTACAAGCATCACAAAATTCCAGAAGTTAATCTCTCATCCACAACATTAAAACTGTTTTGTATTGCACATCCTGTCTACTTGTATCCTGCATATCTTACAGATGATTATGGTTTGCATTAAGTAAAGCAGGAGAAGGTACACAAGTGCCCCAGGCCTGAGCTAATGTATTGAATCCTTAGCTCCTGCTCAAATCCATTTTCCTATGGGGGCTATTACAGGACTACTACTTCTGTGTAATATTTTCTGATTTGTTTTTGAGGAAAGTGTTCATAGAGAAAATGAAGGAAGTGTGTATAAGACCCCTTCCATACCTGCCCTCAAAAGAAGTGGAGAACTGTGTGTCATAACGCTAGCCTTCCTTTGGACAGCATAGAAATCCTGGCTGAAACAGAGTAAACTGTTATCTCTCAAACTTTTCCCAACTCATGAAAAATTTGACTCACCACCCACTGACCCTGACACTATTTGCCAGTGTTTATTACTCATTGACTCAGTCTGTCTATAACTGGACTTTCCTTCCTTTCAAAGGGCCATACAAATGTCTTGGGAGACACCGTTCTGTCCTGTCACTTATATGCTGCCTTGGGCTTTTAAGGGAAGGAAGACTTTCAACTAAGCTGTGTCTAGAAGGAATCCTCTGTAGGACAGCTACTTCCAAATAAAGCAGCTGGCATTCAGGTACCCTAATAAATTAATAGTGCTTCACGAACACAGGGAGCAACACAGACTCACATGTATCTCTTCCAAACAAAACTGTCTTTTGTGAAGTCTAATAAGTCAAGTATTAGGAGAAAGCTCTTTCAAATCCCCCTTTTTTCCCTGGACGTAGACACTTTCTTAGATTTAAGCACAAAATCTACTGGTTCTCAAGAGTAAAAAAAATACAGCCTTGAGTGTTTATCATTTTAGATTCTACACCAACACAGAGAATGGATGATTTAGAGTGGGCCTGTTAGAGGAGACAGTGTCTAAGTAATCAAGGTATTAACTTATAAACAAATACTATTGCTTCTGGGAAGCACGCCCATCACAGCCAAACAGGACTGATCAAAATGGTGACTTTCATCCTGGATTCCTCTGGTTATCCAGTCAGTTTGGGGGAAAAAAAAGGAGCTATTTATACTCTCCTTCAGTCTACTCCACTTGTGCGGCCTCTTACCAAACAACCATCCTTCTGTCACTTTGTTCAAAATGTCTTCCTTTTAACTTAACCACCTCATCACTTCTAACCAGCACGTGGACACCCTTTATACCATCCTGTTTCTTTTTCACATTGTCCAATAAGTTAGCAAATGACTGGACTGCACAGCAGAGAGACTTATTTTAAAAATATACACCATGATTCAGAACCATCACATTGGGCATGCAACTCACCTAGGTAACAGAGTGAGGTTATTACTGCTCTACATTTTCCAACCCACTTGCCTCTTATAGTTACTCACATCTTATTTCAAACTAGACTAGTTTCTTTGGGGGAAGGGACTGTTTTTCCATGCATTTTAAACAGATTAAGAGCAATGTGACCCTGATCACTATTGAGGCAGTTGGACTCCACTGCAGCATAAAACAGTCCTCTTTTAAACCCCATAGTCTATTCTAAAAGCTCTATCCATCTATCTACCCTAAAAATCTCTATTTCTGGACTTGGCTCTTTTCCCTTCACATCTCTTAACATAGTCTCTTGTCAAGATCCTCTTGGGTTCTTCCCCCTCTGTATTATTCATGGTGTTAGTGTTACTTGATATTTCTCACCTCATTCCATTAAAATCACATCTTTGCTGAAGTTGGATACATGCTAAAACAAGGGGAGAGGTACAGAGACTGAAATAGTCATTCAACAAAGGGGTGAATATTGCAAGACTGGGTTGAAATGGGAAAAATTACATTGTCATTTCCTGTGATGTACACATTCTGTAGACGGAAGATGCTAGCAGTCCAGAAGTTTAATCTAGAACCTTTCAAATTCTTTTAAGGGGAACAAGTTAAGAAAAATGTACACATTAGCATAAGCTTTAGGCAATTATGAAAATAATTTTTAGCACCAAATGTTTGTGCACACTCAGCACCCATTTAGGCAGCTAGATAAATGCTTAGTAGCTTCTATTGATATCAACAGCAGGTATGATATGCTGAGATCTTTACACAATTAAAGTAGTAGCTAGTTTCTCAAATAAAAAGGGTTTTGAAAATCTGGCCATGAAAGTCTAGTTTGTTTTAAAGTCTCAGAGAGGTAGCTGTGTTAATCTGTAACTTTAAAAACAAGTACAGGCAACCCCTGACTTATGATCCCCCAGATTTATGACTGCCCTGCTCCAGCCCACCAAGGCCTCTCAAGCCCATCTGCACAGCGAGCCACAGGGTCAGCCAGTTGCCTGCAGCCCCAGCCGACTCTGGGTGCAGCTTGCACTGCACCGCTGGGTCTGGGACACGTGGAGCTACCTCCACCCAGCATAGCCCCCGGCTGGCTCTGGGCTTAGCTCATGCCGCGCCGCTGGGACATATGGAGCCGCCACCACCTGGCGTAGCTTCCGGCTGGCTCTGGGCCCAGCGTGCTGGGGACAACTCCCAGGAGGTAAAGCGGGCCAGGAACAGAACCCCCATTTATATAATTGTGTCTATGGGAAATAAGAGTTTGACTTACAACAGCTCGACTTACTGGTTCCTGGAGAACCGTGTTAGGTCGTAACTGCAGGGGTGGCCTGTAGTCTTGTGGCACCTTAAAGACTAACAAATATATAAGATCATGAGTTTTCATTGCTAAAACCCACTTCATCTGATGAGTTGGAGTGGAAATGAAAGAATCCAAGGTATATAAAACAGCAAAAGCAGTTATCTATCAATTGTAGGATCAGTGCTAATGAAGTTAATTAAGTAGGATGGAGGTGTCCCAGTCATAGCTTTTGATGTGAAAAAGCGAATGTCAAAGGCAGAGGAAATTGGCTTTGTAGTGTGTTAGCCAGTTCAGATCTTTATTCAGTGTCAGATTTGCAAGTGAATGCCTGTTCAGCAATCTGTAACTGAATAGTAAAATTCCTTTGAAGAAGAATGGTTACTTTTAAATCCATTATAGATGGTCCAGATAGTTTAAAATGTTCCCCTACAGGTTTGTGTGTGTTACCATTTCTAAAATCTAATTTGTGTCCATTTATCCTTTGTCACAGACTATCGTGGCCGAGGGGCATTGCTGGCACTTAATGGCATATCATGTCAGTGGATGTGCAGGTGATCCCCGATGAGTCCCTGATGCTGTGGCTTATAAGGATTAGCTCCTGTGATGTTGTCACTTGCAGATATGTGGACAGAGTTGATAATGAGGTTTCTTGCGGGAGAAGTTCTTGGGTAAGTGTATCTGAAGTGTGGTGTGTGCCTGCTGGTAAACATTTGCTTCACTTTGGGGGAGCTGTCTGTAGAAGATTGGCCTGTCTCCCGAGGTCTGTGAGAGTGAGGGGTCATTTTACAGGATAGGTTGTAGATTGCCAATGATGTGGTGGAGAGGTTTAAGCTGGGGGATACAAGTGATGACCAGGCGTGTTTTGTTATTTTTTTGTTGAGACGGTCTCGAAATAGGTACCCACAAGTCACCTACATCAAGACAGACCTGTTTTCCTTTTTGGGCCTGTCTTGATGTGGGTGACTTGGGGGTACCTACTTCAAGACTGGCTCAACAAAAAAACAACAGAACACCACTGGTTGTTTTTATAGTTTGTTTTACCATTTTTGCCTTTCAGTTATTTTATATCCCAGTCCTCTTGGACAAACTGCTTAGTGTCTAGACAGTTTTACTTTGGTTCTCCCACAATGCTGTGTTATGTTCACGGTGCAGCAGGGGAATTAAAAAGGTATGCCATAAAAGTCACTTTTATTTTATTTTGTGTTTTTAAAGCAACTGGCTATTGAGTTATAGCATGTGTTTATACCCAAAACTTCCTTCATTCACCACATCCCTCTTTTTAGACTATACTTTTTATATTGTATAACAGTTCCATTGCCAATAAAATATTCACATCTGTTTATATAACATAAAATCCATGCGTGCATGTTCCATGTTGAAGAAATGAACATTTCTCTAAAGATCCAAAAATGAAAACAGTTTTGGAATTTTTATTCCTCCATTCTGCATTCATTTGACTTTATAACAAGGTAAAACTGCCATTGCTATCAGGGGAATACACACACACACACACACACACACACACACTCTCTAACAGGGAAGGTAAAAGAGCACTGCAGTATTTTAAGACCAATTATGACCATGTGCATATGTCTGAAAAAGAAGCGACTGAGGAGTAATCCACACATTTTAAAAAGGCACCCTTTAGAGCATAATGGGGAAAAAGGTGTCCCAAAAGCTGTCACAATGCTCTGTGAGGATTATGTAACACCTGGATAATCAACCAATCAGATTCCCAAGCAGGCTGAACACTTCTGAAGACCTACAATTCTGATTCTAAAAAAATTCTTCTTACTGTGTAACTGATTCTTCAGATTACACTGAGGTAGAAGCCTCTTAATTTAAATTAACTGAAGCCATGAGTTTCACTGTGTACATTTCAGTGCATTATTAAGGGCATCACAAGATTATCTGTGTTTGTATCATAGTGTGTCTCATTCACAGTAAGTTCAGGATAGAAATACTCAGCTTTGATTAATCTTATTATTGCCTAAAGCAGACCTGCTCACAGTACACACTGGTACAGATCTTTACCCAATCTTCCTCATGGCAGTCTATCATTTTGGAATGTAGCTTTAAATAGGTTAATATTCCACAGCAACAACAATTAAGGCAACATTATATTCATTAAAAGTACAACTAACCTCTCAGGAGCAAAAAGGTATTAACTGTTGAGTTCTGCTATCCTACATTAATGATACACTGGGATCAGCCAGAGATCCAAGCACGGATGGTCATTTCAACAACTCCTTCCTTTCCTCTGAAGCAGACCGCTACATTTCCTTCCAGACCCATGTAGTTTCTTTCTGCAGCATGCCATAAACATACATGGAAGAGCTACTACTCATGTTTCCGATTTGCGTGGGTCCGATAGGGCCAAACTCATGGTGACTCACTGATTTAGTACTTTTTTTCCCTAGTTGCTGCTCCTCGTGTTCCAGAATACTAGTTTCAGTTCCTCCTAAACTCAACCATTATGAAGAAAGTCTTCAAACTGAGGTGAACAAACTGAGGCAAAAACATCTGCCTGAGTCTGCAGAAACTACTCTTCCGTGAATGTCAAATACACAACCCTAGATCTGAAAATTTGAATGTCATCATTGCTAGCTATTTCACTACTGTGCAAAGGACACAAGTATATAAATTATGTTATGAAGTCCTACACAATCTACTGTGTATAGTTCATCTCATTGCGGGGTCACAGATGGGGCACTTGGAAGAGTACCACTGTTTATCCCTCTGCCCCTATCTCCAGTGTCTGACTCCCATTACTCAGGGACCAATTTGATCATAGGTTCACCCTTTAATCCTAGTGTGGCTGAAACATCAGTTATTCCAAGTAAGAAAGCTGCATTTGTAGGCTCAGTTCCAAAGCAGTTTTAAGATTTTTCCTAATTAATGGGCACAGTCTTAGGGCTGGGATCCTGCTCTTATTAAATGCCAATAGCCTGCAGAATCAGGCCCTTAAAGAACCTCTCATAGCTCATGACAAATTATATACAAATAAATGTTGCTTATTTATCATATTTATCATGAATTTCTCTTGCCTCGCCTTTTTATATGGTAAGGTCATCACCATAGAAACTGTTTCTTAGGGAATCAGTGGATGCAGTTCATTCCACATCAGCAAGCATACAACTGTCCCCACATTTGGTTGCAGCAAATGTAACCCATACATTTAATAGGGAGCTATCTCTTTAAAAGACCCCGTGAGGAAGGTAGGAGTGAGTTGAGTGTTACTGTTGCTGGGCAGATTCAACACTCCACCCAGAAGCTTCTGGAGTTGGGTCCAGTAGTTTGGGGTCAGACTTCATGAGCAAGCACGCAGGGCAGATGCTTTTCTAAGGCCTGTGTAAGCTGGAAGAAGCTAAGCCAGGAGCAGAGAACTGGCTGCTTGTTCCTCACTCTGCAGCCCTTCGCAGCAGGTAGTGATGTTGTTAGCCCGCCAGTAGGGATCATGGGCAATGCTACTTAAGAACAGTGCTTCTTAAACTATGTTCCGTGGAACACTGGTGTTCCATGAACAACTTACAGGTGTGCCGCGACGTCGTCTTTGTTTGTGTTACTTCTTTGTTGTCGTCTTTTTGTCAGCCAACAATTTTTTTGAGGGGGAGGGGGTAGAAAATTGTCATAGATGTTCCGCGTTAAAAAAAAATACTATTGTTTGGTGTTCAGTGGTCTCAAAAAGTTTAAGAAACACTGACTCACAGCAAAGAGAACCTGGGAAAGAAAATAACTTGCGTTAATTGTCTGCTTTACATTTTTTGATTTTAGCCAAACTGTTTTACTTCATTTTCTCAGTCTGTGTGATTCTTCAGCTCCTCTGTAAATGTAGCCATGGGGAAAGAGTCATTTCTGTTTTGGTATTCTCAGTTTTTGTATTTTCTTGTAACAGGGTTTTCTTTAAGTCTGTTCACTTGTGAGCTAACTGGCCTGTTAATCAGTAAGCAGGCTGCCTAGAAGTGACCACAGCAGAGGAAGAGTCTGCCTGGACTCAAACTGAGGATTCTCTACAAGCAAGTGGAGAGATAATTCAGACTCAGAATATGGTGCAGATTTCATGATCAGAGGCACAGACAGACTTTGGTGAACTAAATCTAAGCTTTTGGGACCTCTCAGTCTTTTCTTACTGTGTTTGTGTGGACTGAACTGTTCAAATTTTAGTTTTCTCTTTACTTATGTTTACTGTAATTATGGACATTATCTGTGGGTTATAAAATAGCTGTGCTCTGTTGTAAGAATTAGATTATTTGTTTCTTCATAAGATTTTATGAAGTTATTTAATTAAATTAATTTCTTTAGGTTCTTTTGGAACTTGAATATAGGGAGGCTGATACTGGGCAATCCTTGCTGAAATTCCTTACAGACTAAACCTGGTCTCCAGAACTGCTGTGAGAGTGAGGCTTTCTAGACACTGGAAAAGGGCTGTGAAGTCTAGCGCCCCCCCAAGGTTACACAGAGACTGAGAGATCAAATAATCAGAAAATCGTAAGAGAAAACAGTTGCATCTGATCAACTCTTAAGATGTTCTTTTCATGCATAAATCATTTATACTCAAGGATGGAGAAAGACAAAAATAAATATACATCAGTTGTCTGACACTTTCTTCTTGTAGAAAAAATGTTCTAATATTGTAAAAGATACTAGCACTCTTCAAGGACAGGTTAAAATACATTTGATTTATTAGATATTTATAAATTCACAGATTCCAAGGACAGAAGAGAATTAGGATTGTCAAGTCTTCCTGCATACATGGTCCACATAACTTAGAATTAATTATTAGAGCATACCTTTTAGAAAAGCACCCTATCTTCATTTAAAAATTAAACAGTGATGGAAAATTATTCAAACACACCTTTGTAAATTGTTTCAGCAGTTAATTACACTCCTTGTCAAAATTTAATGCCTTATTTCCAGTCTGAAACAGTAGTACATGCCTATAAATGAGCTATAAAGATTTATAACTGCAAAAGATTCAGGATGCAGATATATTCATACCAAAATACAATTCTGCCACCTTGTGGTGCACTCACAAAAAGACAAAATCTTGCTGTGAAATCATCCTTTATAAATAAGAATTTCTTATCTAAAAACTGCATATTTAAGACTGCATTCCTCATTTATATATTGGCCATTTTATTTCCCTGTCAACAGTCCAAGAAGTTAATCTTCAATATGTATAGTAGTTATAGATACTACTGCTCAGAAAAAAATCATCTACTTCAAAGCTCATTTACAATTTCATCTAGTTCAGTCAACTGTCAGAAGCAGATTGTAAATACAATGTAGTACTCTCCTGACCCATAAGAACCCAGACAACTTGCACCAACTTACATTGATTAAACTATTCTTACCTTTCTTGGGTTAAACCTAATTGCAAACATTTCTCTGGCCACTAGGCAGCACTACTTGATAAGTTTAAACAGACATGCCATGGAAAATAATTGCATTATTACATTTCAGTTTAGAGGTGAGTCTTCAAAAATGTTTCTTAACCCTCAAAATCACCACATTCTAACTACATATAACTGGAACATCTCTCTAATCTCAAACTTTACACAGTCCCCTCTGCTCCTTCAAACACTTTTCTTTTTCACATTGTTTCTCTTCAACCACCACTTGTCTAAACTATTTTTTCTACACTAAAAATAAAAACCATATAAAGAATATCAGCATATGTATGCCTTAAGTTTATGTTTGCTATCTGTTTTGTTTGCCTGTCCTCTCCATAGCATATTGTGGAGTCTGACTGAATTCCTGAGAAACGTGTTTTACCTTTGATCTTAGAGGCCAATTCTGCTCGGCCCTTACACAGGCACGCAAAAAAGGGAAGGCTGCAAAATAAACCTCTTCTCCCCTTCACGTGTCCCACAGAAGGGCCACTCAAATTCACATAATTTGACCAGTTGATAGTTTGCACACTTTCAAATGCAAGTAGTACAAAAATATATACTTGCAATAAAAAAAAAAAACGTTGGGACAATTGATGGCACTCTGGAGGACAGACTGCAACTTGCTGCCTTTTTGACTTGTCTGTTATCAACCAGGCAGTCTTGATTGTCTACCAGGCCTACAGCACCGAACTGTGCATTTTCTCTTCCCTATTCTTACCTCTCTGTATTTATTCAGAATTTTAGAGTAATCCAAACAAAAAACTTCCCAAGTAGCAATTCTCCAAATGAAAACTCAACAACAAAAGGATAAAAGTGGATTGCATAAAAAAAGGATTTTAGCAGAGCAATGTAAACTTTTAGCAATCTCTCTTCAATAATCAGTCTGAGACAGGTGGTTACTCCAAGTAAGGATACAATCATGTTCCCATAAAACAGAAATTATCTTTAGATAACAATTAGCTATAGGTCACTATGCATTAACTTGGGTGCAGAGAAACTGCTTTTGAGCCAGAATTCTCTTAGGTCTCTCGTATGAATAAACATACAAAACCTGTGCGCTCACAATACAGATCTGATTAAACTCCCACTGAGAAGCTGAGGAAACAATTATTGCTTTACTTGCCCAAAGTCTGCTTTGAGAATCTACTTTTGTTTTTGAATGGAGGGAGAAAGAATAAGACTCAGAACACACGACTTCTTTCTGTATAGAATTAATCACTCAAACCATTAGTGGGATAAGTTAAACTCTAAACAACTAAATCAGTTTTAAAAAAGCATTTTATCAGAAGGTAATTAGAGTAACTTACGGGAATAAGAGGAATGTGTCACCCAATGAAACAGGAACCACATTTCTCACCACAATAAAGGGTTGCACTGTCACTTCAAAAGAGTTAAATGGCAGAAGGACTATGTATCAAAATCATTCTCACTTTTCTTATTTCCATGCACTGAGTAGGCTCTCACTTTAATTGGATTACCAGTTTCGTACCACTACATTCAAGACAAATCATCCACAATGGCTGATAAAGTTTACCTTTTCTAACACTCAAGATCCAGGAGACCATTAGCTTATTCTAGTGCAAACATGATCACGCATACCCATGATTTTGCTGTTTTCTCTAATAAGTGTTTACTGGTTGACAAGATCTTCCCATCCTTCTCTGTTGGGTCTCATGAGGCACCACAAATAGACTAACAGATCAAAGGTTCATACTATTTAAAACAGTATCTCTCCCCTACTGAATTATCCCAATGGCTAATTACAATTTATCTTTGAACACCATTATTAAGGGAGTCAAACACTTCAGATTTGAATCTCAAACAATGGCTGTTTGTGGGACTAGAAATGTTTAAATACAAAGGGAGTGAATGATTCACTGGAGAATATGGGTAAAAAAACCTGACAGTGCAGTATTTCTAAAGAGCCATATTTTTCTAAATGGAAGTTTAATACATTTAGCAAAATACTATTTCTGTACAAGTAATTCACAGTATTTAAAACCATTTTTTTTTTTACTTTTCCAATTTTCATGAAGAAATCACATTAGATGTATGAAAATGTAATTGCTTTCTCTAATGTTTTAGCAGTTTTCACTTTTCCCATTGGGCATTTTTTCTCCCCTTCTCACATATTTACATGGCAGACACTGACTGCTTTCCTGCCCCACTCAGAGCAGCTCTCTTCCCAGAGCACCAGTCAACTTGGCAAAAGAGAACTCCTTGCTTGCCAAAAGCATCATTAATAAAAGTGGTACCAGCATACGTTTGTTCATAAATCTGTGCTCCTTCTGCAGAGGCAGAGCAAACATATTGCCAGGTGAAGCATTAATGGAAACTCAGCCAAGCAATAGGAAAGCTTACAAGACAAACCAATTACATCACGAAGAAACAAAAGGATGATTACTCACCTCTAAACTTAGTTTCTCTAACTATATTGCCTCTGCAGACTCCATATCCTTGGGAAGCCACAACTCACAAATGCCCAAGGAATGGGCACACAGCAGAAGCAATCTCAGGAAAATACATACTTCAGAGATGGCAGCTGGAAAAAAACTGAACTTAGCCCCAGAATGAGACATCTTGATGAAAACTGATGTCATCTGTGACAGAGACCCAAGGGGCAAGACAGTAAACCATACTACAAATCTGATTTAATATTAGTTTAATCATCATAAGATGTAAAACTAGAGAATTTTCATCTTTTGCTATTCATAGCTATAGATTTTTTTTCTGTTAGTGTATTTCATGTAGCACACATGCTGAGAGTTTCCTGATCTGAATGGTTTTATACATCAAAACAAAGCTATATTTGATTACTGTTGTGGAAGTAACCAGGGAAGTAAAGGCCACTAGCTGAAGTAATCAAGTGCTTGCTAATCTCTATTCATTTAGAAAATCCAAGGGAACTAGTCTGATAAAGAACTTTGATTAGGAGGATACGGAATTGTAAGCGTTCCTGAAGAGAAGCAATATTAAAGCTTAGATTTTTTTAATTATTATTATTATTATTTTCAGGTCAATAGGGAAATAAAACAGTTCAATCCATTTGAAAGACTGCCTGAGTAGATTAGAAGCCTTTGAAACAACATGCAACATGATGAACAAGCAGCTCAGTGTACAATAACTTTTATATCCAATGGAACAGTTGCACGAAAAGAGAGCAGATAGATGAAATGTTTCATGTTCATAAAAATGCTAAGTATGATAAAGCATGTATTACACAGATCGGCAGAAAAGCTACATGCCATAATTGTAAACACACACTGGATAGGAGTACATACATAAATGATGCAATGTTTATTTAAAAATCTGTAATCTAGATTTATGATGAACAGAAAAATCTTTGTTTAGTGACTCATTACAAACTGTGGAACAGAAAGCTAGCATATCCTTATGCATTACTATACTAATGTGACCGTTTAGAATATATTCATGGCTGTTGATTAGATCATCCTGGAACACAGAAGTATGTTCATCTTCTGCGCTTACATTATACAAATACTCCTGTCAACATCAGGCATTAGCCTTAAATTGCACAGCCTTAAATTGCAGTCTCTATAGAGGGATATCAGTTTGTGCCAGTACTATCCAGACATTTAGGAGCTTTTTGAATTAGTTTTAAGTTTGTAAAACTTTAAGCAAAAGATAAACAAGAAATCCAGGAAGGAAACAATGCATCATTTCTTACTAAGACCCTGCCTGCAGTATGAAACAGACCAAGTAGATGGTGCTTTGTTTCATGGTTGTCCCGGTCAGTTACAACACTGTTCCATCTTGCAGTATAAACTGAACTAAATCCCCTCCTCAAATCACCCTAAACACAGCCGTCTGAATCTTATTCCAGGCTGCAAAATCTGGAGCTACAACTACAGCATAATATGACCCCACCCCTATACCATCTGTTTAAAACAGTGTTGAACACACCTGTGTTATCACTGGGGGCACATCTAGACTACGTTTTACTTTCAAAAGAAGATATGCAAATTCAACAGGAATTTGCATATCTTCCAACTGCTTTTTCGAAAAAGCAAGCAGTCTAGATGCGGTTCTTTTGGAAAAAAAACCCTTTTTTCAAAAGAACCTTTTTCCTCAAAAATTGAGGTATACGGGTTCTTTCGAAAAAAGGGTTTTTCTTCCCCAAAAGAACCGCATCTAGACCGCTTGCTTTTTCAGGAAAAAAAAAACTTGAAAAAGCAATCAGAAGAAGATATGCATATCTTCTTTCAAAAGTAAAACATTCTAGACATGCCCTGGGCCTGTTGAAACTGGATTTTTAAGTTTTTCCTGTCAGCACTAACACAAAAAATAGTCTAATAGCAACTTAAAGACTAACAAAACATGAAGATGGTATCATGAGCTTTCGTGGACACAACCCACTTCTTCAGATGACAGGAGTATTAGCAGTCCAGATCCAAGAATAAATAGGGGGATAGGGGGAAGAGGGAAAAAAGAGAGGAAAGGAGGGGAGGAAAAGAGACAGTGAGTAGATAGTTCAAATAGTTACAAGAGGCTGATAACAATTAACACCTCCATTGTTTGGTTGGCTAGTTAAGTCACTTTGTTCTCATGTGGACTGATCCAGGTTGATGGTGGGGTGGAAGTTGTTGAAATCCCTGTGAAATTCTTCAAGGCTCTCTTTTCCATGGGTCCATATGATGATGAAGATGTCATCAACATAGTATAAGTAGAGTAAGAGTATTAGGGGGCAAGAGTTGAGGAAACGTTGTTCAAGGTCAGCCATAAAGACGTTGGCATATTGTGGTGCCACATGGGTGCTCATGGCTGTGCCGCTGACTTGAATTGTCAGCGAATCGGAAGTAGTTGTGAGTGAGGACAAAGTCACAGAGCTCTGTAACCAGGTGTGCAGTGCTGCCATCAACCTCAGCCTGGATCAGTTCACATGAGAGATCCATTTCCTTGACACTACAGTACAATTAAATGATAGACAAATTTCCACCATCCTATACCGGAAACATACCAACTGCTACACTTAACTTCATGCCTCTACCTTCCATCCCAGACACATTTCTCTATCTATTGTATACAGCCAAGCCCTAAAATACAACTGGATTTGCTCCAATCCCCCAAACAGAGATAAACACCTACAGGATCTACAGAGAGCATTCTTAAAACTGAAATACCCACCTGGAGAAGTGGGAAAAAAAAACCACACACACACAGATTGACAGAGATAAAAAGAGTACCCAGACATGAACTACTTCAAGACAAGAGAAAACAACATAATTCCACTTATCTACAGTCCACAACTTAAACCCCTCCAATGCATTATCCACAATCTACAACCTATCTTGGAAAATGACCCCTCACTCTCAGAGGCCTTGGGGGAAAGGCTAATTCTCATCTACAGACAATCCCTAACCCCAAACAAATTCTTTCCAGCAACACACAACACGCCTCCCTCAATCATCCATGAACCCATCCCTGGTGCCAACTCTGCCCACACATCTACACTACTCATCTCATCACTGGACCCAACCACATCAGCCACCTAATCACTGGCTCATTTTACTGCACATCCACTAATGTGATCTATGCCATCAAATTCCAGTAATACCCCACTGCAATGTATATTGGTCAAACTAGACAGTCTCTATGGGAAAGGATTAATGGATACAAATCAGATATCTGAAAAAGGCAATACAGAAAAACCTGTTGGAGAACACTTTAATTTACCTGGACACTCATTAATGGATCTCCATGTCACCGTTTTGTTTCAGAAAAATTCCACAAGCAAATACAGAGAATGGTTGGAACAACTTCATTCACAAGTTTAATTCTTATGCAAATGGTATGAACAGGGACATCAGCTGGCTTGCACACTACCTTCCACATCCTAATGACGTAACCAACCAAACAATGGAGATGCTAATTGTTTTCATCAGCCTCTTGTAACTATTTGAACCATCTACTCAATGTCTCTCTTTTCTCCCTTCTTTTTTCCCTCTTTACCCTCCCCCCCCCAGCCACCACTTCCCTTATTTATTCTTGCATCTGGACTTCTAACACTCCTGTCATCTGCAGAAGTGGGTTGTGCCCATGAAAGCTCATGATACCATCTATATGTTTCGTTAGTCTTTAAGGTGCTACTAGACTATTTGTTGGTCAAGTTTTTCCTGTTACAGACTAACTTGGCTACCCCTCTGAAGATAGTGTTGACAGTATATGAAAATATTTGGTCAAACTGGAAGGATTTTATCTACTTCCCAGGGAAACTAAGTGATTCAGAATATTCTTTAAACATTCCTAGAACACTGCAAATACATTTTCAATACTGTTCTTCAGATTCATGTAGCGCAAACATATATCCACTTTATAAACAGTTTTTTTTAAAGTGCTCTGTACTAAGTCTGTGCAACAGATGGCTTTAGAGGATGTTAACAAGAATACTGCTCAAATTCAAATAAGGACCAAAATGTTCCAAGCAAAAAATCTGCTTGTGTTTTTTGTTATAAACAGAAAAATGCATATCTAAAGGTTCTGCATCTTGATGTTTGAGACTGATCAATTGACCATTTATATGTTGATGTAGTTTAGTCTCTCCAATTGCTTCCTTGAAATTATTGGATAACATTTCATTCAAAATGCTCAGATTGTGGCTACTTAATCACAGTTAACATAATTCACTATAGAGGGAAATATTTAAAGAAAATTTTAGGTTTAAAGGATGATTAAATAAATCTAGAACAGGAGACTTAACATCTACAAAAAATATCTAGGGAAAAAAAGACTTGGAGCATCACACAAAGAAATTGGATAATAGAATACTGCATAAAGTTTAAAAGAAAGCCACAAATTATTCAGTTTAAGATGGTCCGTGAAGCAGCAATAATGTCCTGAAATTAAGGAAGGAAATATTTATTGCAAGTTATTAGGAAATATTTACATTACCAAAAGCAACTAGGCAGAGAACCTGAATGTTGAAGTTCAGAGGTACCCACACTGCTGATATGCTACAACAAGTTACTGGTAATGATTCAAACTGGATGACCCAGAGGGTCTTTTCTAGTTTATAATTTATGGGGCACAGTAGCAGAATGTGTTAGCATGAAGTGAACAAATGGTATGTGGACCAAGAAAACAGCTGTTATTCGCCAATCTTTTGTTAATATCGTTTTCCAGATTTTGCATCATTAGAATTTTGATTAGGTAAAGGTCATGAGCTAATTTTATTTGAATGCCCCCCTCCCCCAGCCCTTACTCATAAAAACATAGGAATCACCATATGAGATCAGACCATGGTCCATCTGACGCAGTAGTACCATAGCCAAAAGCAGGTATTTCAGAGGAAGACGGAAGACCCCTGTACTAGACAGATGTGGAAATGTCGTTAGTGTCTGGGTTAAATCCTTAAGAACAATGTTTAATATCCATTCCAACATTTTTGTGGTCATTGGCAACTGCTATTGAAATTCTTGACGCAACACAAATATCCAACGCCTTTTTGAACCATGCATTCTTTACTTTAACAAGTTTCTTTGGTAAATACTTCCATAATATAATCATCCATTGTGTGAAAAAATGCTTTCTATCATCAGCTTTGAATTTGCCATCTTTTAATTGTATTAAATGACCCCTTGTTCTTATGCCCAAATACAGGAAGAACAGAAGATCCTGATCTGCCTTTTAAGTTATGGAAACAAAAAGAAAATAATTGTGACATCTTTTTCTCCTCTACAATAAGCTCTGAAGCCTTTGATACCTAAAACACCACACAGATACAAAATATGCATCCACATCCGATCTGCAATCCACAAACATGATCCACAAGTATAAAGTAGATATCTGCAGATTTGCAAGATTCTATTGAGAGCCGCTGACAGTAAGGTTGCAGTACATTAGAAGCATTTAAGGCAGACTGATTCCCAAATTTATATATAGCTGAAAGATAAGCAGAGTCATCTGAACATGCCAGCTATAAACTCAGACTCCAAACCACATCACACATTCTTCTCAAAGTATCGAGACATGTGGTCACAGTGAAGAACTTCGGTTTTCTGACAAAAGAAACCAAGAAAAAACAAGCTGCTGGGGGGAAGGGAGCAAGAGAGATAGTCTGGAGTTGAGGTTTCTGTACCATTAACAACAACAAAAAATTATTATTGTTAAAACTGGAGTCTTCCATACTAACTTGGTGTGGTAAAAGGAAGTTTCATATATTTATAATTTTCAATCATGTACCATTTAAAAGAACCTTTCCTGAGAAGAGATTCCAGTAAACAGTCATTCAGAAACAACTTTTTCCCCCCCAAAAAGACTGATAATTTACATAAAGAGTTTCCCTTATGTTTATCCATTTTAAAAACAAGTTTGTTTCATAATTTTAATTTCTTCCATTGCCCTCGATGGCACCTAGTCTTTCTAAATCATTAGTTAAGCATTATACAAGATGCCAGCATCATTAAAACCCAATTTCTCATCTATTTCCTTGATCAAAATATCAGTTTCATACATTTAGCAACATTTGATTATCTCTTGTACACTAACATTTATCACTTGTTTATCTTAACCATTTAGATATTACAAAACATACGCCCATCTTCATCTACTATATATTTTAGAAACGTTGTGCATCCATCCAGTCAGTCAGTCTGTTCAAGAACTTGCCTAAACCCTAAGAGCTAGGACCACCATATTTCGTATGCAGCTTCCTCTTATCATAACTCAAAGCAAGGTAGGAGTTTGGTTGTGTCAGGACATCAGGAAATGCCTGGAATTAGACTTTCTCTCATACAATGGAAGGGGGGGGGTCTGGTAGGAAGGACACTTACACTGCTGAATGATCATGGGGGGCAGCAAAGCGCCAGAGATGGGGACTGGGAAAGCTATAACCCCATTGGGCCAGCAGGTGGGTAGGGGATGGAGAAAGACAGCTATCTACTGTACATTTCAGAGAGTTTGTGTGTCTGTCCCTCAGCCAAGAGACATGCACCAGTCCCCCAAATATGCCTGTTATAGTGGCCATGGAGAGGCACTTTTCACCTGGCCCCAAGCGGTGGCGGTGAGAGAGGGGTGGGGTTGTCCTCTCTCCCTGGGGCAGCCTGCATACTGAACACCTCATCTCCAGCCTCACCCCATAGCAATGATTTAAATGAAGAAAAACAAAAGTTAATTGAACTAAGGACCAGAGCAATGCCAGGTAAATCTTCTAGTTTAAATATAAATTCAAAACTTTATGGAAGATAATGAAAATCTGTAACAAGCATTGCACTTAGTTTACTGTACTAGTCTGAATAATAGACTACAATTGCTCTGGGATAGGATACTTAAATATACAAATTTTGGGGAAAATCGATTTAAAAATGTGTAATTCTCAGATCAGAATCTTATTCTACTTTTACAAAAAAGGCTTTAATATTTTAGTTAGCCTAGGCTACAACAATTTGAAAAAGCATCATGATGTGACCTGACACTGCTATGAACGTGCTTTGACACCTTCCCAAGTCATCTCTCTGTTCCTCAGTTTACCCCCTATAAATAAGACAAAGAAATTCTGTCTAGAAGTTAAGTGTATGTACAGTGCCTCTAGGTGCTACCACAAAATAAATACTAATGATAAGAATTCTATAAACCATATTTGTAATAAAAGATCATTCTAACACCAAACCACAGAAAGCAAATAGAAATGATTGCTTAAAAAACAGCCACTTAAGCTGAATAATCATTTTCTTATTTGGGACCCTAACACTAAAAAAGGTGCATGATCACTTACAGTTACTTACATTTAGGATTTACCTTCTGTAACTTATAAGTGTAAGACCTTCTCTAATGTACAAAAGTCCATTAAGTTAATTAATTTAAAACTTGATTAGTTATTAGTGCAGAAATACGTTGATTAGTTAAACTATTGCTTATAGCAATTTTGCTAGCAGTTACAGACAATCTAAACTGACTTAAAGGAGGACTCAGTTGGTTTAAGTGCGTCCATGTTAGTAGTTTGCACTGGTTTAACAAGATCCCATTTTCAAACTGATTTAGTCAAACTGGTATGTTCTCCACTATATCGAAACATAAAAAAGCGGCCACACTAGGTAAGACCAATGGTCCAACTAGCCCAATAGTCTGTCTTTTGACAGAGGCCAAAGTGCTTCAGAGGAAATGAACAGAGCAGGCCATCATCTCCACTCATCCACTCCCAGGGACTGGCAAACAGAGGCTAGGGACACTCAAGGCATGGGTTTATATGCATGATCATTTTGGCTAATAACTGCTAATGGACCTACTCCAAGAACTTCTCCAGTTCTCTTTTTAATGCCATTTAGTTCTGGCCTTCACAACATCCCTGGCAACCAGTTCCACAGGCAGACTGTGCTTTGTGTAAAGCAGTACTTACTTTTGTTTGTTTTAAACCTGCTGTTCATTCATTTTGGGTGACCTCTGATTCTTGTATTATGTGAACACATACAAACCACTTCGTTTTCTCCACATCATTCAAGAGTTTATAGACCTCAATCATACTCCACCCCCTTCTCCTGGTCATCTTTTCCAAGCTAAAAAGTCAGTTTTTGTAATCTCTCCTCATGAGAATCTGTTGCATATCCTTAATCATTTTTGTTGCCCTTCCTTCCATGTATTTTTTTCCAATTTCAATACATCTTTTTTTAAATGGGGCAATCAGAATTTCATGAAGTATTCAAGGTGTGGATTTATACAGTGGCATATTTTCTGTCTTAATTTCAGGGATCCTAATTTGCTATGATAAAGAAAGGAAGAGTCCATGTTTGCTGCTTCAAATGGATTTCTAAGAGCTAATTTTATTATCGATATTTTTTCTAATGGCTCCTAACACTTAGCTTTTTTGACTATGGCTGCATATTGAGTAAATGTCTTCAGATAATTGTCCACGTTCTAAGACCTCTTTCTTGAGTGTTAACAGCTAATTTGAACCCAATCATTGTATATGTATAGTTGAAATTGTATTTTCCAATGTGCATTACTTTGCATTTATCAATATTGAATTTCACCTGCCGTTTTTCTTGTCCAGTCACCCAGTTTTGTTAAGTCTGCTTTGGACTTATCTTGAGTAATTTTCTATGGTCTTAAATTTTGTAATCGTACTGTGTATCCCTTTCCTCAGAGCGTTTACAAATATCTTCAACAGCTTATTTTGCTTAAGAGCCGTTAATGAAGTACCTGTCCAAGGCTTTCTGAAAGTCCAAGTGTATCCTATCCAATGTACCACCCTTGTCAATGTGCTTGTTGAAATCCTAAAGACTTCTAGTAGACTGGTGAGGCATGATTTACAAAAAACAAGTTGATGCTTTTCCAAAAAATTATATTAATATATGTATCTGATAATTGTGTTCTTTACTACTGTTTTAATCAATTTGCCTGCTACTTGAAATTAGGCTCTCTGACCTATAGCTGGCAGTATTGACCCTGGAGCTTTTTTTTTTTTAAATGGTGTCACATTAGCCATCTTTCATCTTCTGGTGCAGAAGCTGGTTTAAGACATAGGTTATATCAGTGCTTTTTTTGTGACAATACTGCGGCACCTCCAGACACAGTATCAGCACCTCCAGTCAGAGCTCAACAACTTTTCCCCTCTAGTACCAGCACCTTTTTTTTTTAAGCACAAAAAAGCACTGGGTTACATACTACACCCACACTTAGACTCACATTTGAGTTACTTCTGAACACTTGGGCAAATATTATCTGGCACTGGTGACTTATTAAATTTAGCAATGTTCTTAAACCTCCTCTAACTACTCAATCTGTGACAATTCCTCAGACTTGTCACCTCAGCCATGACTATGGATGCAAATAATTCATTTGGTTTCTCTGCAGTTACCTTATCCTTATATCTTTATGCTCTTTTTAGCACCTCAATTGTTCAGTGGCCCCACTAGTTGTCTGGCAGGCTTGTGATTTTTTTTATGTTGTTAGTTTGAGTCTTTGACTAGTTACTCTTCACATTCTTTTTCAGTCTGCCTAATTACACTTTTAACACGTGACATGCCAGCTCTTTTCTATTTTTTTCAGTAAGACTTAACTTCCAATTTTATCACTAACCACTTTTTACTCCCTTGTTTAGCCATAGCCACTGTTCTGACCCTATATTTAAAAAAAAAATGTTAGGTTAGGTCCATCTATGGCAGGGGTGAGCAAAAGGGCCTCCGCGGCCTGGATACGGCCTGTCAAGCGAGTGGATCCCGCCTATGGAGGCCCTGCTGCTTCCCTGCTCCCAGGTCAGTTAGGGCTTGGGGAGCGAGCGAAGCCTTCTCAACTCTGCCCCTGCTCTGTGAGCAGCAAGTGGTGCTTGAAAAGTGCTGCATGCTCCTGGCAGGGCGGGAAGAAGCTTTGCGTGCTCCCCGACCCCCAGACCTTAGTTGGCATGGGGTAGGGGAGCGAGAGAAGTCTCGTCCCACATCGGGTGCATGGGCACCTTGGAGGAACTTGGGGTGCGGGCAAAGGCACTGTCTGGGGTAGGGAACCCAGAAATATCCTGGCCCCGCCTCTTCCTGGGCAGCCCAGGGCCACTTCAAAAATTTTCTTAGTGGCTCCCGGCAAAAAATTATTGCCCACCCCGATTTATGGCTGTTAACCAGAATGGGTAGGAGTGGTATCCTTGGCCTCTGTTTGTCAGAGGCTGGAAATGGATGACAGGAGAGGGATCACGTGCCTGTTCTGTTCACGCCCTCTGGGGCATCTGGCATTGGCCGCTGTTGGAAGACAGGATGCTAGGCTAGATGGACCTTTCATCCAGAATAGCTGTTTTTATGTTCTAATATGGTGTATACATTTCATTTGAGCCTCCATGATCATGTTTCTAAAAAAATTTCCATGTAGGTAGCAGCCATTTCACTTTTGGGGACTGTATTTTTTAATTTCTGTTTAACTAGCGTACCTATTTTTGTGTAGTTTCCTTTTTAATGTTACTATGATGCCTCTCTTAGGAATACCTATCCCCTCATGTTAAATGAAACCATGATCACTAAGGATGTGAATGGGTAACCCATTAACCAGGAGCAGAAGCTGGCGCCTCAGGTGGGGGGTGGAGGGGGGGCACAACAATGACAGCTGCATGTGACGGGCGGGGGGGGGGGGGAAGAGAGTGGGACCTCACTTAATGTTGAGCCCCTGACTAAGGTTTAACTGGTTAACTGGGATTTTAGATCCCTAATGTTTGCTATTACTGAGCAGTTGAGCTATATTCACTTCTGGTACGAGATCCTGTGCTCTCCTAAGGAGTAAATTAAGAATTGCCTCTCCCTTTGTGATTTCTAGGACTAACCATTGCAAGCAGCAGTCATTAATGGCATCTACAAAGTATGGTGTCTAGTACAAATAACTAGCCTTATTAAAGCTGTGTGTATATATGCATTACAATTCATGTGCATAGTTTTTAAGCTCAAATATATTTAAAATATTTACCCTGTGGCAGAGCAATTTATTTTCCAAGATGTTAAGGATGTGAATGAGTTTTCATTGTCCAGCACTATCTGGAAACAAGTTTCCCAGCTCATTTTATAGTTCAACAATGACAGTAGAGGGGCTATACTTACCATGAAGTATTATTGCTTATCATTATGCTGCTGAGTACACTGAGGAGCTTGCATCACCTCATCACAAAGTCATGCTGCCTAAAAATAACAATGATTTCTTCTAGTTTTACAGATGAAGTATTTGATGAGAGTCATTAACCAGGAAAAACATTTCTAATCTACTCACAAAATAAAAGCCAATATTTTCATACTATCTAATGTGAAAGAGCTAAACGTTTTAAGTTTTTTAAGTCAAGGTTTGCTTCAATAAAGGGTCTATTTTAAAAATATAGCTGCACACAAATTTGAAGGAGCTGACTACTAATTCTTTCAGTTGTATTTTTATCCCTAATTAGGAATTATTTATCACAGATTATTATAAGGATATTCTTGACTGAAAGAGAATCAGTATCTCTGTACACTGACTGGAAATCTGAAAGTATACTGTTTTAAAACCAGATTTAAAAATTCTGTTCTTAATGAGATTCTCTGTCTCAAATATACTTCCAGTAAGATTTATCAATATTTTAGCTTAACAGAAAATGAATAAACACCATAACTAATCACTGGGATTTTCCTTTAACTATTTTGATTTTTTTCTTAAGTTGAAAAGTGAAAACTCACAAAGCATATAAAAACAAGTAATGCTGTAACAAAAATTTAATATAGAAGATAAGTTATCCATACCTGAAATGTAGAGGGGGGACTCATTTTTTTAAAGATATCATCCCATATTCAGGTTCTCTTTCAGCAAATGGGAAAACAGGATGCATTATTGACTAGACAATATACATCTGAGATTATTGTGAGAACCTCACTGACACCAATGGAATTGCTCCATGCACAGATGGGTCAGGCCCTATATGAACCAGAAACATTTGCTCAAAGTGCTCAAGAATACAGATTTAAGAAATATAGGTTAGTTTACCTACTAATATTTGCAAGGAGTTAAAACTGAATTTGGTGGATACCAAATTCATCATTTTGAAGTATTAACACCTTTGTCTCAAAATCAGTACAAAATAGGTTTTTGTATCTATTGTAGTTAAAAGATTTCTAGGCAGCAGAGAAAGGGTAAAATGGTTAGCTTAGGAAAGCATGTATATTAACAAGTAAAGGGGCAGCAATTTTTGTGCAATACTTAATGTTCAGTATTGAAAGTGAGTGATCAGTTAAGCTTGCATGTAAGGAACCCATTTCTAATTTTAAGGTTAATACTTTCTCCATTTGTGCATTCCCTTGCATTATACAATAGGATTAAAATGCTGCCATACTTAGCCTTTCAAAAAAAATTACATCATGCCCCGATAGATATTGATGGTAAAGTTGAAACCATTTTATTTGGCATTAAAGTAGTCAAAGAGAATCAGGCTAATTATTTGAATTTCAAATCAAATAAGTCTTAAATCTATCATGGAATATGTTCAGTTGCTATGAATAAGCATGTCACGTCATAAGTCACCTGCAACAAATCATGAAAAAAAGCACAATATGAGAAAGTACCACAGATCTAAAATCAAGTAAAGGCATTGAGTAAGTAGTCAGAGTTTATACCCAATCCTGTAAACATACTAGCAACAAATGTTAAAATTAATCCACTAACTTGTAACTTCCTATATTTTGAGACCTCCTTGGTGCTCTCAAAAAACTAAATCTATTATTTAAGAGATCTGTGCATCTGTGTGTCCATCCAGCCAAGAACTCTTCCTCAATGGTAAGATCTAGGACCACCAAATTCAGTATGCAGCTTCTTCTTGTAACTTAAAGCAAGGTCAGGGGTGGGATGTGCCAAGACAATGCGATGTCACAGAATGTGATTGTTTCTCATCAAATGATGATGTGATAAGAGACAGTTATACTCAAGAATGACCACAGGAGGGCAGCAAACATCCACAACCCAGGGAGAAGCTGAGTGGGTAGGCTATATGATCCCGAGTGGAAGCCCCCAGCCATCCCCACCCCCTACATACCCCTTACTCCCTGCCCTAAGCCCTCCTACACCTACACCTCCCAACCCCTAGCCCTGACTCCTGCACCCTCATTCTCTACCCTGAGCCCCTCCTAACCCCACAGCCCTGACTCCTGGACCCTGCACAACCCTTGGAAACAAATCTCCTCCTCTCAGGATGTCTCAGTTGGGCACTGATCCCAAGGAGGGCACTCCTAGTGAGTTCGCTTTTTTCCCCTTGCTAAAAGTAGGGATGTTAGTTATCGCTCATTTTAGTAATTGTGTAGCCGCAACAATTTTTAGCAGTTACAGTTACTAAAATACTCCCTTGGGGTGAGGCTAGCAGCAAGTGCACTCTCAGCCCCACTCCAGGTAAGCCCCCTATAGCAGAGGCAGCAGTGCAGGGTGACAGGCAAAGCTGGTCCACAAGGGGAGGGGTTTAAAAATCAGATCCCTGCACAGAGTAGCTCCTGCCTGCCACCCCATGCTGCTAAGGCAGCAGCATCCCCTGTATGCGTGGTGCCTGAGCTCCCCACAAACAGAAGCTGCTCCAGCATTCCAAAAACTTCACTTGGACCCAGACCTTTTCAGATTCCAATTTTAAATCTCCCTTCCAGTTTTGACCATATATCGAGTTACTTATTCCACAGAAAAAACCTACACTTAGACTATTATAGTTTTATGATTAAACTCTAAAACAAACATGTAATCTTAATTCTACCTACTTGTATATTCCATGTCTTCAGTTACAAGGGGGTAAAGAACCTCCGGTGCACAGACAGTTCATCAGGTATAGCCACTGGTGGGCTGCCAGACACTTTGTTCACCTGAGCGTCCACAGGCACGGCCTCTTGCGGCTCCCAATGGCTGTGGTTTGTCGTTCCTGGCCCATGGGAGCTCCGGAAAGCAGTTGCCCAGCCTGTGCTCCCATTGGCTGGGAAAGGTGAACTGCGTCCACTAGGAGCTGTGAACACCCAGGCCTGCAGCTGTTCAGATAAAGAAACCATCTGGTGGCCTGCCAGAAGCTAACATTGACCAACAACTTGCCACTCATGGACTGGAGGTTCCCATCACTAAGATAATTTAAGAAATAACAATGTAACTATGTTATACTGTTTCCCTACATTGCCTACATATGTAAGCAATTTGTCATTTTTCCCCATTGTTTTCAGTCATTGACTTCAGGATCTATACACATTACAACACCCATCATTTATTGAATTTCATTATTTTTGGATGATGAGACAATTGTAGAATACTTACTGAAGCAATCCACTTCTCAGAATGTTAATCTTTTCTCCTGACGTAACTGGCATAGTACAATTGAGCAGCAAGGCCAGTATTTTCAAGAGTGTCTAGTGATTTAAGACTTCTCAAAATTGTGTGATACTCAACTTGAGACATCTTAAAGGGGTCTGATTTTTGTACGTGCTGCTCGCACATGGAAATTCATACTCCTTTAATGTATCAGGAAGAGCATCCAAAAAACAATGGCACCCAAAATTCACAAATTCTATCAGTAATTTGTCTGCATTCTCCCACCGTGACTGTTCTGATAGCTCTGTATACACATGGTTCTCCATTGTAAAGGAGTCACTATAATAAGACACCTTTATCTTTCAAAGCACCAATTAGAATAAAGCAGCACGTAGAATTGTTTACTTAATGGAAAGTCATTTAAAAAATGCTCATTACTCTTAAATCTGACACTTGCCCTTGTCTAACTCCACTGATTGTTTTGGAACAGTTAACTGGAAATGTAAGTACCAAACAATGACCACTCACTGTTGACACTCACATTACACTTGCTTCCTAAAGCACTCATGACTTTTAAAGAAATTACTAAGCAACCAACTATTTACAGTATATCTAAGTCAAATTACTTCATTATATTAAATATGTGAATTTACAATAGATTCCAGAGAATACTTTGAATATTAAAACTGGCATCCTATTCTTAAAAGAACCCTTGACAATACATCGGCAAAAAGTTTAGCCCATTCACCAGTTGTGTTTTCAATGAATGATGACTATGGGACCTCTAGGCTGGGTGGATGATAGCTGAATCTTCCCAGAGTTCCAATCACATAACAGCTCAGAGGGATGCGAGGAAATTACTCATCTTGTGCACTAACAATGGTTCTTCAAGATGTCTCTCCTTATAGATTCTGCACTAAAGGTGTATCTGCAACCCTGAGCCTCTAATCTGAGGCTGTAGGTTGCAACTTCCATTGAACCCACACATGCTCTCCTTCACTAATGGTCTGCCTTGAGACTATTAGCACTGGGTGAGTACCCTCTCCCCCCCATTTTCTTCTCCATCCCACAACCCTTTGTAGAGAACTGAAAAGTAGAGGGGGAGATAGGAGGGTGGTAGAACACTTATAGGAACATACATCTCAAAAAACTATCAGCACTGAGCAAGATAAGTCACTCTCTTTGACTAGTATTTCTATGGATGTTACACTGTAGGTGACTTCACAGCAGCATCCTCCCATGGGGTTGGAGCTTGGGAGTGGAATTTATGACTACAGTACTGTGAAGCCAAAGATGGAATCGGAGGCTGAATCTCCAGTGAGCATCATAGCATTCTGCAAAACTGGGTAGAGGCCAATGTCACTGAACTGAAGATATCTGAGACAGGGGCATCTTTAAGGAATGCAAGTGAGGTAGAAATTGACCCTGTGAAGTGTACACGGATTCCAAGAAGTAACAAGTTGTTCCCTTAAAAACAGTGACCCATTTGGATAGTCCTTGAGCCAATACCGTGGAGCCTTTACAACTTTCCACAAATGAAAGGAAGAGTTTAGGCTACTTCATGAGGTCTTTAGTTCTCTCCAAATGGAATGTCCGTGCTCTTCTAATATGTGTAATCACCTCCCTGGTGTCATGCTATGGTTTTGGGAAAACAGGAAGATGGAGCTGTTGATTCATATGGAAAATAGAGGAACTTTAAAGAAATTTGGTGTGTACCTGGGTTACTTGGCCTTTAAGAGACTATGCATAGTGGTTTGCGATTAGGGTTGCTATTTCTCCCATGCAACAAGCTAAAATGATGGCAATTAGAAATGCTATCTTCATGAACAAGTGCATCATAGAAGATTAGGGTTGGAAGAAACCTCAGGTCATCTAGTCCAACCCCTTGCTCAAAGCAGGACCATCCCCAGCTAAATATTTCCAGAAAGGGCTTTGTTAAGCTGGACCTTATAAACTTCTAAAGATGGAAATGCCATAGTCTCCCTAGGCAACTCATTCCAGTGCTTCACCACTCTCCTAATGAAATAGTTTTTCCTAAAATTCAACCTAGACCACTCCAACCGCAACTTGAGTCCATTGCTCTTTTTCCTCTCAACTGCCACCACTGAGAATAGCTTGGTTCCATCCTCTTTGGAACCCTCCACTGCCTTCAGGTAGCTGAAGACTGCTATCAGATCCCCCGTCCCTCTTCTCTACAGACTAAATAAGATTAATTCCCTCAGCCGTTCCTCAAAAGTCATGTGCCCCAGACCCTTAATCATTTTTATTGAGACTCTCCAATTTTTCCACATCCTTTTTGTAGTGGGGGCCCCAAAACTGGTTGCAATATTCCAGATGTGGCCTCACCAGCACTGAAGAGAGGTAAATAATCACTTCCCCTGATCTGCTGGCAGTGCATCTACCAATGAAGGCCAATATGCCGTTAGTCTTCTTGGCAACAAGGACACACTTGACTCAGATCAAGCTTCTCATGCACTGTAATCCCCAGGTCCTTTTCTGAAGAACTGCCACTTACCCCAGCCTGTAGCAGTACATGGGATTCTTCCGTTTTAAGTTCAGGACTTGACAGTTGTCCTTGTTGAATCTAATGAGATCTCTTTTGGCCCAATCCTACAGTATTTCAAAGTCACTCTGGACTCTATCCCTACCCTCCAGCATATCTACCTCTTCCCAAAGCTTAGTGTCAGTGAGGTTGCAATCTATCCTATCATCCTGTTAATCAAGATGTTTAATAAAACCAGCCCCAGGACCAACTCCTGGGGCACTCAGGTATCAGCTGCCATCTAGACAGAGCCACTGATTATTACCCATTGTGCCTGATGATCTAGTCAGCTTTCTATCCGCCTTTGCAGTCCATTCATCCAATCCATACTACTTTAGCTTGCTAGCAAGAATAGTTGGGGAGACCATATCAAAAGCTTTGCTAAAGTCAAATACATCATGTCCACCACTGTTAAAATGACTTTGTGGTTATCAGGGTCTCAACATAAAAGGCAACTAAGTTGCCCAGGTATAACTTGCCCTTGGTGAATCCATGTTGACTGTTCCTGATCACCTTCCTCTCCAAGTGTTTCAAAATGGAGCCTTCCATGACTTTTTCCAGAGACTCGGGTGAGGCTAACAGTTCTGTAGTTCCTCATATTCTCCTTACCCCCCCTTTTTAAAGATGGGGGCAACATCTGTCTTGGTCCAATTGTCTAGTGTGAGAGGAAGATGCCCTGGGCTCAAAGGGAGATCTAGTCAAAACCAACAGGTAGGAGAAGAGGCCATGTTGGAGCAGGTGGTCTCACATGCAGAAAGATTCCCAGTGTCCTTTGGGAATCCACACATCAGCAGATGAGCAAACACCAAGTATTCATCTATCTGAGAAAGGAAAGCCATTACAGCTGCAAGATGCACCGTAAAGCAGCTAAGTGAGAGTTTTGACCTCTTGAGATAGAAAATCAGATGGAGGGAAGACAGGGTTGCATCTATGTGCTTAGGACACCAAATTTGGGGGAGGGGGCAAGTAGGTAAGTACATTGAGTGGTCAAATTTTGGCTGTGCAGAAACATCTGTTTACCTCACCATTTAAGGTCAAAGGGGATTAAGGAGAGTAAAGTGAGGAGGGAGTGCTCATGCAATGCTGAACTGCCTCGAAGCACACTAAGGCTGTGTCTAGACTACATCCCCCTTTCGACAGAAGGATGTAAATTAGACACTTCGAAAGTGCAAATTAAGTGGGGATTTAAATATCCCGTGCTTCATTTACATAATTGCATCATGGTGCTTTTTCGAAAAAGCGCCATTTCAAAAGTAAACCTGCGGTCTAGACGCGGTTCTTTTGAAAATGGCAGGCTATACAGGATCTTTCGAAAAAGCCTGTCGTTTTCAAAAAAGCCACATCCAGACCGCAGGTTTACTTCCGAAATGGCGCTTTTTTGAAAAAGCGCCATGACACGATTATGCAAATGAAGCACAGGATATTTAAATACCTGCTTCATTTGCGCTTTCGAAGTGTCTAATTCACATCCCTCTGTTGAAAGAGAAATGTAGTCTAGACAGTGTTTAAGAGAGGGAAGCACGCATGTGCAGGTGCAATGGACAGTGATCGCTGATTAGAGGTACAGAGAAACAGATGCGCCTACAGGGGAGCATGACAAGAACACTACTCAAACAAAGCTAATCTAAAAAAGCCAACAGTATCCCACAATAGCCCTTTCTTCCCACTTTTCATGGTGTGAAATTGTGAAACTTTTCTGCAGACTAGCTGCTATAACAGCCCCTAGAGGCACAGAACTGGACATGCCCTGGAAATAGGGTCAGCCAGGAAATGGAATAAGACTATGAACACAGAACGGACTGAGGCAAATTTTCCTGGTGTGTTTGGAACCGAAGAACTAATTTCTCCTCCATATTCCCCCTGCATACAACCCCTTCATCGAACTCTGGCCAGCAGTCTGGATGACAAGGGCGTGCTTGTTCATCTATGATTTTGAACTTGCAAAGGCGGAGTGATTAAGTGGATTTGAGGAAGAACTTTGAAACAAATCCCACTGATGTTCCCAAATTATGTTAGTTCCTATCCTAGAATCAGTCTTGCCTGATAAATGTACCACAGTTATGCTATTAACCTATATTCCCCCACTTCTATTTGCATTAAAATGACCTCATTCCCTTATGATGCAACAATTTATCTTCTGAGGAGAAGCAAACTGGCCAGGCCTCCTGAATAAGAGAGCCTATCACACTGCAAGTAAGACAACTGGTTGTGACAGGGAGCAAAACCTTAGCAGCTGAGCTGGGTCATCAAGGGTTTTGTACAACAGCATCTGACAAAATGTACAAGTTGCATACTCATCATGCCGGTGGTTAAATGAAACCCTGTCACTCACAGACATGGAGAGGTCAAATGAACAGGAAGGAGACAGCCATAGCTTTTCAGATGCAACATCTCTGGGCAACAATATCATCGCTGATGAATGATGTGAGCAAGAATATGCTTGCTGCACAGCAGCAGCAGGAGGACTTCACAGATCATTGTTAAGCACATCAGGGCAGAACAGAGGTGGCTAATTTTAGCATCTCCTAGCAAGTGGCATGTTTAAACATACTGTAGATAAACGACTGAAGTGTGCAGTAGTATGTAGGACTACAAAAATTCTGAATACCAAGTATATGAGCTCCCTAGGGATGAGCCCAAAAGTTAGTTATGAAAACTATGGCAGCCCACATCACAGTATATATGGTTTATAGAACACATCCATTGTAATGATTTATTTGATCTCTCTCCTTTAAGTCTGTCAGCTTTTCCTTTTTGATCTATATTTATTGTAAGTAATGTTTGGTTTCCTCCTGGTAAATAAATAAATCAGAACTCACTTAGTACATGGCCCATGCATGCAGACTAGATTGCTATATCATATAGTAGCCCAATGTCTGTGATTCTGTAACGCTGAAACGCTGGCTGTTCCCTCTGCGTGGCGCTGTTGCCTCCCGCCGTGGTGCTCGGCTGACTTCTGCGCCACTCAG
>CM057845.1:262775260-262794333 GCA_030068395.1 Apalone spinifera
AGAGGTTTTTAAGGCTTAGCCTGATAAATACTTGGCTGGGGATGATTTGGTTGGTCCTGCTCTGAGCAGGGGGTTGGACTGGACGGCCTCCTGAGGTCTTTTCCAACCCATATCTTCTATGCTTCTATGTGTTTTCTCTACCAACAGCCAGAGAAACACTTAGCTATTGTGAGATGTCTGCAGTTAATATTTAAAAAGTGCTATGTATCTACACTGAAAATTATGCCTACAAATCAAAGCATGAAATAGCATTTGAATGTTTAACTATCTGACACATACCAGTAAATACCTTGTGACGCCAGCTAAAACAGTGCCATGCAAATACCTGTTCTCACTGTCAGGTAACAACTGTAAATAAAAATTGGACCGGACACTATTTGTCAGGGTTAGTTGCAGTCGGCTGCCAGAAGCTTTGCCTGAGCATTCACTGGCATGGAGCCTTGCAGCTCCCAGTGGCCGCACTTTGCCATTCCTGGCCAATCGAAGCTGTGGGAAACAGCGTGGGCCAGGAACTGAAGTTATATATTGTTTGGGTTTTGAGAGCAGTTATGCAGGGGGAAAAAAACCCACTTCTACATTTATAAGTTGCACTTTCATGATAAAGATTGCACTACAGTATTTGTATGTGGTGAAATGAAATATATTATTTCTTTTGTCTTTTACAGTGCAAGTATTTGCAAAAGTAATATAAAATGAGCACTGTATACTTTGCATTGTGTTGCAGTTGAAATCAATATATTTGAAAACGTAAAAAACATCTAGAATTTAAATTGGTTTTCTATTATTGTTTAACAGTGCAATTAATGATTAATGAGTTTAATATAGTTAATTTGTTGTGCATTAATTGCATACATTAACTGTGATTAACTGACAAGCCTACTATAAACAAAACTAAGTGCTTGTGAATTGAGTGAAGCAGCACTCGAGATGAATGTAGTAAGCCATGTACTATTGCTTTGGGAGTAACAGATCTGTGAATGTCTAGCAGAACATGGGGTGGAAGGTGGTCAGAGCGCTCAGGGGTTGGAGTGTACCTGTTCCTTACCTGCAGAAGAACAGAAGAACCTGCATAGATTGAGAGGGATGTGCTTGTGTTGCCCGTTTGATGCAGTCAAAGAGCTGACCCTTAGAAGGTAAGACAACATTTATTCCTGCTAAAGGCAGATGGTAGTGAGATGCCACTCAATTCTGAGCACCGCCGGGAACCACCACCACAATCATCCTTAGTCTATGTTAGTCTACATAGATACCTGAAATCCAGTATGCCTGCCAGATTGCATCCTGTCACTTCTCTAACATTATAAACACTTACATAACATTATAAAGATCACTCCTATTTGGGAAAGTTCGAAGAATATACTAGAACATGACTAAGTACTTAAATAGAGGAAGACTCAGAGGGGTAGCAGAGCTATTCTAAAAAAAACAACAAAAAAACCTTAAACAATGGTCCTGTAGCACCGTAGAGACTATTTATATATTTTTGTTAGTCTCTAAGGTGCTACAGGACCATTATTGTTTTTTGAAGTTTTCTTCAATAGAGGAAATACTTTCCTGGATCTAGGGCCACAAAAACTCCTAAAAACAATTTCACAGTATGCTTTCTGAGTTTCTTAATGTTTATATTACTACTTATTTAGTTCCCAAACTATCTTTGTTTACGCATTATCCTCAACTTTGTGTTTACAGTATATATAAATTAGAGAATTACTGTAAATGTAGGAACAAATATAAGCTCTGAACACAAAGACCTAGGATTCTGACACTAAACCTTGCATCCTATTTCTCTCTTCATTTCAAGCACAATGCTAGCAAATTTGTTGCTTATCAAGTAAGTACTGAAAGGAACCATCCTAGTGTGGGTGTGGAATGGGCTAATTTTTCCAGATCCTTTTATAATTCTGTGAGGAAAGTGATGGACTTTTTAAAATAAGCCATTTAAACTATAGTCTTGAATTATGCTCCCCGCCCTAAGCAGCAAGTGCTCAATAGAGCTTTTCCACTCCAAGAATCAGCTATTTAATTAATACACATATTATATATTTTCAGTTTACCATGATAACGTGCTATTGAAAAAATCAGAACAAATAGAAGAGCCCTTCAACTTATGTTTCATCAAAGGGACATTTAAATTTAAACAATCAAAATCTAATTTGGTAACTTTGACTACTTGATATTTATTTTGACAAAAATCTCTTCTAATTTTCAACAATTAAATTAAAAAACTGACCCAAAGCACACACCACAGTTAACAAGGAACATTCACTTACATTTTCTTATAACTGATTCCAACAATACAGAAGAAAAGTGTAACTTGACTTAGTCTCAGGAAAGAATTCACTGGATGCTACTTTTTATTGGGAGATTGTCATGTTCATTTAAACTCTTGTTTAGACTGGGGGGGGGGGGGGAAATCTATCAATTGTGTCTTCTTTTAAAGCCTACACTGCAACTTGTGGACTACATGCATCAAATTGCATTTTCTTACCTTTCCAACATTCTGGATCCTAAGACTACAAAATCACCAGCACATTTGTTCAAATGTTACTCACATTAATTCTATACAAGGGTACGTGATTTCTTCCCTGGGCTGGGAGGGAGAGAAACCAGTTGTAAACGAAGCAAGTCACACAAGATACTCCCCCTAAAACATAGCCCACCTTACACATCTGTATTGTTCGGTGGGGCATGTCCTCTGGAATCTAAATATCCATTAATTTCCTTCTAAGAAAGCTATCATTTGTGAGATGCTATAAATAAGAGCTTCCCTTATTCCTTGGCCACCAGCACCTAACCACTTACTGTTCTTAGAACTGTCCACATGGTCTTGACGATATCCATTTGCTTGGTGCATACACAAGATAGCAATGTTGGCTTCGATGACAATAAAAAAAGGGGAGTAATAGAAGTACGATATGAAACAAAAAATGGAAAATTTAGCATAGAAGAATCTCCTTCTCCTCCCCCTCCCCCCGCAATTCTAAAAATAGGGGGGAAATAACCATGAAGAGTTAAAGGCTCACTGCCTCCACCAACAAGCCCAAAGTTAAAAGTTCTCTTCTTTTCATATAATTTTCATACTCCATGCCATTAAAAAAATGCTCTCCTAAACAGTCAAACCTAATGATTTCAGAACCATTCCATCAAAACCACATGCACATATACTCCTGCAGCAGTCTTCCCTTCAATATATGGCTGATCACACAATCAACTCCCAGTTCTTCATAGTGCATTTGCAAGAAAAGGCATTGTGTGACTGTGTGTGCATGACCACTTTCATATCAAATTTACTCAGCTTACATTGAATGTAATTCCCCCCCAAAATGTCATCCCTTCAATCTTATTCTCAAAGACAAGCTGTATTCTCTCTCATACCTCAATGATCAAATTTCTATAGCCCAATTTATGTTCTCAATGCCCTCTGTGCCAACCTACTTCCCTAAGAATTATGATATCGGTCACATTCAGGCATCACAATGTTATATCAACAAATCCTGAGAACCAGAGGGGACTAATTTTGGCCTTCAGCATATTACTTATGATTACACATGAAAAGGAAAGAGCCCAGCTTGACTTTCAGAAGTCAGAATAAGTCTGTATAGAAGACAGATAAGCAACACCATCTATTTCACTGTAAACTGAGGAAATCTGAGATGGCTTAAGTGTTAAGAACATGAAACCTTGGAGGTGTTTTTCCACCCACTAAGTAGTTACTTCAGAGTATAACAACATTATAATGAAGGGAAACATCTCCAGACAACCCTACCAAGAGATCTTAACTGGACTAAACATTGATAATGCATTTCTCAGTGCCAGTGAAGAGGAATAGCTATAGTTGGGGGCAGGATTTTGAAGAAAAAAATAAAGACTTCACATCACTCTCAAGACGTTGTATTACAGAATCAGGACAGACTGAAGAGGATGGATAGGAAGAATGGAGGAATAGATCAGGATTTGATGGTGTACTGGGACAGCTAGAGGGAGCTGGTTATGACTTGCAGAGGAATGGAGAAGGAAGTGACAATAGTCAGGATTTTCTTAATGGAGGGAGAGGGGGAAGTCTGAACTTGTGCTTGCCAGAGAAGTCAGGGTCACAAATTGCTAGAAACGGGCACTTGTGAAGAAGGTAGAGATCACAAAGGAGAAATAATTAGGTTTGAGTGGTTTTAAGATTTAAGGAAGTTGAGCCAAAAAAAAAAAAAAAGACACACAGAGGTGAGTCAAGTCCCAAGACAATCTGCTAAGGTTTGGGCAAGCATCACAGGATAGGATTTCTTGTTATAATCCAGATATTTTGGAAATTGAATGATCCCCTGCTGTGAATCTGTGTGAAAAATCTGAAATATAACATAAACATAAGGAAACATTTTTTTATTCCTTTATTAATATCTGATAATACATCATTAACAGGCACTTTTCAAAAACACACCATCAGGTTTCAAGATGCAGGTTTCAGAGCACCACAAGATTACAATATACAATGCTAGTACACCCAGCAGAATTATCAAAATGCCAACACATTTTTTGTGTAAGGATTAACAAAAAAAGGACTTGCATTAATGGAAATAAATTTGATTTGAATAGTTGTTTTGCATTTCAAGAGATTGTAGGAATGCCATGTACTTTTTTTGAAAGCTTAAAAATGTGTTGTTTTTTTTAAGTCTGACAATGTGTCTTTCAAGACTTTTCTTTTAAAACAATTCTCACTAAGTTTGCAGTGGAATTTAGATCATCATTCACCAAATGAAGTTATTTAGTACCTTAGTTCAAGGAAGGATGCTTATTTGGCAAGGGCACTTAAATATGTGCTTAATGTCAAATCAATGGGACTTAGTCACATTTTTAGATTCTCATCCACAAAAGAACTTATACCAGCAGTGCTTCAGATTACATATTTGCCTTTTTCTTCTTGGATTTAAAGATGTTGAGTTCTGAAGTTCTTAACTTCTACAATTGGATTTTAAGTCTCTGCATGCACATTTTTAAAAAGCCAAAATAAATCTGTATAATAAACAAACTAGTCAACTAAGAGACACCGATCTTAAAGGAAGTCTGCTTTCTTTAAAAAGCTAAATACATCTATGCTTGAGATTTACCATACTGAACTTAGTACAGTATCACCTCAGAAATGTATTTGTTTTAAACTGATTTCTTTTAATCCACAGTTACTGTAGATCCATATTTTTAAATTTTCAATCAATTTTCTAAAAAACAGAATTATAAATTGTGTTTTACAGACTACATGACTGGAGCAGAAATCAGGGTGTAGGCAATAAATAGTTTGGTAGTTATTTTTGGCAAAGGAATAGCCATATTAAAAAAAAAAATCTTTCATGTGAACAGGTCCAATTTAACAAAAATCCAATTTGAATGGCTCAGTAAACAAGTATGTGTTTAAGCAGCACCAGCTACACAGTTATTTCCAGACAATATACTATAGCGGAAATGCATTCCAACATCATAATAAATCACAACTGCCATGAAACTGAAGCCTGGAGGCTGGTTAAGATTGTTAGGCAATTTAGATATATGGTGAATTTAATCAAAGATCTAAGCGGTATTTAATCAGTTCACCATGAAATGTTTTTAAGAAACTAAGTGGAAAAGGCACAAACATCTGATTAGTTTGTTCCACCTGCTAGAAGCAGGTCATAGAAAAAAAAAAAGATGCTCTTCTATTGGTGAAGGCAAATACTGCTCCCCTTCCCATATGAATTTCCAAAATTAGTTTTGGGGTGATTTTTAGAAATCTGAAGCTTAACAAATAAATTTTTTCTTCAGAAGCAATTCTGAAACTGAAAAGTTTGCAAATGATGTTCGGTAATACGCTTCAAGTAATGCCAGAAACATTACTTCTCATTTCATCTGGCACCACACTGAAATGAATTTGGATTCAGAACTTCTCTTATAAACAATTGCTACATAGTGATTTTAATTATGCTTATAAGAGGCTTTCTCCATAAACCTTAAAAGGCTAACAAGCACAATGAATTATATCTACCTCCACATTTCTCTCCTGAGACCTCCAAAACACTTTTTATCTAAGTTAACAATTTGATTCAATTTGTAGAAATTTCAAAACATGTAATATTGCACATCTTGGTAGTCTCAGAGGTTGGGCTCAACTCTTTCCTAAAAACCCAGGGAAAGAGAAACTGTTAAATAAATCTATTACTTGTCGTGCTTTATAATTACAGAAGTTGAACCAGAAGTGCAAGAGAGGTGGGGGTCTTATAAGAGCAGCAGTGTCTGGAGTACAAGAGAAGCAGGTTTCACAAATTCCTCTGATGTCTTTGATGCAGCCCAACTTCACTTAATCAGATTTGAAAATCTGCTCATGGTAGTACAGCTGAAGACTTGCAAGCTTAATCCATGTGTTTACTTCAACCCTGGGACAGCAAGGTAAGAGGAACCAGATCAAACAAACATTCTGCATAACACTTCAATGAAGGACAACAAGAGACCAGAAGATCTCCTGAATGAACATATATATATATATATATTTTAGGAGCACTGCTCTGCCTGGGCTTCCACTCAAAAAAAAAAAAACACACAAAACACAGCCAATATTCTTGCTCCAAGGATCCTGCATGATTGGAAAAAGGGATTCATGTTTTCTCCCAACACCAGATTTGTGTCAGGAAATCCTACTTGTGAAAAGCCAAGATTCATGAATAGTTTCATCATCTGGAATCCTAAAAGGCCCTCTGTCTTTTCACTAAAAGCTCATGACACTGTAGGGGTGGAAAGGTCATTCAGTAGTTCCTGGGGGGTGAGGAGGGAAAGAGCCGCCACTGGATCCACCTGAATAATTCAGTGCAACCTAGTTCGACCTGAATTTTCTTGGCATGAAAGGACAGGGGGAAAAAGGAGCATGGACCTTGAACTGAGGCTGCAAAAGCCCTCCTAGAATCCCACTGCTGATTACAGGACTGACTTCTCTTGCTTCAGACAGGTGACACCCAGAACAGCCTGTTTGCCTCCGCTGTGATGCAGGTGGAGATGGGGAGTCTGGTAGTGGATAATCTGAGGGAGAGGCTGCTGCTGCATGTGGTGTGAAGTGAGAAGGGAGAGCTTACATTTAAACTCCTACTAAAAATATTTCCACTAAAATCATTCTTTGGGCCACTGGCATTGCTGCATGGATGGGTCACAACATCCCCTTTGACCAATGAGAGTTCTTACCCTGGCACTCTGCTCCACTGTAGACCCACAGGCAAATCAAGCATCAAGAATTGTGAAAACTAGTAAATCAGATTTTCCTGGCTTAGTGTGTCTGAGTCCACCTACACAGTTTCCACAGTCATATCAGCTCTTTTGTGTAGAAAGGGGACAGAGGAAAAGCAGTACGAGAGCTTATAGCACAAAGCCCCGTACGGTCAGTTGGACTTGAAGACAATGAGGTACACATACAAACCCCTCAACAGGAAGCTTTCCAAACTATAGCCAAGTGGGTGGGGAAGAGAAATATAATCCCTATTTCTCACAAAAATCTGTTGAGCCAGAAGTTCTTCCCCCTCATCCTAGAAAGGTGGGTAATGAAGAAAGGACAAAGAACCAGCCAAGTCAGTCCTCCAGGCTTGAGGAGATGGCAATACAAGCAGCTATCCCCAAGTGGGCTCTACCTACCTGCAACACTGATGGAGGGTTCAAGAATTCAGTGTCTGCCCAGAGAACAGGGAAGGAGCAAATCCTGGAAGCAGATCCTTCCCCCAAAGGAAATCTCATTTTGACTCTGCACCTTGGAAGCTTCTGCCTGAAACTGACTCACTCAGATACTTCTTCAAGTCTGTGTTCTTCCTTTCTTCAATCATCTTTCCTGTTGGTTTCTTCCCTTTGCTTTAGGGGTCAACTGGAAAAAGAATGAAGCAGAAGGCTAAGGCATGACTCCATACTTCCAGGACAAGGTGGAAAGACTGAAGGGGAAGGAGAAGAGTATTGGATACCTTCTGAATAGCAGCTTCTTTACAGGTTTTTCATTGTTCTGATTTGCCAAAAAATGACAAACTTTCTCTTTTTTTAAATTGCCAATAGACTACAACCAAGCACAAGAGGGTTTTAGTACAGAAAAAGGGTTTTCATGCAATTTTTAAATGTAGTCAAGTAGAGCTGGTCAGAAAATTTTGAATTTGTCCAATTTTTGTAGAAAAATTGGAACTTCCACTGTTTCTCTTCTTTCTTCTATTTTCTGACAAGCTCTAATCATAATAAAGAGTATCTGTTATTTTAACTATTGCAATATATCAACCAGCTCCCCACAAGCTTATACAGAAAGAAGCTGAGACACGAAAAGGTGTTTGTACATACCTGGAGGTTTCCTTTAAATTGTCCCCCTTTTCTCAGCTGTAGTCCACAGAAGCAATAGTGAAGTCTTCCTCTCTACTTATAGAACCAGACCTGTCAATCCCCAGCAGCAGGGTAAAATTCCCTTCCCCTCTAGAAAGCTCACCAGTCAGGAAACTTCCACACTTAATATTGTATGATGTACTTGTTACAATACATATTGCCTACTGTTGAACCTGCAATCCTTGTGTTATTGTTTTGTATCCCTAAATCATTTTCTCTTTTACTGGGGAACTGGATCTGTAGAACTTTACCACCTGAAGAAAGTATTCAGATTACGAATCTTCCTGTGATGAACAATAAGAAGTTCCTTAGATCTTTGAAATTTGACCAGCACTATAGAGCTGGAGTGATTGGCATGGAAGCTGAGATGGATCCAAATACATGCCTTATTTACCTTAGTCTGCTTTTGTTCCCTAAGGTACACAAGTACCTGAAGTAAATGAATTAGTAAGCTGGTTCTAAAGAAATTGCTCTACTTATAGATGAAGAAAGATCCTACCTCTTTCAGAGACTGGATATGATGTAGACTTTGTTTAACGTGGGAGCTATTTACTAATAGGAAGATCTTAGACAACTGAAGATACACTGTTTAGTGGAATTTCATGGTCTCTACCTGAATATTTGAATTGTAACATCATGTTGGTGCACTTCTTTCGAGAAACTAATATGGTAGACAGGAATCTGTCTGAGCATCACCTCTTTTTAATTATGGTTTGCCTCTCAAAAGCCATATGTAACCTAGTCAAGCCTGCTGGCCACTTATACATGACTAGTACTTGTGAGGAAAAAACATGTGATGTCTTGCTTTGGAGAAATAGCTGACCTAACAACATACTGATCAGGTCCAGTCAGTGAGGTCGTCTTGGCCAATATATCATATTTACTTTCTCTTCAACCAGTCTATATCATTATGGATGGGAGCAGAAAAGAAAAAAAGACAAATGGTAATACATGGTTTGCCTCTCAAAAGCAAACCATGTACTCTCTGGGACAGAACTTCTGTTGCTATGTATATGATAGCTGAACACTAAAAGGAATAAAAAAACACAAATCCAAGTAATACTTCATGTATTCCACTGTGAATAAAAGGGTTGTATCTGATGACTTCCACTACTTTGCTCCTCAAAGAATTTTGATGTTGCTAGAAGATGTTGTTACAGGCACATCCACACTCCACAAGTGTAACAATGTCTTCAGTACTGCACTACAGCCACTCATGCTAGATGGCAATTTTGGGTGTCTAAAGAGGCATCCAAAACACAAATAATAAAAACATCCACAGTATTGAAAACAGCCCAAACTCTCTTTGCATTAAGCAATAGTGCACCAATAATTAAATCAATACGTTCATATATGCATTGCCCAGTAAAGCAAGTGGACACATGCAATAGCCCAGCCCATCCACTTGTTGTACTCTCTCAGGCAGGAATCTACCTTCAGATCCCTGAAATCTCTCAGGAAAGACTTGCTGGCCCTTCAATGTACATAGCCTTTACCAGACAGGAAAGGACATCACCTCCTGTTCATTAGGAAAAGAGACTAGAATCAAAGTTCCTTTGATGAGCAGTGTGAAACTTCTTGGCCAGTCAGGTTTCAGAGAAGTTTGTCACTATGCTCTGTTAATTTCCTCTAGAATTGAATGGTGAGTTAACATAAGGATTCCACTCAGGAGCTAAATTGGAAGTAGTACTTCCTTGCTGCTTCGTGAAGAACTTTTTCTTCTACATTTCTTAGTTTTCTTTTTCTAATAGTTCATATATAGTAATAGATCCATAATAGATAAATTTTCAAGGATGGTTTTACTCTAGTAGAAACAAGTTTACTTGCGCATCTTCCTCTTGTTTTCTCTGGCTCAGACAACAATAGCTATCATTTCTCCCCCAAAAAAATCTCTTTAATTAGCTTTTTATCCTTTCCAAAAGGAGTGCATATGTTTTGCAAACCCTTATCTTGGGGACTCAGGAATAGGAAAATGGAGTTGAGATGTGTGTGTTCCAGCAAGCATACGCTCTGATGAAACTTTCAAACTCCTTTTGTTACACTGGTTGGATAACGCTATCTAGATAGTGTCTAATCTTTTTGGAAACTTGAGGGATGGTGCTTTTTACTTAGCCTTCCCCTTTTTCAGATTTGGAAGGGCAGAGGAAAAAGATCTAGCTTTGATGCATCTGAATTCTTCTTAGGTGTGTCACAGATATGGTTCCTTCTTCCTCTGAGATATGGGCTTATCATGGGAAGTTTATGTTATTGCCTCTATTTGGGTTATTTTCACGAGGGCCATTGTAAGAGGCTCAAGATGCTGGACTGTGCCTGGGCCAGCAGGGTAGGTCCCCTATATTTACTGGAAGAATAATGGGCTGATTCCTTGGGTGTGGAGGGATGCATTGGGTTCTTCCTCACTGGTGAAGAGAACACATCCTGGTTACAAAACCACAAGGGAAGCAGACTGACAGTTTCTGGTAGATGGATATACTAGATGGATCTAGAAAGTGGACTGACCGTCTATGATGCTATTCTGCCTTCTGTCTCAACCACTGGCTGTGCCACATGTTGGTCATCTTCTTTTTGCAACCTTTTCCGGAGAAGCAAGAGGCAATTCTGTTGCTCCATAAGATGAGCTCCTTTTATTGTTGATGGAGGCTTTGGAGTACAGCAACTCCCTCTGATGCCTCGTCTGGGCTGGCCTCATTCTTTTGCTCTCAGCAGGAGAGGGTGGACTGCCATTTAGAGCTTCTTGGGGTTAGAGCTGCAGAAAATCAGTGACACTGTGTCTTTCATGGTTTTGCTCAGAACCCCTCAGAGTAGGCCCACACAAGTCTGTATATGCTCATTATGGAAGTCCTGTCTAGAAAACGGGGGGACGGAGGGGGAACCCCATAGATGCATTTGGTAAGTGGAGAGGAGCATTTTCCATTCATCTACTTGTCTGCCATGGTGAGAGCAGCATTCATCTGAGTGCACTCTGCTGCAGAACTTTCCTTCGCAAAGAAATGCAGAAGCAGTCTAATTCCAGACACCCAGTTGCTAAACCAGATGTATTTAAGTCCCCTCAGATCACTGAAGTCTTGTTTAAAAATGTAGTGGATTATCTGCAGTAGTGAGATATGAGACTTATCTATACCTATAGATGCAGAATTAAAAAGGGCAGGTTCTACAGAGGAAGTGATTTTTATCCTGCTGCCAGTTATGGACAGGTTGGTTCCACTTCTATGACTGCAAGTAGGCTGAAACCCTACTATAAGATTTGTTGACCTGTCTTTGTTGAAGAAAGCTATTGTTCAAAATCACATATACAACATCAACAGAGTAAATCCTGGCAAAGTAAATGTCTTCTATATATTTTCTTTTGGCACCAATATGAAATATACATGAATTGTTAAAGCATCAACAATGCATGTGTCACAATGGTTACTTATCACTGAGTTCTGTTGACTAATTATGGAAAAAAAATACTTCTTTAAAAGGTAGTGGGAAATGTTTTTGGAACAATCCAGCAGCTATATTTTAATAGCATTTTCTTTAGAAACCTACTCTGAGGGGTTTTATTCAACCAAGTTGTAATAAAATGCTTAAGGCTGGAACTTGGCATAAATCTTGTGGAAACAATTTTAGTCTCTTTAAAAAGTAAGTCAGGTTTAATTATTTAAGACAGATCCTTCAATAGTGATATGCAATCCTGACTCTCCCTTGGGATGGTCACCAGGACCAGTGAAGTTATCGTATTCTACATATTCAGTAACAATCTTGAAGTTAAGGTGAACCAAATGTTAACTAAATAGATAGAGATCAAATGGGGAGGCATTGCGAATACCAGTGAAAAGTGAAAAAAGGATAAAGAGATCTAGAGGTAGAAAATACAAACAGGAAATAAAATTAGATTCAAATCAGAAAATGTACAAACCTAAGGGTTCATCTATACTGGAACAACTGACATATGGAAAAAGTTTCAAAAACTAAATAACTGCACCTTAACTAAGCAGCAACTAAAAAAAACATGGTAACATCTGAGTAGTGTAAATATCAAGGAGAGAGGGGAATTTAAGGTGATGGAAGAGGATATAACTAGGAGCAACAGAATGAAATTCAGACTATTGAGGGAAATAACTTGTCAATGAAATCTTGTAGACTATGCAAGAGTCATCTACAAGAATAGGTGAATGCCCCATTTTCTTTAGACATTTAAAATTACACTGAATGAGGTACTAGACGTACTGTGGGCGCAAGCACAAGTTGACAACAGGTGAGACTAGAGGACCACAAGGAATTAATTTTCTTCCTTTCTGATGACTAGAGAAGTGGTAATGTTAGTATCCTGGCCTTTAAAACTTTTGATGGCATAAAACTGGTCACTAGCATCAATAATTCTGGAGATAAATCATTACAGTGGAGGAAGAAGGAAGCGAAATTATAACCTTAATAGTTGATTTTAAGGTCAAATATCACAGCCCACCATGAAAAGAAACTCATGCCGTATACCATCAAAATGCATGAAATTGCAAGTTTGTGTAAAGCTTTGGCTTCTAACTATTTTATTCTAGCAGGGCATTTGTGCCACCAGTCTGGGAGCTCTGCTACCAATGATGCTGACCATATCGGATTAGAATATATTTGATTGAATTAGTGCTGAATAAAGCACATTCTGGACCAATGCAGTTCTCAATCCTTGGATGCAGGGGCAGCCCGTGAGCACAGGCCGCTGGCCCAGGGCGCCTGATGATGACATCACAGGACGCCCAGGCGCCCAATGATTATGTCACAGTCATTGATGGCCATGCAGGCAGGGGCGCCGATCACGCCTTCCACTGGGGTGCCAGCTGCCGCAGCCGGCCTCAAACCGCTCCTGCTTGGATGACCTTTTCCATCTCTAATCTAAGAGTTGTACAGTGGATTTTCTGGATCCACCATACTAGCCAACTTTTCACAATTCACATTTTCACAAGTTTCAAGTATATTTCCCTTGCCTCTTTTCAAGTCAAGAGAACATGCAGAAGAGCATTAAATGCATGAGAGTAATGATGTTGGATCATGTACTCATAACAATAAATTTCACAGACCATAATCTTGTTTTGTTTAAATATCAAATCGCTGATATAGTGGCCCAAAATCTCACTTTTATAAGTCATTTTAAGTTAGAGTTAGCCTGTTTTAAACCCCTTTGTACAAAGAGCTTTCCAGGATGTATATTTTTATTGTTTTTAATCGTTTCCTTTCAGTGTTTGTATGCCAAGTGTAGCAGACAAACTCAGCAGCCTAGTTAAAAAAAATTTAAACTGGACTTTACAGTGGAATTATTTTACTGCCAATGAGATATGACTGAAGAAACAGGCAAAAAAAGCACCTTTCAATTTTTTAGGCAATTCTAAGCCTCAAAGTTGTCCTGGGGGGGGGGAGGGGAGGAGAGAGAGAAGTATCTGAATTTATATAAAACTAAAAATTTGTTTTTCTAAACAGGAATAATGGGGTGTTTTTAGAGGAGCTAATTTTTGGAAGAAAAACATAAAACCAAGATAACCAACCTCTTGGTATTTTTTTATATATATAACGTACACATACATACATATACACACACACACACCCACACACACCCTTAGTATACGCCAATCATTGTGCAAAACTTGCCATTTCTTTATGCTAAAAGGTCATTTTACTTCTCAGAAGTCAGTGCTCTGTTTACTTGACTGGGTTATACCTACAATTATCTTATGTATTTCTTCCAAAAACATTTTATTTTGTATCTTGCTATTCTCCCCTCCTCTTCCCACTCTGAATCTTCACATTTCTCCTAAACTTTTCTAGTCTTTCAACCAGTTTTCCATTTGTGTCAAGTTCCAACTTTTTGCACTACAATTAAGCAGTGTGAAGGATAACCACTCCAATAAGGCTTCCTGCATTTTTCAATCTGAAGTTTTCAGATGACATTTTGCTAGTCTTTTCTCCTTCAGGGTTTACCCTTGCTCTTCTCCGTGAATTTCCTCTGATGTTTGTAATCTCTGGAGAACTCAAATACAGCAAAAAGTGAAGAAACTTTGCATCCCTTATGTATAACCATCCTGCTCTCAAATATATATCACTGCCATTAATGCTACTGGAGAACTATACATTATGCACTGAAAATAAAGAACCCTAAAGAGACTCCTTTTTGTAGCATTCACTCCAAAAAGTGCAATCCTATTTTGTAAAGTAGGGCATTGTGGGATTCCAGGTTTATTGTGTTCCATGTGACATGTGCTCAAGTTCCAGGGGAAAAGATTGATTCCTATTGGCGATAATCCAAGCAATCTGAGACTCAAACCATGTTCTTTTCTTGTCTTTAGCAGCAATCAAGGATGAGGCCCTCAGTTACATCAGTTGACTAACTGGAACTTAATCTTATTGCTCAGGCGCAAGTATATGCTTTCATAGTTGTATTGGTTCTGCAATGCTAACAAGAAGTACAAAATGGTAAAATCGTATCCTTATCTAAACATGTGCATATACGACTGAATACTTATGAAGAACAATTTAAAGCCCTGACCCAGGCACTATGTATTTCAGGATCAGGTCCCCAAGATCTGGTAAAATGGTTCAATTTTTACACTTAACTTTCAAAACAGAGCCACACTATCAACGTTGTTAAGTTCACCCAGATTATGTACTATTCACATCTCACGTGTAGTAAAGTGAAATTGATGATCTTTCCATAAAACTTATTCATTTGTACTTTTGATTATTCTTAAAGTAGTTCTGCAAAATTTAACCATTTGACATTTTCAGAATGTTCTTTAATTTTGTTTCTTTAGGACTAAATCCCAAAATTTATCTATATTTGAATTATTTTAGTATTCGAAATGAAGTGTGTCCGAAAAATTACAATTGTTTTAGTCTTGTTTGTAAGGAAAGTCTCACCAACTCAATTCAGGCAGAGTTTTCTATTTCTTTTAAATAAAACTGTTTCATACACTTGCTTCCCCTCCATCTCATCTCTTTTCCATGCAAGCATCTTTCACCTACCTGCTTTGCTCAGTCAGACCTCCCAGCATTTGCACTAGACATAATTAACTTTGGTAATGCCTCTTCACAGGCATACCAGTGTGCAATGTTAGACTCAGTCATTCTGTATCTGTTGAAATATTAGCACTTGTTTTAGGTCACTTACAAAGAACAAGGTTAAACCATATAAAAATAAAACAAAAAAGAGATACAAACACACACATACAGAGTTTTATTTCTACTCTAGGCTCATTACTCTCGTAGAATTATAAAATATCAAAAAAACAACATATGCACCAAAAACCACACTTACCCCTCTTAAAGATGTGGATTTCAAAGTCTGATTAACCATACTTTAGATTTTATGCATCTCCTAGGACCCTCTCTTTCATTTGAATCAAGCCTTGATTTACAAAAATGAACAGTCTAAAGGAAGATAAAGAGAACTTCCCTCTTGATGAAACAATGTTTCCCTCAAACACCCAATCAAACATGCAACAGACTGCTAGCCCTTTTGATCACAAACAACTATTTTGTTTAATTATTGAACATTTCTCGGCACCATTACTACATACTGCCTGCACAGATTCTTTTGAACTGAATTCTTTACAATTATGTTTGCCAAATATTTTCTCTTTGGAGCTTCATATTAGTTTCCCAACACATTTTATTTCAATTATTTTTCCCTATTTATATAATTTAAATTACAGGCTGAAGTTGCCTCAAAATATGCATTTACATTATTTAATGAAAATCTTTCACCAGAAGATTCCCAAGGAAATCCTGGCTCTCCTCATCAGAAGTGAAAGGCTACTAGTTAATAGAGTTTAAACATCTCTAAGACTAGAAAGAGTTATTTGATGTCATGTTTTTCTTTTCGGGTAAAATTTTAAAAGTAAATTACAACCTGCACTATGATGGAGAGCGCTGCATTAAAATTAATGTTTTAGGTATATCTTTTGAAGTATCCCAAAGTAGGAGCTTAAGTGTACGTTACATGTAAATTATAGATTTTCCTCAATTTTAATGGTATTGGTTTCCTACCTACCACCAAATAAAGTGAAAGAAACAAGAACAATTTAGAGTAAGAAACATCAAAATCCCATCTTCGGACTTCTGAGCTATTCCCCTCTATCCCACTTCTATAGGTAGAAGATGTAATTTTCCCTTCCAAATGTAAAAAAACACCACCACAAAAACAAAAAAATCTAACAACCTAGGTTTAGGGTATGAAAGTGCTGTCAAAAAAGCAGGATACATGTGACAACTCAGGCTCGAGCTATTCAGTTCACTTATGGGAAATTGCATTGCAGGCACTTAATGAAGCAAAACCAATCACCAGAACATGCCCAACGTTATGTTTTGAGCCTATAAAATTAAACCATGTTTTATGTGGTGTAAGATTTAATTTAGAATTATTCTAATTTTTAACTTGATCTAGTCTAACAAAGCTGTTTGTCCAGATAAAGTTTAATAATTCTTAATTATAGTAAAACAAAGAATATTCCTTAAGCATTTTGCCAATTAAACCACAGAGTTTGTCTCTGCCTTTTTGGTAGACAAAAACATTAGCAATAACCATCTCACATCAACTCTTGCAACCCAAGAGCATGTTTTCTTGTACCTCAAATTCCTTTACTGCTTTAAATCAGATGGTCAACATCATAGTTCCAAAAAGTGACTTACTGTAAGGCCAGCTGTTAGGATCAAGAATCCCTCAATGTTTTTTTCAAGTGGCCAGTTCAGCTGGGAAATACTTGGGGGAAAAAAAGCAATGACCACTTATTTGTGCATTTCACATAAAATAAAGCAGAACACATAATCCACACGAGACAAGCATACAACTTGTTTATGCATATGATGCCAAATAACGTTAGTGTCCACCACTGGGGTATGATTGGGCAAACTCTTACATTCCTGGGGAATTCTATTGAAATAAATGAAACTCTGCATATCTGCAAGAATCTGCATGCATTAATACAGCTGCAGAATTAGTGACTGCTTTAAAAAAACCCACTACAATAGTTATAAGATGGGGGGGGGACAAAAAAAAAAAACAACAAACAAAAAAACACCAACCACAGGGTGGATGAAAAGTATTTGGAAAATTCTATCCCACCTGACTTCTCCGGAAAAATTATTGTGGCAATTACTTTTAGAAGGAGACTAATGAAAGTGACAATACTTCATTAAACTTCAGCCAATTCAAACACATTACAGAGAAGGTATAATGTAAATTCTATATAGCTTTCAGAAGCATCAAACGTTCAGCTAACTGTAACCAAGACTTTGCTTTTCTTTTGGTATCAAGATACCACATTATGATTTTTAACAACTGCCATTAGTTAAATAAAGATTTTTCTTAAATATTTCCACTCCTTTCTGAAAGTGGTATAACCATGTTTAATTTGTTGCTGCTTTGTTTTCCCATTATTATATTTTAAAGAATAAAACACTAATTGCTTGCTTTTCATTACCAACAGCAAGTATGTGTTTGCTCTCAAACCTTTGAACAGTCTGTTCCACAGTCTTGTAGGGTGAGGGGCGTGTTCCACATGGAATTAAAAGTAACTGCCATGAAGGATGCTTTCAGTCTCTAGGGGAAGGGGTGCCAGAAATGTCCGTGAAAAGTGCTCGCTGGTGCCTCTGAAGAAGTCATTTCTCCATTCATCCAAGTCACATGTTAAGAGAGTTTAGCAAATTAGGATAAAATGAGAAAAATGCAGTAGAAATATATACTTATAAAATGTTTGATTTGAAATGTTTTCTGCTGTGACAGTATCTCAAACCCAAAAAAGTATAAAAATACAAAAAGATCATACTGCTTACACACTTTTATATGTAAAAATATATAGCATATCAGTTATCAAGGAAGGAAAATGTTTAACTCCAACCACCTTGACATGTAAAGTTTTACCAATGCAAAGTATTAATTTGAAGATATACATTTTTAATCCCTGGTTATTTACTTTAAAAAATTGAGGCAAATAATCTTGATCTCAGGTTGAAAGTGAAACAGGTAGTGAATACTAATACTAACCGCAACTGAAAAAAAGATGGTTCTTTCTACTAAGACAGTAACTGCTGCCAGAAAGTTGGGGTTTTTAATGTAATCATAGTTATATTTTCTATGTCTTAGGTTTTTGACATGTCAATAAGCATGTGTTTTACTATAAGAGATTTTTAAACTTCGCTCACAGTGGACAGAATTGGTTTCATAAAATCACCTTCCCCTGCCTTTCACAATATCATGGAGCACATCCGCTCCCCATTTATAATCACTCAAAACCCAGTTGGCCAATAAAGAAGCTATTGCTTACTTTAATTAGTCCTATAAGGAAAATATTAACATATTGTAGCTATTTTTAAAGCTAGTTAACAGCTGGATATGACAGCTAACTCGCCATACAGCAGAGATAACAGTTTGAGAAACACTGTTCTACTACACATTAATCTGGAACCTGACTGGAGTAACACACAAGTATTTTGGGTCTAGAAAAATATTATGACAGGTTTTGCTGTAACAAACATGGGAGTGCACGCATCCATTTCCTACTGAACAAGTCACAATGCAAGAGGTCCCTTAGAATTACTCTTCAAAATAGCATGTGAAGCCAATCCGAGCTTATAAAAGTTTACACAATCTCACAGACAACACAACATACTTTTTTTGGTAAGTGAAATATTTTGCCATAATATGAAGTTAAGAAAATCCCTGTGATCTATGAACTTCTTGGAGGAGTTTAAATTCTCTAACA
>CM057845.1:262797572-262822039 GCA_030068395.1 Apalone spinifera
ACCGGACCAACCCGGCAGCACCCCAGCTGCTCTGCCGCAGGCGTCCCGATTTAGTTGCTGCTGAAACTGACCAGCAGTGACTGAATCAGGGACGCCTGGGGCAGAGCCGGACAATCGGACGGGGGGGGGCGCTATGAGGGGTCTGCGGTGACATCCCCCCCACCACCCTAGACCCCTCATAGCCCTTCCTTCCGATAGTCTGGCATATCTGATAATCCGGCACCCCCTGGGTCCTAAAGGTGCCAGATGATCGGAAGTTTACTGTAGAATGTACAAATACAGAGAGCATGGATCTTTTACATTTTATTATTAAATAATAAATGGGAAAATTAGATAAGATACTGTTTCCAGCAACTTGCATGGAAAAATGTATAGAGTGTGGGTGTTTAAGAATATCAAGGTTAAAGTAGGATTTTAAGGAGGAAGATGTGTAATGCCAAGTTGTATTGAGTTTTGCCTCTGATATCTGCCAAAAGCTTTTCTGCCACAGAAACTAAGATATAGGCGAAAAAAGGGTTTGTATGTACTTAAGTGAGGATATTACAACCATCTCAACATTTTCTTGGCTGCAATACAGCCTCCTTGCTCTGCTCCTCCGCTCAAAGTGAACAAAACTAAGAAGCTCTGAATTCTTATGTATGTTACTACTACAGAAATGGTAACATTAACATACATCCAAGTTACTGGCTTCACTACATCAACTTCTCCTACTGCACTCTTCTACTTCCTTACAAGGAACAGAAGAGGAACTGAATGCCATGTAGGCAGACAGCAAAAGTAAACTAAACAGGTTATTATGTGCAATTCTTTTGAGTCAGAATTATCATCAGGCTACTGCGCCACTCTGACTCCTCGTCTCTATTCTCTTCCACTACTACTCAGAGGGTAGAAAAAAATATGAACAAAAAAATTAAATAAAATCTAATAACTAAAAGCAGCAATAGTGATGACAATAGGGGGTCCTGAAGTAGGAAGAACCAGGAGGCTGTGAGCACTAGGATAACAGACTAAGTTTTAATAACACAAATATTATAGCTGTTTTATAGTTTTTACAATTAATTTGATTTGGTTAATTGAAGTAGTCAAATTATAAATTTCAAGCTGTAAAGGAGATATAAATTTAATGCACTACAAAAAGCAATACTGAACAATGGCACGACTGCTTATGATGCAGAAGCTTACATGAATTCAATATTTTGTCATATATAAAAAAACAGTAGTAGAACGGACACAAAGAGCAAATGTGTAATGACTGAATATAGGATATAGTGAGAGGGATGGGGTGGAATGGCTCTCTGAACTCCTGTTTTCAGAGGAAGAAGTGATTTTAAAAAGGGACTGAATAAGAAGGTATGTACAGTGACAAGGAAGGAAAAGAAAATACTGAATGAGAAAGAGTAATAGATGTTGAAAGTGGAGTAGCTATTGCAAGTGAGACACATCTAACCATACTCTTTGCACCTGATCTCACAATATTCTTAGACTGGATAGTGAGATGGGTGAATAGAGAAGCAACTTCATCACCTCTGAAGTGGAAACAAAGACAAACTTGAAAAAGGACAAATAGAATTGCAATTTTGTAGTCTGGGGCTCAGTCATTTAGGATACTTAATGAGATTTCCAACTGTTGTACTGAAATGAAGATAGCACATTTATCACTGTTTTTCCAAAACATCAGTTTATGACGGTCTGTTTTAATCTGAGATGTCCAATTTTGGGAGAGGGATCAAGTTTAAATATTTCTTTTCATCATTTAGTTGTTAAGTAAGGAACATCTGATGAAGTGTGTTTTTGCCCACAAAAGCCTATGTCCAAATAAATCTGTTAGTCTTTAAGTTGCCTAACTTCCCTTTTCCTAAACTTAATAACATTTGTAGTGATTTGATGTCTCTAACAGTTACAGGGAGGATGAAACAAAGAATGGACTGGTCCCAGTTCCTTCCCAACATGCCAGCTCTGAGTGGGCCCATGATAACTTTCAGATTTGAAAATGCTGAACTGTTTGAAAAATTTGGCTTGCCTGTGTGTACAAAGTTTTCAATTACTTCAACAAAATATCTAAACTTTTCATCGTTTACATTGAAACAATAGTTTTCAAATGACAAAAACGTTATGCCACTAAGATTTTATAAAATTACAGTTTTAGTGGCATCCTTCAATATTCTTAAACATACTGTATCCCAGGGTTCTGAACCTTTCTTTCTGAGGCCCCTCAAACAATGTAAAAACTCGGCCCACCTGTGCCACAATAATTGGGTTTCTGTGCATAAAAGGACTGGCATTAGAGAGACAAGTAGGGATGTGAATGGTTAACTGGTTAACCTGTAGGAACTACAGCAGCTCCCTACCCGCCATGGGCAGGGAGCTGTTTCAGCTCCACCTCAGGTAAGGGCCACTCTGGCAGGTCAACCAGAGCAGTCCTTGTCCACAGCAAGGGGCCACTCCAACCTGGCAGTGGCAGGCAAGGGGCTGCTCCAGGATCCCCCCTTAATCAGTTAAACAATGTTTAACAGATTAACCAATTAAAAGGGATTTTACATTCCTTCAGCTCCAGATGACAGGATGCAGGGCTGTGGGCTTTGGCCTCATGTGGTGAGGCTTTTAATTTTTACCGTAGGTTCCATCAAATCTAATGCTGGCCTGGTTTGGTCAGCATCCTGAAACCCTGCAGCCACCCGCACTGGGTCTCAGGCCCTGGTTGAGAACCACTGCTGTACACGTTCTAGTTGTATCTCTTCCTAATCCTCCATATGTTTGCCTTCTTAAAAACGTCCACAGCAAGGACTATCTTTCTGTGCATGTGAAAAGCACTTGGCACATTGTAAGTATTGTCAAAATAAGAACTGTAATAAATAGCAATCATATTTTATTTAATTTCCAATCCTGTTGTCGCAATTACCTCAGTTGTTCCTCACAGTAAAAGAATCTAGTTTCCCTTTATCTCACCAATATTAAGGTAAAACTTCATACTCAAATATCTATTAGGTAAGGCTGTACTATCCCATTTCTCAAATAAACAGAAACACATACACCACACCTACAGTGACCGACCCACAGGGATGCTATTCGAAGAAGTAGAACTTAACCAAATAACCGATAAACTAATGCTCACTGGTTAATGGCAGGGCAGTGAAGACTCCTCCTCAGGAGCCAGGTAGGCAAAGACTCTCCGCTCCCAGGGAGGCTTTGCTGTGAGCTTTATATTGCAGAGCCTGCAGCATGTATAACTGCTACGATTTTTGGCATAGTTACCATATTAAGTGTTTTTAAACATCCCTAGTATCATCCCTAGTATCAATTACTAAGTATACCAGTAGATTTAAAATAGATTTGATAACAATATGGAGCCTAAAGCAGTCAATCCTGGGACCTATGAACAACTTTTATGAAGTCACTGTGTTCAGAGGGGAAAAAAAACAAAACCCCAAAGGGTATTCATTATATCCAGTACTTTTTAAGCCACTCTTTATACCATTTACGTTTCCTGAATTGAGTGAATTTTTTTTCCTATGAGTAAATTAGCCATATAGACAATACAGAAGATTCTGAACAATGAATTTAAATTCAGAAAAAAAATGTTAAGAGACACTACAGTACGTTTCAGTGGATGCTTGTTTTTTAATTTGCTTTTTTACATAAATCTGATACCACGGTTTTTCAAAACTATTTTCCTTAATTTTCTTATAGCAAAGTTAGAAAATCTGTGTATTTCTCTTTCAACCATAACAAAATATAAATTATAGTATTTAGTCTATCACATGAATTTGCTTTCTCCCTTATCTCCCAATTTGCACTTCTTACTCTACTTCATCCATAAACATTAAGTATTTTGTAAATTCATGTAAAGTAGTATTTTAAACTATTCACATTTTACATCTCTCATGAAGAATTTCCTTTTCAATATTTTATCTCAAGGATTCTTCCTGAGATTTTTGTCTGAGAGATATTTCCTTTGTGTGTACACAAAGCACTGGATACAAGCATTCCAATGAAAACTGAAGAATATCTATAGCAGTAGATGAACTACCACTTTTTGGAAGCAAAATTAAGATCTCTATCAAATGCTCATTTGATCACGACACCGAGGCAAACCATATACATTCTGTTTTATGCTGTAAACATTCTTCTGCCAAAATGACCAAAAGGTCATTCTGACTGACCATCACCATTGTGACTGACTCAATGGTAAAGATCTTATAAAGACAATGTCATTTAAATTGAAACTAACAAAGTTAGTGAACTCCGCGCACTCTCAAAAATTCTTCAACATCTTTCTAGAGTTACTAGAGTGATGCATACAACTGATGAGCCATTGAAAGTCATTAAAAATAAGAGACATGGATGTTCTTCATCCATGAAGACTGTCTGACCACCTGTATGCTGCTGTGGATCCTATAAGAAGTCATACAAGCATCTAGCAAGACATAGGGTAGGGGAAAAGCAGAGAAGCCCAGTCCCTAACATTTTGTCCTTGCACCCTGCTGAGGGAACTTCTTCCCTTGTCTTTTGTATCTACTTACGCCTAATTGCCCTGAATAAATTTATGAAAACAAAATTAAGTATTTGCAATTATAATGTAATTAACCCCTATTTTTTTTTAATCCAAGTACTGCTTTTAAAGAGGAAGTTATAGTCTATGGTTTATAAATAATTTAATTTTGAGAAAGTGAAACAAGATTTTCAGAAGTTTAAAATATTTCTTAAAACATTGGAAAAAAAGATTATTATATACTGTCCACAGTATTTTTTCTTTTACAGGACACTTTGATGTTTTCCAGTGGAACTTCAATGTTACAGCTTTAGTGTCTAAAGCAGGGCTATTCAACATGCGGCCCATTGGCCACAAGGCCCACGGCCTGTTTGTTTGTGGCCCACAGTGCAGTTTTGCATTTACACAGGGCTCAACATGTGGCCCATGGATAGGATCCTTTGAACATGGCCTCCACTGGGAACATGCTCCACAACAGCGAGGCCTTTCCCAGGTGGAGTGAGCACTGAAAGATTCAAGCAGACAGGCTGGCTGAAAAGATGGGTACAGGGTGTCTGCGTTTCTAGCCCCCAGAGAAGTGGTGCTGGGAGCATTGAGGTATTGTGGGAAGTGCTGGCTGCTTAGTCTTGTGGGTAGAGCCTCAGAGGTTCTGACTGGCTCACACTGGCCATGTTTGGGTCTGATGCCGCAGCTTAAGGCTTAATCTCTGTATTCATGCCAGGTCAGTGTGAAAGAAGCTATTTGCATATATATGCAATCACACTTAAGCGCGTACTGAGAGTACCACTGTGGCCCCCCAGGGCTTCCAAAGTTGAGTGGTCCTGGTCTAAAGTGCTATTTTAAGCAACTGATGTGCTGACAATGACAGTTTTCAAGCACGAGAATGGCTTCCTGAGCAAAAAAGTGTAAATAAATGAGAATATTTTAGTTCAGCCATATTGTTTATAACAAGAGCACTAATTTTGACATTTCTGTAGCGACACATTAGTACAAAGCTGTCTGGGGTACCGCTTTTCTGTTCATGTAAGATCCAACAAAGTTTCAACCTTATTATTACATAAAACCAGCGTCTTATGTCACTGAGTGACTGTTGATTTTTAATGGCTAAATGACCAGTTTTGATTGTTTTAAAATCTATAAACAACTGAATAGAAAAAAAAATCATGATTTATTAATTTGCCTTTTCATCCCATTACATTATTTTCCCCTCCTTCTCACCTACCTTGAGCCTGTGTTCTCAACTTGGCAAAACTGAGATTTGAGTTATGACTCCACTGGTTTTTAATCCTAGTTTGAAATCTAAGAGTTATCATACCAGATCACTGCACTGCACTGTCTCCAATAACTACAAATAGAAGCAGCTTTGGATTCAAGTGCAAGAGCAAGAAAACTATTAAAAGTGGGTATGAGCAACCTGTCCTAGGGAAAGTTTCCTCTTAACCCTACATGAAAGCATTAAGATTTATCTTGCCAAAACTCATTTATGTTTATTGTATTTATTTATTTTGAAGTATCAGTTAAAACCACTTTGTTCAAGACAAGATCAGGAAAGAACAGTCTTCCTTTAGGCTAAAAAGTACTGACAGCTGTTTCATTCAGAAGTTTAGTACCATCATGCTTTAGAGAAGAGGCTTAAAATCTGGCAGGAGAAAAGAAGAGACCTGACGTTAGAAATACGCATTTTGCCATTTCCAGGAAAATCCAACAAAAAACCTTGGCTTAATTACAGGTGTCTGGAAAAAAAAAGTTTTCAAACACCTAGAGGCTTGTTAGAATTTTTGGAGAATATAGATGCCAACTCTAACTCCAGCTCCACACAGCTGTAGCTTACTTAAGACTATGCATGCTCCATCTTGAGGCTGAGCAAGACTTCTTTCCTAGAATGCTGAGCTCAGATCTGAGAGCAGGGATACTATCTTCTCCTGTGCCCTCAACAGTCCCCTGGCTGCCACTGACGGAGCATGGAGGAAAAGGACTGACTTGAATGCAAAGAGGTAGTGAGCCAAGGAGGTGAAGGAGAAGTTACGGAGACAGGGACACAAGCGATGGAAGGCAGGAAAGAATAGGTACAGGAACAACAATTTATAGCTGATCAAAACATATATTCCTCTACAGTCCGGTATTGAATCCAGCACTCCCAAGTCTCAGCATTCTCCTGTTATCTAGCAAACAGATGCAAAAATTCACTGGCAAGGCGTACTTGTTGCCTCCATAGAGGCTGCTCCAAACAGAGGATAATAGCCTATATGATAACTGCTACCAGTTATTCCATTAATTCAAATGGTAAAGGTCTGTGTGCGCTTCAACAGATGCATGAGAATGTCAATATGGTTGCACATGATCCATTTTTCCCTGCAACAATTCTTTTTATACAAGCTTTTATGAACAAATGTAACTACTTCAACAGAATTATGCTCATCTGTACAACATTCATCCATCCTGTCTGTCTCACACACAGTTCAGTTAACCAAAAAAGCTACCTGTGCAGCCATTTCAAGATACAGTGTTTAAGACTGACTTCCTTACCAGCTTCAACCTACAAATAACCTGTATTTTTCACCTCTATTCAGTTGCACAGAATTTAATGTGATATCACACAAACAGTATTTTAAATTCACTAGCAAACAATAGAATACTGATACGGTGAAAGTCCATATTTAAACAATAATCAGGAAGGTTTACATCGGTCTTACATGAATACAAAAAGGAGAGAATAAAAATATCCATTGCTCAAGAAATGAATCTTCAGTGAAAAATCCAATAAAGTTCAGGCAGCACTTACAGCTGTAGCAGAGAAATCAAGCTACTTCCTGCCACTCATGGTGAGACACAGAGGCTTCATCTTACTTCTTTCTCCATAGACTGCATGGACTTAATGTTCATCAGTAACAAAAGATTTTTCTGAGAGATACTATATTTATTCTCTGTGGCCACTAGCCTGAACAAAGAACATACGAAGGAAAGGCGAAAAGATACTTTATGGTGTTTGCTGTTGTAATTCGGGGGGTGGGGGGAGGGAAATCAAGAAAATGTATACAAGAATATGTCAAACACAGGAAAGTTAACTATGGTAACAATAAAAGAATTATCTAATTAAACTACATTTAAAAACTAAGGAATAATTGCTACTACTTTTCCTCTATTTGCTAACTGCTAACTGTCCTTATCTGCTTCTTTTAACTCTCCAGTTTTTAGGTGCTTATAGACTATCAGTTTTTCCTGTTACATAACAGCTCCCTTTTCCCTTTGATATTTATATACCCACTGCCTCTTGTTCCCCCCCTCACTCTTCCCCTCCATCTCCGCTATTTATTTTTGTTCTGGACATACAACACTCCAGTCATCTGACGAAGTGAGCTGTACCTACGAAAGCTCATGATACCATCTACATGTTTTGTTAGTCTTTGAAGAGCTACCAGACTATTTGTTGTTTTTTAAATAAAAGAATTATAATTCCACTACAGATATGCCAGTCAGTTTTCCTGCAGAGACAGGAGCAATGCATAGGGATACTAAAGTGAGTAATTTCCAAGTTCCATCTAGTTAAAAAAAAATCCTTAAATGCACTGCTTTAGTCCTTCACTTATTTCAGCTGCTAAATTTGCTGAAATAAAAAGGCACTCAAACACTTTTGCCATTGACAGGCCTAAACATTAGAATTTCTTAACACAAGAAATATCTAATGAAGTAACTGAACTATTGCATTACAAATGTTTCATAAGAGAGTCCCAATCTCTATAATTTTTATATTTTTCACACAATTGTACATTCTTAATTTGTGCTAAGACTTCAGACAATCATCTTATCTGATGTATAGAGATACACTTGCATAACACCACCATACAAACTGAAGTTCTAGAAAAAAAAAATCACTGCAAGTTCTGCATGTACATTTTGCTATGGAAAAATGTAACAAATTGCCTAACATTCATAGAAGCGCTACAGTTTTTAAAAAATGCATCAGTGATAATATACTTTGTTTCAACTACCTTCAGTAGTTGTTTTCCCCATAAGAACTATATAAGATTGAAACCTTTAATCATGCAGCTATTTACTTTTTCCCTGAATCACAGGTAACATTCCATCATTTCTTTCCATTTTCTTTCAGAATATAAATATAAACCAGTCACAAATCTACTGAGAAGAATTTTGATAACTGAAAAGAGCAAAATTTGACTCATTTGTTCACCGGGCAAAGTTCATTAAGACAGAATTCTAACAAGTTTATTTAAGGAACATGCAATATAAATTAATCTACAATATGACTATCTGCTACTAGTATCCCATATCATTTTAAACGCAATAATTTAAAAAATTCAATCTATTTTTTATTGTTTATGCCCTCCTTGCTTTTCTGCATTTCTCTCTTCTGGGGAAATTAAAATTAATTTCATGTTCAAGTTCTGAGCATTAAAATAGTTCTAGTTCAAACATTACAAGGGAAAGTGTTTAAAATTTTTCATGTTCATTAAATGTGTAGAAATATATATATTGGTATTTGTTTTTATAAAAGTTGTTTATACAGAACTAACATTATGTCCTTTATAAGTTAAGATCTTCCTTTTCACTTTGGTTTTTAAAACTGCATATATTAATAAATGAGATTTCTCCCCATCTACTCTTCCAGTCTGTTTCTTGGGGGTTGTCTTGGCCACATATCTTGCCTTTTTCCACATTTTCCTCTAGGACTAACATTTGAGTCAGCATTTATTCTTGAAGTAGAAACTAAAATAGAGTACTTTTCTTGTATCACTACAGCATTTTTAAAATGACTTTAAACAGGCATCAGTACTTAAGAATAAAAAGAGAACATCAATTTTAATAGTCCTAATGTTGTTCAAGTGTCCTTTTCTTACATGGTGGTGAATTAGGGTTGTTGGTATATCAGGTGGCCAAGCAGCTAACATCCTAAGCGTTGCCTTCTCCCCCCACCATGGATAGGATTTGCATTCCAGTACCTCATTTAATGATAGGTAGGCTGGAAGTCTACACCCCTCCTGTGATAGGAGCAATTGGCAGGGGAGCCCAGACCCTCCCATTCCACAAGGCTCCAACTCAAGACCCTACAAAGGTCAACTCTGTCTGGCCCCCATAGGTGTCTTCCAAGTTGCACTCCTTGAGTCATAACCTACTTGCTGCCTTTCTCCTTTGGCCTCCAGTCTGATACAAGGCAAAAGAAAAAAGGCACACCAAATCCATCAAACCCAACCAAGCTCAAAAGGCAAACTTCCTCCATTGAGAAGGCTTCTCCAGGGTCTTGTCAGGAGCTTTTCAGAAAAGGCCTGTCCTCCCCCCTTGAAACATTCCCCTCCTGAGCTAGGCTGCTCCCTTTTCATCTCCTTCCCCAGTTAAATGTCTAGACCTGCAGACAAGTTAGGCTATCTGGTCCCGGTACTGTCTTTTAGCCCCTTCAGGTCCCATGTGATGTCTAGATGCCATCAAAGGAGGATAATCTACACCCCTTTACAAATATGCTTAAAAGATTAACAGAATACATGTAGACAGCAAGTGGGGGGAAGGGGGGAAATGCGAGTAGTCAACCTGACTCGGGTAGTCGACTAATCAACTACTCTTTCACATCCCTAGAAAAAATGGTCTTCAAATATGTGATTTAAAATCCAGTTTATTCTTTTCATCTACACGTTCTGTTAAACTTTTAAGCACATTTGTAAAGGGGTTTAGTTTATCCACCCCAGCTCTTACTACATTTAAAAGGCAGATGTGCAGTGTGGGACCCAGCACAGGCCAGGACTGCTTCAACTTTTTCTTCTATTCATGTATTATTTTTAGCTCCTCTTAAAGGCAACTAAGGTGCTGAGTAACAACCCCCTCTGTATTCCAGCAGAAGTTAGCAGCAGCAGGGAGATACTTTACTTTTAGGGCAATGTAACTCATATACAGATCACAAAAAAGTAGACAAAAAACTTACCATTTAAATTTATGCCACTTGTCTACAGATAGTACTGCTTGTTAAAGAATTACAAACCCATTGAGAAATATACAACGGAAGCAGAAAAGAAATGTATACACTTTTAATGAAATGTCTAAAATTTCTCAAACAGAAGACACTGTCAGGTTTCTAAAAGACATTACAACTATGTAAAGATTAACACTGCAGGTTTTGCATTTGCAACCCAAAATACACACACTATTAAGTTAGTGTCCTTTAGAGAGAAAAAATTAGCTATCAATAATTGTATACACTTAGTCAGAGGAACACTTAAGCATGATATGATATCATAAATGTAGTTTTAGAAAGGTTTAGAAATATTTCAATGCACTCCCCTTTTAGAATTTAATTACTCCCTTTTACAGCCTATATGCAATTGTAAACACTTTCTATAAGCTTGGTACATAAAAATGCAGAGGACTTGTATTTTTTTAAATGGTTTAAAGTGTGTTTGTGCAACTCATGATTTCACACCTACAAAATCAGCACCTGGCAGTATAGTATTCTGTCCCATTTTTCATATAATGAATTCCTTCTACAGATTAAAGTCCTGGGCACCTACACCTCAGACTCAGCTTGTACCAATTTTTATGCTCTTACCAGATGAGATTAAGACTAAGCGGAAATAAATGAAAAAAAAAAATCAACCTCGGTTTCTCTAACCAACAAGAGGATATTCTGATATACATTTTACATGTATATGGAACCCTATTAATTTTTAAATCTGAAACTCCCCAAAGATGAAGTCAGTTATGGGCAACGTATAGCACTCAAGACAGAATCAATATTTTTAGTTAAGTAGTTTATAAACATTAAAGCTGTTTAAAATATCTTTAATGTTACTAGACTAACTTATACAACTATGAGTAATACTTTTCTTGCCAGACTTTAAACATATTCAGAGGCTATGAATTGATGAGCAGCCTCACATACAACTGACATCAAGGGAAGATAAAAACATTCAGTACCTCTAAAAAAGCCTTCAGACTGGGCTATTAAACACTAAGTTCTTCCATAACCTCCATGCCTTTCCATAACGCTGCCATTAAAGGCATGAAGCAGCATTATGGAGAATTAATAAATATATAGTTAGCCAGTCTGAAGAAATAAATAAATGTCTAAATGTTAACCATCTTTTTTTAAAAAAAGCAAAGTTATCCATACCAGCCAAAACATCCAAAATTAGCTTGCGCCACCTTGTGCTTTATGTGTGATCCTACTAGAGAGAATCTACTTTGAAATAATCTCAGAAAGTGTCTTAAGATTTACTAATTGGGCTTTTACATCCTATAAAAAAATTCTGCTTCTTCCATTCGCTCAATGGATGTTTTGGCCTTCCAATTAAGCAGCCCTTGGAACATTTATAAAAGGCCTGCTATGCACTATAACAAACAACAAATAATAAATCATCCCAGGACTCAATGTTTGATTCAGAATACAAGAACTATGACAATTAGTGGCTGTGTCTGTATTAGGTACAGGACTGAGATATTAGAAAAGTAAACTGACTTCTAATAAAGGCTATTAGGATTACTGAAGAAACAACATCAATACAGAACATTTCTGGATTTCAGTTCAGTGAGAAGAGCTTGCCCAAGAGTTAGTATTATTGAGTTTACAATATTAGAATTAGCTTACACAAACAAGTAATTAACAGATTTGGATTCTGATTCCGTTATTTTAACTTGCTCTTTAAAAGGACTAAAAGTTTTCAAGGGTCCTGAACAAGCAGAAAAGGCACTCAGATGCCATCTACTGACTATTTGACCTAATCATACCACATTTTTGTTTATAGTAGTTGCTCAAAGAAAATGCCAAGGACTGGAATTTAGAATAAGCACTGGTTTATACAGTGAAATTGTGTATACTGTTGGTAAGATATTTTCACCACTCTTAAAGAATTCCTTAAATCCAAGGAGTGAGATGGCAGGTCATGAGTAAAGGAATTAAAATGAAAAGTTTTCATTTCTAACACTAGTTTTAAATTAAAATTGTTTTAAATAACATACTAAAATCTTAAGTTACTCCAAGTGTTTGAACCCAAGTTTAATGTGGTTAATTTTGTTCCCTTGTGATTGCTGCAATTGCTCTTACGCAAATCATGAGTGTCAGTAGTCATCTCATTCATATATATATGTATATAAGGTATGTCTGTCTAAATTCTACTTACTCTTAAAATGATTTAATCCTTTATTTAGCATTTCACAGCTAAGGGTTCACAAACATAGGAAAAGCAAAGGTTAAAAAGGCATTTCCATTACGTACTCCTGCTTTTCATTTGAGTGCCTGAAGATATTCATTTCTGTGCAAGGATAGACTACTCACCACAGATGTAATTTTGTTTTTCTTACATTGCATGCAATTTGAAATATTTGAATATGCAGGAAATATTTTCACCAGTTAAACTGGTCATGTGTCTTGTGCTCAGTTAACTATTTTAAATAAAGTGACAGTCACTGATAACAGCTAGCTGGACAACACATAATATATTACATTCATAAAAGGGTTATGTAAAGGTTGTAGGGCAGGGGTAGGTAAGTTTTGCCTGGGGGCCACTTCAAAAATGTTTGAAGTAGCCCTGGGCCATCCCAGAAGAGGCGGGGCTACCCCACCTCCAGACCATGATCAGAGCCCCTTTACCCCCCCTTCCCACTAGGCACCCATGCCCTAGAAGAGGTTTAGCCTGGGCGTGGGGGAGTGCAGGAAGCCTCCCCCAATCCTGTGAGGTGCCGTGGGCTTCTCACAGGGCCAGGGCAGGGCAAAAGAAGCTTCACACAACTCCCCCACCCCCAGGCTCCACCCTCCCCGGGCCACGTGCTGCTGGCAGGACAGGAGGAGGCTTCACATGCTCCCCCACCCCCAGGCCAATTAAGGCCTAGGGACGAGGGAACACACGAAGCCTTGGCTGCTCTGCCCCCACCCCGTGAGCAGCGTGCAGTGCTCTCAAGTGCCGCGCACTGCTTGCAGGGCGGGGACAGAGCAGAGAAGGCTTTGGGTGCTCCTCTGTCTCCAGGCCTTAATTGGCCTTGGGGAGGGGAGCAGCAGGGCCTCCGCAGGCCAGAGCCTTTTGCCCACTCCTGTTTGTAGGGAGTCCAACAACTGAATTTTCTGACTTGCATTTGATATCTCATCCCTAAAATTCCACTAACACTTTTAATTTGGAATTTTTTGGCTAGTGCTCTGTATTTTCTTCACATTAGCAACAAAGTCTGAATTTTACAATTCTAGGTTCTATATGAAAAATAAAATCAGGGATTTAGGATGCATCCCTCCTAGAAATCTTGCAAATTTCTTCTCACTGGCCATCCAAAACAATGAGGAAATATTAATACAGACAGAATAACTTCGCCAGTCAGTCATTTAATGACAGTGGGACTTCATATATGGTTAAAGTGCTTTGCTAGATCTGGGCCTAATATTCTCTAGGATGAAGTACCAGGCTGGGCCAAAAAACACGAGCTATACACAATCTCTAGTTGCAATCCCAAGTCCATACCTGAACAGACACATTTAGTTTCTCTCTTTTGAACAGGTGTCAGGATTTTGTTTCCCTCTAGTTACACACAAATGTGTGGTAGGCTTCCACTTCCTGCAGCACATATACAGTTACTGTAAAAATGATGCTATTGGCGCCTATGTTTTTATTTAAATGATTCCAAAATTGACTTTTTTTAAAAAACTGGCAGTGTTGCTAGCCAAGAAAGCAAGCCATGTTTCCTGGCCTATTCGCACCCATTACATTCAACACTCTGCCTTACTTAGCCCTGTACAATACCCACTGTTGCCTTCACTGGGGCCGTGCAGGTGATACCAAGGGCAGAATTTGTCCCAGTAATGAGTAACAATTCTATACAAGACAACAACATTCACTTCACTTTTCCAGAGTTTTGCTGAATTCACACAACTAAGAAAATATGAATTCAGGCCAAGAATTTTAAGCCTACATACCTAAAGTTAAGCACCTACATAAGTCACCTGATTTTCAAAATTATCCTATACTTGGAGCTCAACTTCAATAGAATCTGTAGGTTCTTAACGCTTCAAAAAGTTATGCCACTTATTTATATACAGCTTTACACACCTATTTTTTGCCTATCTTGGTACAAAAGTACAAAGCAATAAATGAACACCATTAGTAAGTTAACTGAATTACTGTATAATAAACAGCCAATAAATGTGTATTAATGGTGGAAGAGGAAAGAAGTCAGGAGTCACTTCTCAATAAAATTTGTTCCTCTTCAGGGGATCATAAGATCTATTTTAATGGAGTGCTATGATGATCTGGAATATGAACATTCTGACTGCAATGGGATGACTTGGTCACTAAAAAATAGTTGATAGCAATTGTATAATGGAAAATCATTATTCTGTTCCAGTATAACTGTAATCACTGATGATTATACAAGGCAAAATTACAAACACTTTCATTTTATTAAAACATGATCCCAAAGAACAGATATTTTACTCATACATACAAAATGTGGTAACTCCTACATAATGCCAGAGTCATTTAAGTCCCTGTTCAATAGGCTTTAGCATGCCAACAAGTCACAAATTAAAAGCAAAGAATGATAAAATACCCATTTTACAACATGTACTAGTTTTCTGCAAGCGCATACACCAGCCCTGGCCTGGCTGCAGAGCTCTGCAGTGGTGCTCCAGCCCCAGCAACTGAGTAGAGTCTCAGGGGGCTGAGGCAGCAGCAGGGACAGGCTGGAACCCCAGCTCAGTCTAGCAAATCCCTTTGTTCAGGGCTAGTCAGGTGCCAAGGGTGCCAGACCAGCAAGGTCCAACCTGTACCATGAAAATCTCTCAATTGATCATCATCCCACACATTGCCCCTCTCCCAGTGTATCAGAAAGCATGAAGTTTATACTTCTGTTTAATGCTATACTGGTGTCTGGTGTTCTTGTAATCATTTGCTATTTACTCTACCTTCCTTTCCCCCGCCCGTCCCCCCAACTTGTTCCCTTCCTGCTAGAAGTCTTCCATTCGTACAATTTCTCTCCAGGGTAGATGACTTTACTATTACTTATACTCTGTTTTAATAAGTGTTAAATATAATGGCTAGCTCAGACAATCTCATATTGGTTCAAGTAGCCCACTATTTTACTCATTCCAGGTAATCCCACCAAAGGAATATGATGTTATTAGCTGGGAGCTAATTATTCAAGTTTGTGGTACATTATAAGTATAGGATGTTTTGTACTGCCAATTGACAAGCTGTACTTGTTTGGCAAATAGGACTTCACATTCTAATTTGACCAAACTAGAAATTTTCACAAGAATTAAATTCAAGAAAAAAATTCTGAAAAAATTCAGTGGCTGCTTTTCAATATTAAATAGCTTCAAATTCTTACTACTTATATATTCAAAGGATTTAACTAAAACTAGGAATGATTCAGTTTAATAAGGAAGATGACAAAAAGGCACACAAAACTAAAGCTCCTAACATGTAAGAAAATTCCCTGCAGAGATCAAGTTACTAGCTAGAAATGTATAGTACTCAGCATCTATGACAAGCAGCCCTAACTAGCATTAAAGGACCCGTAACATGTTCTGCTAGCTGCGGTTCTTCTTGCCCTTTGTCAGAGCCAATGGAGTACCAACTGCAGCAGTTCTTGCTGTGTCAGTATCATGGAATGAGAACCAATGCATCTATGAAAGGTGCCAGAGAGAGCATCTTCCCCATTATTGGTATTCCAAGTCTTCTCACCGAGACGACCAGGGATTGCTCCCTCACCCGACCACTTCGCCTAATGCACAACGAAAGAAAGATGTGTGAGGTACTGTCACACACTCTGCTTTTATTGTGCATTTCAAAGAGCAGAGTCTAATCTCTGAGATCAGATCACGCGCAAAGGAAACAATGACTCTTGGAGGAAGTAATTGGGACAGACTTGGAACTTCTTTCAAAAAGCAGTTGCTGTGTGGAGTGGAGTCCCCTGATGCCTCCTCACACAAATATCCTTCCAGCAAAGCAGGGATAACAGGGAAAGTCACTCCTGTCTATGCTAGCCATTCTATGTCAATGGGAAGAGCGGAGCTAGCCAACATAACATGGCAACAGGAGTGCCCTCTGCATCATTAGACAAAACTACCTTCTCTATTTGCCAGTCTGACACTATTGGTGAGCAGGAAAGTATATTTTTCCAGTTATGTTAATAACAAAACTGAATTATGAAAAATCTATTAAATAGACTCAAACATGCTCTTCTGGGATGTAAATTCATGGCAAATTTCTACAGATAAATTTAGCTTCTGAAATGGGAGGATTGTAACAAAGGTAGTGCTGAAAGCCTAGTGTTACAACTTACTCAAATTCAGAAGCTCAGCACAAACTGTTTAATACTATGCTACAAGTAGCTCCCCCTACAACTCTAGTTCACAAAGTATAAAATATTAAAATCTCAGTTTGAGAACAAGCTCCATATAAATTCACTAAGTTGTAACACAAAGCATTAAGAATGTGCCTCAAAAGAGAAAGGATCATACTATACTCTCAGTTCTGTGAACTTACCTGCTTACCACAGGTGCGTTAGCAACATCTGTAAAATCTCATTTGTTCAGTTGTCCCTGGAAGTCTACATTATATACACTTTAATCTTTCTTGTAAAATGTCCCCCATCTCCTGACTGTATTCACTTGCAGCTAGTATTTTTTCTACATGTGCTTAATTCACTTGAATTGGTTTCAACCATCCACCCTTTCCATAACTTCAAGAACCCTTGGGCCAATCCTATTGTCTATACACAGGCCAACTTCTCACTGTGACAGCCACCTGTCCAATTTTAAAGACACATCAGCAATCTGAAATCCATTCCAAAAAAGTAATCATTTCAGGCACTACACATGTCTAAGTCTACATACCAGTTTTTGGAGAAAATCATTTTTCTACTTTTCAAAATAGTTTCCCTTGCGCTGTTGCTATGTGAAAGAGACACACACACAAACACCCGAAAACACAGACTGACAACAGAGAAAGCAGTGAAAGTGATTTATACATAAAGTGCTCTCAAGTGTATGAAGAAAACAAGTATAGAAAAAGGTTTACTTGTTTGATCTTTACCATCAATACAAGCAACACTTATGAAGAAACAACAAACAAAAAGTGTGATTTAAGCTAGCTCTCTACCTATAAAAATTCGTACAAATACTGCAACATATTTAAATTTTGTATTTACATGTAAACTGAATACTCAGAGCTATGTTCTTTATTGCACCCATGGATTCCCATTATGAACTCTTTATCTGAGTAGTGTGTTCAAAACATACTGCCTAGGAAGATGTTAGCTTGACTCATTTTGCAATACAAAGTCTATATGTATGAAAATGTAACTGAAAAATATTAAGATCAGTTTACCTATTTGAAAGATGTCAAGGGCATTAAAAACAAAATCATGAAAAAAAAAATTGTAGGCTAAAATCTCCATAATGAAAACATCTGAAGATTGTTTGAAATTGACTTGATTTAATAAGCAGTCTCTCTAAACTGGACACAAGTACCAACTATATAAACTAAAAAGTAAGCATATGAAGAATATGTACCATGACAAGAAAAAAAACTACCTAAACACAAAACAAGGGAGATAGCTCAATTTTCTAAAATATAGGCAATTAGGACAAATGTCAAACTCTAGAGTTTGACATGTCAAAAATCAAACTGTATCTGACAGGCTGAAAGAATAGCAACCAAAGAAAACAGCTTATTAATATGGCAGCTATAACATCATTCCTTTTATCCTCGCTCATTAATAATTGAAGTTTATAGAGTAATTTTCAACAGGATATCCTGCCAGAGAGTTCATCTTTAAGTTCTTTTCTATGTTTTCTCTGCTATATTTTCATATATATAGTCTGACTTATATTGGGGAAATACCAGCTATGATTTCAAAAAGAGAAAATTCTCTCTTCTCTTAAAAGGATGTAGATAACCCAGCAGAGTATTTAACAGCCTATATACTAATAAAGGGCATGGGAATGAGTGAAGTCACTTCTCTAAATAAGTAACTAGGTTAACAATTTTAAGATAAGACACTAACACAAGTTTACAAGCAATTATAAAATGGCTCCAGTGAAAGCTGGGATACAATTTACACAAGATATTACATAGGTCAGACATTTCTTCAGATGCATGCTCACAATGGAATTTTACAACTTCTTCACCAGTCCAATTATGTTGTCACTCAGCATTATTCTATTACATTTTTTTCTTCTGCATTTTCCCTTGTCAGATTTGGAACCACTTGGGGATGTATACATAGCCACTACATTTTCTGATTTAAGATGAATATCTGAAGTCTAGAATCACCTGTTTTTAGTTTACTTATTTACACATATTTTAGGGTACTTTTTTCTTAAGTACATAGAGTCCATTTATGCAACAATATTGTTTCCCAAAACAGAAGACATCTAATTCAATGCATATACCCCACACCAGTGGCTGTGGAGAGATGAAGAAGTCCAGACCAAAGAGTTGCACTTTGCATTATTTCCTGAAAGTGACAAGACACAGGGTCTGATAGATTGTAAGTGGAAAGGCATTCCAGAGCCAAGGATCTGGTACTGAAGATACCTCAGCAGGAAATCAAGTCATCTGCAAATGGAAAGCAAAAGCATTCCCACTAATGGAATATTCTGAAAAGGGATACATGAGGAGAGGAGAGACCATCTCAGATAGCCAGGTGCTAGAACATCTGTATATAATCAGTATCTTTGAACAAGAAGTTGACTGGCAATCAGTGAGTGCACACTGATAGTAGTCTCATCTGTCTACAGGTCTTTAAAAGCTTGCAGTAATATTCTACTCTACATGAAAAGCACATTTCAGTAGTTTATTTGGAGATGACAAAGACATAGATAACCAGTATATGGCTCACATAGGAGGGAAAAGGACGCACTCTTTGACCAGCCAAGTATAAGGTGCCGCCATTTCCAGCTATTGCTATTACAAGAACTACGAACAAATCTACCAACTGTGAAAGACAGTGTATTTCTACTCTCAAAATTAGCATGCAGTCACATGCCCGTCTGTGTCTCAAAAAAACCCACTTTCTAATATCAACAGGCATACTCCTATATTAACTGGTTGATTACTTCTTTCATCTCTGGAGCAATGTTCAGGTTCTTTAAGGGAAACTATAAAACAAAAAAATCCCACAAAGGAGAGCATCATCAGCATAATGGGGATACAGTAGGCCCATAACATCTCAATACCCCTCTGCCAGTTTCACATACTGTTGAAAAGAAAGGGTGCCAACAATGGAATATTCTGAGACCTCTCCTGCGAGAGCCTCATAGAAAATGAGACGCTACCCCTTTTAACACTCTGATATTTTAGAGTGGCTAAAAGTACCTTAAGCATGTCAGCATCTCTTGATCAACAGTATCAAAGACTGCTGCTATAATGTTAACATTAATATCTAACCTTTTACGATCCTGTTATTTACCACAAATGGGACAAGTGTGTGCTCTGCTATTTTTCAGGACGTAAATGATTGTATTAACTTAAATTTAAAAACAAAACAAGAACCCCTCACCTCTCCTTGTGACATCCAAGAAGGAGCTAGAGACCAAGTGACTGTATTCTCTAATGTATTTCTTTCACTTCCTCTAAGCCTGATTCTTTCCTTCTATTATGTCCTCTTCTTCCTACAATTATTTTCAAGCATATCTGAAACTCCGTCCTAAGGTACCCACCTCTCCCACTAATGGAATTTCTTCTGCTAAGACGGTAAATTCTTTGGTAAAAGTATCATGCTTTCATATGCATTTGTACAGAGCTAATTACAGTAGGGCCCTAATCCCTGCTGGATTTACCAGACACATCTGTGACACTAAATATTAAATAATAATGGTTATAGATGGCTGTTGCCAAAGCTCCTACATTCTGTACAGGGAGCAGAAACCTTTGAAAGTGACCTAAATACACTGCATACGTTGCCAAAGAAACCAATGCACACAAATTAAGACATCCATTTCTCACCTTTGAAAACAAAACAAAACAAATCTTTCATGTTTAAAGTGTGGTTTAACAACGATAAACGATGTTTAACAATGGTTCATCTGACAGACTGTAGTACAAGTACATCAATTTCAAAGGCCTATGCTCCCTGTTCAGAGCTCAACAACTTGGGCAATAGAACAGAAATTTACACTGGAAATTCCAGGAATAAAACATGCAAGTGCCTCCGGTTGGGCTCAAAGAGCAGAAAAAGGGAGGAGCAGTCACAGAGAACATTCAGAGGAAACCTTCAGGGTCAAACAAGTCTGAACAATTAGTTTCAAAATAACCTCTTCTCCTGACCAACACCATCCCCATTCCATCCCCAAACTGCCAGAAGTGGCGGACAGTTGTTGGAAGCCCAAACCTTTCATAAGGCATTCATTCACAGCAGACCAAGCCATGATCTAGTCAAGATTTAGAGAACACCGAGGCTTGTAAAATTACCTAAAAATAAATCTGATAGTTAATTGGATTTAAGAATTGCTCCCCAAAAAACTTAAAATATTTATAAAGTATACCACCACACTCCAAAGTATACGTTTCCAGTCAACTATAGATACGTTTAGTAAAATATAATGAAGTATGCACCATGCTAGGTCCTGTTACACATGTACAGTGTACTCATACAACAGTTTCAGAGTGTAATCAATACAATTCACTCCCTTAGAAGAAAAGTAATAAGAATTTTAACAGTATACCATGACTTGATAAACTGTGTTTTTAACAAACCAGGTATCACAACTGTATCTGCAATATTATGCAGTCATCTTATTAAATCAAGGCAATGGTAACTGCAAACTAATGTACATAAAAGTGATATGATTTCTTTGGAAAGTTAGTGGCATGATCTTACCTCTCATCCTCACCATCAACAAGATGAGTTGTCAATGGCAGTACCTTCAGTGGAAAAAGGGAAGCAGAGGATGTTATGTTGCTGCCACTCCCATCTGAAACAGCTGATGCTCCAACGCCACTTTCACCACTGGCAGCTTGAGGTAAACCAACTAAGGAAGGTTCTGTAGGGCGCCTGCCATCTTCAATTTGGCTTACAATTGCCTGAGTTAGCGATTGTGCAGAGAACTGGGTAGAGCCTAATGGTATTTGTTGTGACACATTCTGTGCCGCTGGCATACTTATACTAGTTGATATCAAGGGAGGCTGATTAACACTTTGAACCAAATTCCCATTTTGTACAGCTGAAGCTTGTGCTATGTTCTGTGATGGACCCAAACTTACAGGAGCAGACGGTATTCCAGGAGGTACATTTGAACCAGCTTGACTTGGAGCAGGAACAGTACTAGCAGAAGGTATAGGGCTAACTGCAGGCAATGTTTGGCTGGTCATTCCTTGAACTACAGTTTCTACTTGTGCCTGGGGTTGCACAGGTAAAACATTCTGTGAAGCGATGACCATTTGCTGAGGAAGGCTGGAAGTACCAGCTTGTAGTCCCTGCTGAATTATCCCAGTCTGAACAGGTTGCACCACTTGTGAAGATGGAGGAGCAGCGCTCTGCTGCATAACTGAAGGTGTCATTTGGTTTGCAACAGGTGGCTGGTGCACCACAGCAGGTACATTTCCTTGCTGTCCAATGTTAATAATTTGACCACTAGTACCTACTGGTGGCATTGCTGTCTGAGTATGTGCAACAGACTGAGCAGGTGCCACAGCAGGATGAACTTGTACAGAGGGTTGGATGCTTGGTGCCTGAGCAACAGGAACTGGTGGTCCTGCTCCTACTCCTGTAGAGCTGGATTGCACAGCAGGCACTAGAGGCTGAAGTATCTGCTGATGTTGTACATAGTCCGGCATGGTCCCTGTAACAGAATTCTGATTCACTGGTTTAACCCGCGCTGGGGCCATCTGCGTAGGAAGTGGCTGCTGTTGTCCATACTGTAACTGCTGTTGCGGTACAACAGGCAACGTTTGCACAGGCTGTGCTGACTGAGAATAGGGTAGCTGCTGTTGAGCAACACTTGAAATAGCAGGTTGTTGGTGACCTAAAGATGATACGCCTACTACATTAACCGCTGTTGGCTGAACACCAGTAACAGCTGTTAGACCAGGCTGCACTGAAGGCAGAACTCCTTGCTTTTGCTGAGGATAGTTTACTTCTTGAGAAGGCAACTGTATCTGTGCAAGCTGTGATTGAGAAATACTCTGTGGCATGTTGGATGCTGGAATAGTCTGAGGTCCAGCACTACTAAAATCCATCTGCTGTGGACCCACACCTTGAAATGTCTGCTGTTGTACCACAGTTGGTACTCCCATTTCCCCGCTTCCCACACTTTCTGTGTAGTGACTCAGTGTGCTTACATTGCTGCTAACAGAACTCCCACTGGTGCTCTCCCTTTCAGAAGTCACGTCAAGTGGATTTTGTTTTATAGTCTCTACTGCTTTGTTTACTGCTACTCCTTCGGTAACTGCTACAGTGTTTTCCTTATCATAGAATTCAGTGCATACCCATCTACCTTTTTTAAAAGGTTCAGAACTGGAATCTAATTTTACAACTCTAAACCTTGATGTGCCAGCTGCAGGCTGCTGCTGACTAGATCCTATTGCCATTCCTGCAGTTGGATTAGTAACATTATTAATGACATTAGAGGAAGCACTCGTACCATTGCCAACACCACTCAAGATATTCAAATTAACATTGCTGCTGGGTCCAGACAAAGCATGTATGCTAGCAGTACTTGTGATGTTGCTTAAGTTTATATTAACATTACCAAGCATGCTGCTCGTCATACTAGGACCACCACCGGCCATATTACTTATTGTACTAGTTCCAGTAACAGGACTTACGCCTATATTGCCAGGAGTACTTGTAGTGCGAATATTGGACAATGCAGATGCCGGTGTACCAGTGGATGATGCAGCAGAACCTGGTGCAGTTGTGATAACATTGTCAATGCTTCCAGTTGTGGACAGTTTTCTAAATGATGGACTTGGGGGTGGCCCTCCAGAGGCTGGTGTACTGCCCACCCCAGGATGTGATGGATGATGATGCCCATGATGGTGATGAAGGTGGTGGTGGTGATGACCATGATGTGGATGAACACTTCCATTGATCACAACACTCTGCTGTGGATGATGAGGCAAAGGGGGATGCTGCTGAGCAAGGGGAGGCTGGTTTGGAGAGACAGCCCCAGGAGTCTCAGCCTCTTGGAAGTTATTTAAAGTCTCTTCAGAGGAGCTCCGCTCAGGTTCACCCAAGTCTGTGGCTCTAGATAAAGAAACATCCAAGATTTCTGAAGAAGACAGGTCTTCGGTGTGGGACTCATCCAGGTCGTCGTAGCTTTCCGTGTCCTCTGCTATGCTGTTGTTAGAGCTCATACTGGCAGAGATCTGAGCAGGGGTCACGCTGGTAATTTGGAAGCCACTTTTCTTTTTTATTTGGGCACCAGCCTGTGCAAGAGGCTGTGGCTGGAGCTGAGACTGTGCGAGGAGGTTCAGGCTTTGTGGAGGAGGCTGTGGACCCGCCGAGGAAGATGCTGCAAGAGACGGAGGCGGTGGCTGGATGAGCAGAGGCGGTGAATAATCCTCGGTGGAGAGGGCACCGCTACCAGCGCCGGTACCTGGTGCATTGAGCGCAGTAACGCAGCTGCCGCTGCCCCTTCTAGGAAACATTGCCGGGTGCGCCATCTTCCTAGCACTAATGTCTGCGGCTGAGTCAGGCTGGTGCATTGTACCGGGTTTATTTTAAGAGTGCAATTCCCCGGCTCGGAGAGAGGCAGCCACACAGTTAGCTTTGCATGCAACCCAGGGGAGAGGCACCGCACACACAACCCCCTCCCCACGCCGCTGGCGCGCACAGCACAGGCTGAGACGCCTCGGCACAGCCACTGAACCACCCCTTTTCCTCTTCTCTGGGGCGGGGGGCGTGAGGCCGGGTCGCTCCGCCGCGCTCAGCTCAGCGCCTGTGAATGTGACACTTTCCGTCCTTCGCCATTCACTTTCCCCTCCGATCTCCACTCCCCCGCTAACCCTCTTCTGGGGGGGGCGGAGTGCTAGGGGGTGGGGAAAAA
>CM057845.1:262841690-262856285 GCA_030068395.1 Apalone spinifera
AATGATGGCTACAAAAAACATTTGATGTTCCTCAATGTAGACTAGCACATCTTTCACTCTACATTGTTGACAATTTGTAACTTCTCTTTGAGAGCACAACTTAAATCCATTTTCTTTACATTGACCAGTATTGCCATTTTAAGATTCCAATCGTTTGTTTCCCCTTCCTGTTAGAAACTGATTAAAACAGGGGCCTCTAAAGGGCATGTCTACACTAGGAAATTATTTCAAAATAACTAAATTAAAAATAATGAATTCCCAAAATAACTTTCAGAATAAGCATTATTCTCTGAGGAAAGCAGGAGTACATATTTCAAAATAACCAGTCCATTATTTCAAAATAACAGGCTTGGTCATGTGGACACTGCTTATTATTTCAAAATAAGAGGGTTTATTTTGAAATAACTCCCGAGTGTAGACCAGGGCTAAATGTGAGAAAGTTCTGTGCCAAGAATCAGAAACATTTCTTATCCACAACAGGTACATTTTAGACCCTGGCATAAATATAGTAGTTTGCTGCTGCATGTTTGCTATTGTTCATATTTCTGCTACTATTGGGGTTCCCCCATATTGTTACAACTACTTACTTAAGTACATCAGAACTGATTGTAAAGCCAAAAATGAATAAAGTAATTTCTGAGAATTACCTTTACCAGTCTTTAGTGAATCTCTGCCAAAATTGACAGGCCTAACCATTAACCAACCTTGAATGCAGTCCCCCTTTCTGAGGCTTTTTCTCTACCAGAAGAAGCTTCATGTTATTTTTGTATGTTTCTTCTCCCAGTGACATTTATAAAGCCACACAATCTGTTGAAAAACTTACAATGGACTTGAACATGTTTGGGAATAATATAGGGCCATAGTCTTCCCCCATGTATGTGAGGGATTCTGTCATATTAAACTCAGTGAATTCTATGCTCATTCTCTTATGGGGAAGGAGAAGAGGAAGGGGAAAGGGCACCGATGTAAATCTCATCCCTGCAAAAACACCACAAATCATGGAGCCTCTATGCAATAGTTCTGCCCACCCCTTCTCTGGCCACATGGCTCTCCTGGAAATCACAATCCTTTTCTTCCTATGAAAAACCCCATATTTGTGGTTTGTAGAAATGGAGCATAAGCTAATGACGCAAGGAAGACTGTTAATTTGGATAGCCACAAGTTTCACAGGGAGCATACAACAGATAGCATCATGTCCTCTGCCTCCTGCTTCCAGAATGCCCATGCATAGAGCCCTGCAAATCTGTAGATACCCATTTTAAGTCCACGTATATCTGCAGCTCATTTTTGCAGATACAGATGCGGATCCAAAATTTTGTATCCACACAGGGTTCTACCCATGAAATCTTGCAGCACCTCCACTGCATGTTCCTAATGCCCCAGCACTATAATGCCTGAATATTTCCCTAAGATGTTAAGCATGCAGCATTAGTGCTGTGACCTCTTCCATAAGCATTAGTGCTGTGACCTCCATGGAGAGCCTCTGTACCCTGAGTCTTATTCCTTTGTTCAGCAATGTGGTGAGCAATAAATACCCAAGAATACTACACTTCTTTTTTGCCTTTTATCTTTGAAGTTCTGTACAACTATTAACTTAGCTAACATACAGCTGTTACTAAGTTCTGTTACATGTACATGCCAGAACTTAGCAACTTATTATTTTTTCAAAAATAAATATTGGTTCTCAAGGTGCTCTCATTGACCTCCACAGAGAGATCGTAATAGACAGTAGGCAAAATCTTTAAAATGAATCTATGTCAAGGCACAAACTCTCTCTACAATATTCCCACACTGGTACCCATTTTCTTTATGCCACAATCTACTACAAAAATGAAATCCCATGACCAACTATATACAAAAAACCCACAGATTACCCCACTTATCTTCACAGACCCAGTAACCACCCCAAACATGCCAAGAAATCTGTTATGTACCACAGAATATGCTCTGAGGAGAAAGTCTGGGATATGCACCTTACCACACAACTGCCTGCACCAAACAAGAACACTCACCTAGCAAAGTAGACTGCATCATGGAATAGGCTACCCAAAGACTCCGAGAGAATCTGCTACAATACTAGAGGGGGAGGACCCACTAACTGCACGTGCCTAATGGTCTTCTCCAACCCCACACTGGAGCGCCTACTAGGGGTATCATTAAACAATTACAATCCATCATCAGTGGGGAGCACATCCTGACAGAACTCCTTCTGACCTTCAAAATCCTCCCTCCAATCTCATCAACAGTAGCAAAGCAAGCTCCCCACAGACCAAAATACACCAACTCACAGTGGCACCAGACCCTGCTAGAGTAATGGGTGCAATATAGCTGCACTGCTGCAGTGATAATTTACCCTTTTCCAACAACACATCTTTCAAAATCAGTGGCTGTCACAACACTTGGTGTACTTCATCTAGTGCATGACATGGGTCGGATGACATGAAACAATCACTATGTTCTCAATGAACTCACACAGAAAAATGATGAATGACAGAAACAGTTTCCACAAAATGATGATTCCGTATCTGACATTTCAGTGCTCACCCTCAAGGGCAGGTGTGGACAATAATTTTTGATGGGGGAGGGGGCCGCTCTAAGATTTTGGAAAGTGGTCAAGGGCCACACTCTTCCAGGATAGTAATAGAGGAGATGTGGGGTCTGGGATGGAGGTTGGGGTAAGGGAGGGAGACTGGAGTCTGGGAGGGAGCTGGGATGAAGCAGGCAGTTGTGACCTAGGGCAGGGGACTGGAATGCAGGGGTTTGGGATGTGACCTAAGGTAGGAGGGGATTGTGATCTGGGGCAGGAGATTGGGGTGCCAGATCTGGGAGAGAGTATGGGTGCAAGAGGGGGTCAGAGGGTTTGCGTATGTTGAGTGGGGAAGCAGCGAGTTGGGGCAGGAAAGAGCTGGGATGCCAGAAGCAGGCTGTGGCTAAGAGACTTACTTTCCAGCTGCCAAGCTAGCCTGACTGCCTGCAGACCTTAAAATGGTTCCCAGTCTGCCTGCTTTTCTGGCCATGTGCTTCATGAATAATTGAGCCAAGGAGAGGGTGTGTGATTCTTCTTAGCTGCCTGTTACTCCAACAAACAGCTCTCATTGGCTGGTTTCTGGCAGAAACCAGCCAATGGGATTGTGCTGGGGTTGGGGTAGTTCCTAAAACTTGCCCCCTCCCCTTCAGTTTTAAAACAGAAATAGAGCCCTGCAGCCGTGTTTCTGCATGGTGCGTGGGGCTAGCTGGGGAGCCTGCCTGGGGCTTCCCGCTGCCTCCGCAGGCCAGATCCGGTAGCTTGGGGGGCCAGATCTGGCCTGCGGGTCATACTATGCCCAGACCTGCTCAAGGGAAACCTTCAACAAACCACAACACCTTCAGTTCATAACGTGGCTAAATACTAGAAATCATGGATTCAAAGATGCTGAATTTGTGGCTCATTGCAGCAATCTGTAATCCACTAACCTTCTTTTTACCATGACTGAAAGGGGTTAACTGTCCATTTCCTCCTGAATAGTCTCTTGCAACATGTCTGAACTCCCCGGTTTAACAATCTGTTCCAAGTGATATTCAACTTTGATTCTTTGTAACTTTCCCAGACCTGAAGAAGAGCTCAGTGTAAACCTGGGTGGGTGATAAGTGGCCCAGACACAGTTCGCCAGAGTTAGCCCTTGGTGGGATGCTAGATGCTTTATTTACCTACACATCCGCAGGTATGGCTGCTCATAGCATTCAGCCACAGATCACCTTTCCCAGCCAGTGGGAGCTGCAGGAAATGGTGTCTTGGTCCGCGCCACTTCCCACAGCTCCCACTGGCCAGGAACGATGATCTGCAGCCCACAGGAGCTGCAAAAGGCCATATTTGTGGACACACAGGTAAATAAAGCATCCAGCAGCTAGCCCTGATGAACCATGTCTGGCCCACGGGCCAGTTACTCTCCACCCCAGTGTAAACAAAGAAGTTTTTCTGTTTTGCCATAGAGTAGTGATCCTCAAACTGTGAGGCACAGCCCCTATGCGGGGCACAGAGGGAGAATGGCTGGGCTCAGGCCAGAAGCTACAGCCCCCTGCTAGCCCTCACTGCTGGCCTTTGGTCCGGGGGACTCAGACACATTCCTTTACTGGCAAGAGGAAGGGCACAAGAAGAAAAGTTTGGGCACCACTGCTATAGAGATAGGTACAATAAAAGATATTTCCTCACCCCGCCTTATCTCTAATATCCTGGGACCAACATGGCTGCAGCAACACTGCAATCAGAGGTACATAATACTTGATACAGGTTTGTGGGGAGGACTTGCAGAAGGCTTGCTCATTAACTTTCCTTTAAATCCACAAATTAATTCTTCTTAATCAAATAGCTTCTCGCTAGTACATCAAATGCTGGAGTTGGAATGGGGCCACACTGACTGACAATCTCAGCTTGAGTTTGCAGATAGCTTGGTTGGTCTATGTTTAATCTTTTTTTGTTTGGTTGGTTTTTTGGCCTAATGTTTGCCGGATTGATTCTGTGTTTTTAAGATCTATCAGCTACCCAGGATATGAAGAAAAATAGCTTGTAAACAAAAAGCAATTTCAGATTCAGAATTTCTGAGATTATATCAGATGTTATCACTTTTTATAATCTCTCTATGAAATTCATATTCTGCTCACAGATCTAGGCAGAGAAAAAAGGAAATTAAAGAAACATTTCAGTAAAAGACTGTGATGGCCTACTGTTGGACACACAACCTTATGTCCCACTGACATTTTATGCACTAATGGTCAAATCCTGGCTTGACTGAAGTCAATGAGACTTTAATTAGGACCAGAATTTGGCTCCAGTGTAAAGGCTGACATTGGTTTTGACTCTGCATCTACTTTCTGCTAGTGATGTTTTAAAAACTCTAATATTTTTGAAGATACAAACCTACATAAAAATTTAGAAGTAGCCTGATTTAGCCCCCAAAGGAGGACATTTTCAAAGACAGTGACGTTTTACCTAGACAACTCCTATCGACATTATTAGCCAGGTCCTGTTTCCATAAGAATTAATGACAAAACTCCCATTGACAGGTATAGGAGTGGTACTGGGCCATAAAGTCAAGCAGCTAAAGCACCATTGTAGTGTTCTGCATATTAAGGAAGCATTAAGGACATAACAATAACTTGCATGAAGTCTGACAAAGATAACGCATTTTGCCCTGTCCAACTGTTCATGTCATTGTGCATGCAGAGTAACAGAAACTTTGTAATTATGCTTAGTAATGCTGCACTAGCATTGACTGAAAAGGTTCTTCACAACACATGCAGCCCGGGGCACAAGTCTCCATAAAATCAATATTTTTACTGGTTATATTATTTATATAACAAACCTATTTTACTGAAACTTTTTTAAAGAGGAAAAAAATAGGGCCATGCAGGATGGCTTAACTCAACAAATGCTGAATGTCACTGCCGAAACTTAGGCAGAGTTTGGCACGAACACCAGGAAAAATTATTATAGGTTGAACCTCTCTAGTTCAGCATCTTCGGGAACTGATGGGTGCCAAACCAGAATATTTGCTAAACCGCAGAAGGTCAATATTGTCTAGCAGCATTACCAACACTTCCTCTGCTTACTGAGTTCTTAGAAGACATTTAGGGGTAAATTAAAGCTAAATAACCGCACAGAACACTGAGAGCCAGGAGTGGTGTCTGCAAAGAAACTTTATGGGACCATGGGAAGCTTAGCTACACTCATGATAAGTGCACATCCGACTAACTAAAATCATGCTGGACCATGGATTTTGCTGGACCAGAGTGCTGGACTAGAGAGGGTCAACATGTACTTCACTATTATACAAATTGTAGCAACATAAAACAGAATACAAAGGTATGCAATCATTTAGATTATTATAGACCGGATTAATTGATGATGGCTTTACTGGCATGGTCTATTAAAATAGATTTGAACAAATCCTAAATAAAAGTTTCAGGATTTTGTCCGATGAAAGACAACAGATAGCACAAGTAATCTTAACTCATCTCCGTGTGAGTATGGGTAGCAGGACCACATCTTCCCTTAATTTGATTTACACCCGCTGAGGATCTGGTTCCATCTTTATTGACATGATCATGTGTGATTTCTCAAATTATACCTTAATATATTCCTACAGTCTTAAACATTATATAATCCACAATACTATGCCATTCATACACGAGTTCATTTTGATATAGTTATCTAACATACTACATCTTAAGCATGCAAGAGTACCAGTGAATTTGTGTAGAATGTCTATGTTCGCAGGTAATGAATTTTTGTGGTTAACTGCTTCAGTCCCTGAAGACTATCTTGTCTGTTCTGCTTTATGCCCTGAATTGTACTTTAAGAAGGTGGTGCTAACTAACTGTAAAGAAAAATGCATAGTAAATTATTGACAGTTATAGGTCGGACCTCCCTAGTCTGGCCACCCTCAGGACCTGACAAAGAAAACAAACAAAAAAAACCACCTACCGCACCAAACCGGTTAGTCTAGTACAACCAGTGCTTCTCAGGCAACTTTTCAATTACTGGATAATATAACTGCAATGACCGGGTGACCTGTAAACTACTGTAATAATGATAATTCTTGTTGCAGGGTAGAGTTACAGTCAGATATGACACTTCAACATTATTTAATTTTATTTTGTGGGTGATTCTAATTTTCCTATAGATTTCTACATTGTCATTTTCAGTGACTTCATACTAAATCCTGATAATCCAATTTTAAGTGGAGGGAAGCCCCACCACAGTTATGGTGAAATATAGCTATAGTAAAATAAAGGAAAATAATAGTGGATAAATTCATTAATGTTTCTTAAGTTCTTAGATATTATAAAGGTATGTAACACAGAAAAGCCTGAACCCTAATTAAACATTTCATCGAGACTTAGAATTGGCCCAAATTCAAAGGTGTTTAAATTACATGTCCTTGCAGTGAATATGGGTTAATTGTTATTAACATATTCTGATCGAAGGAGAGTGGAAATGGTGCTACTAGAAAACCAACATGAGACTGTAAAAAATGTAAGTTAAAGATGATCATCTCAGTGCGTAAATTACACCAAATTACTACATTCTGTACACCAGTTTACCAACATGTAATTTATATTCACTATTTACATCACCTCTGAAACCTGCTCTGTGACTTCAAAAGAAATTCATGTTAGTGTTTACATTAGTTGTTAAATAATGTTTAAAGGGTGTTCAGGGCCATATCACGGTATCCATTTTTAAGCAGAACTCCATCTGGTTTTAAAAAACAAAATCTGACATCATATAAACTGCATGATACAACCTATTGTCCATAAGACTCAAATCCTTGGCACAGCACTTTACATTTTTAAGCAGAAAACTACCGTAAGACTAACATCAGGGCAGGATAATGATTTAAACATGCTTTTTGTTCTTCACAAGTTGTAACCTGGCCCTGATGGAAATAGTCACGGTTTGTGGGCTGACCCAGTCACAATGGAAAAGGAGGAATGGCCTTGTCACCTTTATCTTCATATCTTGTTACCCAATTCTCCCTCTCAGGAAAAACTTGCCATTTTGTTGATTAACATTTAACAGAGAAGGGACCTGATCCTGCATGCACTGATGATAAGCAAGTGCCTCCCAGTTTAATAGCTTGGGCATACCAAGGTCTTTAATAATGGACTTCAGGGGATCTTTGGCTTTTCAAAGCTCTGCTCAGGATTTTATTGTGTTTATTTGGGGAAGGTTTGAGGGAGGACTTGCTTCACTTCCCTCCTCCCCGGCTACACCTTATTCAATATACTCGTTTTGGTTTCATTCCAGTTTCAGTGATATCTCCTCCTTAGTATTGGCCTCCAAAATTTTATATTGCTTTTTTTTTTTTTTACTTTTCAAAACAAGCTGCTACCTAGAGGAAATTTAGTGAGATTTAGTGTGGTTGGAGATCCTGAGCTGCTAAGGATTCTGGTCTGGTCCTAAATGTAGAACTTCTTTAACTTCAATTGTGAAACACATTATATATTGGAAAATTCCCAAGTAGCCTGCATGCAATTAAGTGTCAGTTAGGACCCTGCCTCTAGGTCTAAGAGACAGCTTGCAAAGCAAGGTGAACAGGCCGGTAGCTGAGGAGAAAGTCTCATGACAGTGATCCAGGATTTCAGCAGAATCCCCCATCAGGAACTGGTTGTGTAATTTCATCTAGTTCATTTTTTTCCCCTGATGCGCACTTTGGGCTTATATAAGTAATTAAAAACCTGGCTCAATGTACAAAGTCATGGACATTAGAGACTGAAAAGCCTTTTATTGGGCCATCTCATCAATACTGACTGTTGTTTTTATAGGTGTATGATCCACCCTCACTCTGCCCCAAAGCCTCTCTCTTGCTCAGCCTCTTCCCCCAAGGCCTTGCTCCATTCTGCTGCTTCCCAGCCCCACTCTGCCACCTTCCCTGAAGCCCCACCAACCCACCCATCTGCTACTTGCTCCTCTCTGCCCCCTCCCCTGAGGGTTCCTGTGGCTGAGTCCCCACTCAGGCCCCTTGGTCTGGAACACCTTCTGGTCCACAAATCAGCCAGAGACACTGGTACAGTCACCCGTGCTTTTATTGTTAGTGCCCACCTCCTTCTACATACAAAGCTTACAGTCAATTCAGACAGCTCCTTTGTCTGTCTGGGAGCACATTCAGCCATACCCTGGCTCCAGCTCCTCCTTGCTCCCCCTCCCCGCCTTTACTTCCTCTGCCAATTTTAGTCCTCTTCCAGTGAGGCCCACAGCTGCTTCTAATAGCCCTTCAGGCCTGGGCTTGCCCAGCTGTTTCCCGTCAGCCTTTGGGAAAAGAGGAAGAGTAGGGAAGGTGCCTCAGGGTTGAGCATGGATGGGGCCACGGTCCTTAAGTGCTGAGCACCCCCTATTCTTTTGTGAGTGCTTAGATCCCAAAGCATCAGCGTCTATGCATTTCCTCCCCTATTCAGGATGGTTTTCTACAGTATATTTTCAAGTACTCTATCTAGCCTAGTTTCAAGTGTCCTTCTGAACGTAACAGATTGCACTATTCGGTATATGCTTAAATTATCAACAGTTTGGAGTAGGGGTATCTTTTATGATGCATTTGTACAGCGGTTAGCACAAAGAGGCCTTGATTCCTGATGGGGGCCTCTACACACTACTGCAATAAAAATAAATAGCCATATGCTATACAAAACAGCATAGCAATTTCTCCAGCACGGGGCTCCCACAACAGGGGCTGCCGCCTTAAAAAAGTGCCACAGTTTTCTTTGAATTCAAGAGGGAATCTTCGTTTTACATTCTGTGCTAGTTTTCACTAATTCACTTCCATCCAACTATCCAAGGGGATTTCAATTTAACAAAAGGATATTGGAACATTTCTGCATTCTAGACATACAAGGAATAAAAGGGAATGGATCATCTCAAGCATGAGGACAAGGGAGATCCAATCCATGTCATGTACTTGGATTTTCAGACAGCCTTTGACAAGGTCCCTCACCAAGGGCTTTTAAATAAACTATATAGACACTGAATAAGAGAGAAGGTTCTCTCATAGATCTGTAACTGGTTAAAAGACAAGAAACAAAGGGTAGGAATAAATGGTCAGTTTTCACAGTGAAGAGGGGTAAACAGTGAGGACCCCCAAGACTCTATACTGGGATCTATACTGTTCAATATCTTCATAAATTATCAGGAAAAGGGGGTAAGAAGTGCAGTGGAAATTTTACCGGTGATACAAAATTACTGAAGGCAGTTCAGTCCAAAGTCAATTATGAGAATTACAAAGGGATCTCAGAAAACTGGGTGACTGAATATCATCTGACAGTTTGTTGCCCAAAGTCAGCAAGTATAAAGTAATGCATATTGGAAAAAGTAATCTTAACTATGCATTCAAAATGATTGGATCTATATGAGCTGTTACCACCCAAGAAAGAGATCTTGGAGTCATTGTGGATAGTTCTCTGAAAAGATCTGCTCAATATGCAGCAAAAGTTTAAAAGGCTAACAGAATATTAGGAAAAATTAAGAAAGACATAGATAAGACAGCAAATATGCCATTGTATAAATCCACAGTATCATCTGCACCATGAATACTGTGCAGTTCTGGTTGCCTGTGCTCAAAAAAGATATATTAAGAGTGGAACAGATGCAGGGAAGAGCAACACAAATGATTAGGCTGCTGGAACAGCTTTCATACAAGGAGAGAAGAAAAAGGGGGACTGGTGTGGGACTGGTTATCGTAGAAAAGAGAGGACTAAGGGGACTTGTGATAGAGGTCTATAAATTCATGAATGATATGGAGAAAGTGACTCAGGAAATTTAATTTACCCTTCACGGAACATAAGAACTTGAGGACATCTGATGAAATTAATGGTCAGCAGGTTTAAAACAAACAAAAGGAAGTACTTCTTCACACAATGTGGTTAACCTGTGGAACTCCTTGCCATAAGATGTTGTGAAGGCCAAAAGTACAAAAGAGTTTTAAAAAAAAGAATTCGAGAAGTGTAATGGCATCCCCAGAGTGCAGCCTGGGATTGTGAAACCACTCTGCCAGCATTAATTCTCTAGCTGTGGAGCCAGGTGGATGCGGAGCTCTGCCCCACCTGCGGAGCCCTGGCTGTGGCACTCCAGCAGTAGTGGGACTGGGGAGAACCCTGGGGGGCTGGGGCAGTAGCAAGGGCAGGCTGTAGCCCTAGCTTGGTGGCAGCCTGGCCACAAGGGGACGGACCTTCCCTAGTCCGGCAAATCTCCTCTTTTGGGACCAGTCAGTTCCCGAGGGTGCTGGACCAGCAAGGTCCAACCTGTACAATTTTAGGGGAAGAGAAGGTTGTAAAAATGCGTCATCTTCCATTTTCTACAATGGCAGTTTGATTAAGAATGGTGATTAAAAGTTTATCCCTAAAGCTAATTCACAAAATAATCACAGATAGTTAGAGTCTGCATTCACCTTTGAGAGATTTGACAGGATATTTCTCTCCAGTCTCATTAGTTCTGTGCAAGGTCAAATTCCTAATATCCAAGGCTTTCCCTTTAATAGTTTTCATATTGCTTTATTGAGAGTCACAGATGAAAATGTTGCAGACACCAGTGAGGACAGAGAGAGGGTAGGAAAATAAAGTGAAATCCTCTTGGAAAATGAAGTCTAAAATATCTGGGGAAAATAATATGAAACACAGATGTTTAATGAGAGGAAAAATCTGGCCAAACCACTGAAAAAAGACGAAGGCATGCACTCGTCACACAATCGGACAATAAAAAGGCCAATATAACTTTTGGCAAAGCATCATGTAACAGCATAGGGAGACACATTTTCTACATAGCTCTGGTGCATCTGTGCACAGAATATCGTATTCAGTTCTGGGCACAACATCACAAAAAAAGAGACATGCCAAAGGGAGATCTATCATGAGGATGGGCTCACCACTGTATACAAAACAATATGCTTTACACCAGTGGTGGGCAACCTGCAGTCCGCGGTCCGCATGCAGCCCATCAAGGTTCTATGTGCGGCCTGTGCAACACCCCTTTTTCCCCTCCCCTCACACCTCTTGCATGCTGGGGGCTTTGCACTTAACCTCCTCCTCCCTCCCAGAGCTTCTGGAGCACTGTGAATCAGTTGATTGGCACCTCATCCCCATTCCTCCCCCTATCTCCACAAGCTTGAACACTGTGAATCAGCTGGGAGCAGGGAGGAGTGGGGATTGGGGGGGTGAATCAGATGTTTCTCAGTGCTCTGGAAACAGGGAGAGGGGAAGAGAAAGGATGGGGTGTACTTCAGGGAGGAGGCAGGGAAGAGTCTGGGTGGGAGTTTAAGGGAAGGGAGAGTGGGTGGAGCCTGCAGCAGAGGGGAGAATCGAACAGTAAAATGAGAAGTGACACACATTTGAAGCAAGAACAGATGTGAGGTGCATGCTGATTGCACACAACCTTGTGAGAGCTGTATTCTCCCTCTGCTTCTTTATGTTACTGTTGCCGGACATTTAATTTGCCCCTAATACAGGGCATCCCCACTATAAGTCGCCCCAGTATACCTCCGTTCTGCACGAAAGTCATTGACGCTTGTAGGAACTGATATGTTGTAAGTCCTCCCATTCCCCGCTCTTAAGTTGCACAAAAAAAGCCCCCCAAAACCTCATTTCATGCAAATGGAAGACAGCCGTGGGAAAAAAAATTCCCCACTTTAAATTGTTTTGCTATAAGTCCAAGTTTTTTGGAACGTATCTTGGCCTTATAGCAGGGATGGCCTGTAATGGATCACTGCGTTGAAAAGGCACAATAAAGAAGGAGAATCAAGTGCAATGTATTTAAACTTAGTCTGGGATCATGGTGAGCGCACATGCCTGATTTCAATCTTGTGGGCCACTCACGTGGCCCACTCACTAGTCTTGGCTGCTCATTGCTGCTTTACACCGAAGCCACTCTGGAATATACAGATACATTCTCAGTGATGTAAAACAGGAGTTATAGTTAAACAATTATTTCAGAAGTACATCATACTTACTGCTATTCTGGGATGTACATAATCCCTTTTCAATATATGTAGCTAAATCGATCTGAAATGACAAGACTTCAGATCCAAAAATCTATGAGTTTACACTTCATAATCCATTAACTGGGGCTGGCCTTGGGAGAGGCCTTCTCTTGTTTTTCTTGGAAGTGGAGGGAAGTAAATCCCTTGATTTTAGTGGGACACACTTAACTTTGATGAACCAGGGCCTCCTCCATGACTGCTAGTACTGGGCTGATGTAGTTCGGACACATTTTTATTCCACTGAGTATATATACACACTTCACAGTCTTCGAGCCAGAAACCCCCAATCCACTTGGTGCAAAATGGCCTTAAGCCAGCCAGCCAGCAATGTTCAGCAAAGAAACCCCCCTTTTCGGGGTGGTTCCTACATCAGCTACCACTGCCATGAAGGCAAAAAGTAGAAGGGAGATGTAAGCGAGGATGGGGAGTTGGAGCTCTGCTGTGCTGCATCCTACACTAACACAGCGTCATTGAGGGACCTTACCTCAGTGGCATAAGTTAGAGCTGTTTCCTAGCAACTCTAATTTACCTGGGGGTCAGATGGCAGAGTATCAAGACACTCTTTTACACCTGAGCGCCAATTAGGTGAGCTAGAGAATCCAGCCCCTTAGGTGTAATGGCTCTCCCTATGCTTATCCTGGCTCCCAATTTCTGGCACCTTAAATAACACAATTTAAGTGAGTGAAAATAAAGCAAAAACCATAATAAGGTGTAAGTAATGTAAACAAACCTCGTCTAAACTATGTGACAAGCCCAGATGGCTGGCTTTACTCTGATATCAAAAATAGGGCTTAAGAGAAATGAGAATTTTTACATCACAGAAAGACCTGTGGGATAGCTATATTTTCAGTCACACTTCCACCCTGTCATGGGAAGTCTGTCTGCTTCTCTTTTCTAGAGTCAGAGCTCAGTTGTCTGTTTTTTTCTTATCCAGCCTCTGACAATTTCCTTTTCTTACAGCTAATGTGTCTTATGTAACTGGAGTGGTGGGCTGAGGTCCAGCTATGAAAGTCTTGGTTAGGTCCTTGGTTAGGCACTTGCAACTTTATTGCAATAATCTTGCGCCAAGTCTATTTTTCTTTTGTTTCTTAATATGCTTTGAAATGGTCCATTTGATTTTCATGCTTGCATTTCTGTGCATTCATTCAAAAGATTTGTGCTCATTTGAAATAATGTTTTGATTCAGTAATGAATCCTGTCTTCTTAAAAAAACACGGAATAAACCAACATTTTTTTAACATCACTTCAAATGTCTCTAGTCATCTTGGCCTTTTTCTGAGGGCTTTCCTGCCTTCTTTGCTGAGGCTCAATAAACATCCCTCATTGGGGAGTGTTTTGGCATTGTAATTATTTTGTCACCTATGTGAATTTGAGGTTAAGGGACAGATTGTGCCTTCTGAGATCTGAGCACTGATCAGTACTGGCAAGTTCAAGATTTGGCCCAATGTGCATAAATAAATAATTGCATCTTTCCTGGCTCAACCACTGTGAGCTAGTTGAACTTACATTGGAGTCAGGAGATTTGAGGGCCTTGTGACCCCCATCCTATTCTTGACTGAAATCATTTTGCAATGTGGCGTATCTTAGTTATCCCATAGGGTTTTCTATTGCACCCATTTCTGCAGTTCCAAAGTGCTGGGCAAGTCATTTATCCCCTGTGTGATTCAGCTTTGACATCCATAAAAGAAGTGTTTTGAGAGCCTCCCAGAAGAAGCATCACATAAGTGGGAAGGGTGGTTATTTTATTCACTATTATGAGCTAAACAGGAGTTAAAATGCTGAACCAAAAATGAAAGACAAAAATGATCGTGTGCACCCCTTCTGCTATATGAACTGTGCAATGAAAACAGCCATGAGATTCACCTGGCTGCAAGACTATTGTATTATTCTTCATGTTAGTATTTTCATCTTTTTAAATGAGCATATTACAATGTAGTAATAAGAGGGCTTGACAGTGGAGGCCTGGTGTGAGGCCTGAGGCCTGAGCAACAGTTAATGCTTTGCTAACATAAAGCAAAGCTAAGCTGTGAGCAAAAGGCAAGTCCTGCTCACAGAAACTTGGCAAGGACAGGGCTGCTGATATTACAGAAACACA
>CM057845.1:262856385-262866829 GCA_030068395.1 Apalone spinifera
AAGTTTCAGCTATTCAGTAGATTTTAAAACCAGGTTTAAACATTTTTATCATTCACATCTCACTCCTCATGTGCAGGCTATTATTATTTGTTCATTGTATGGGAAGAATTTCATAACTTGAGTACATGCCGATGAAACAGAACATATCAGTGGAATCAATCAATCATTACAGTATATTAACTATATAATCCCCTATTAAAATGCTAATGTTTTACTTACCTAGATTAATAATTTGGGTCAGTTATGATGTAATTAAGACCTTCATTTCCTTTCAAATCATTTCTCATGGAAAAAGATGGCGATTGTGGTATGTTTTCTTGACATCTGAAACCTGTTAAAGAAAATAATTTAGATGTACTTATTTCTTTTGTGTGCATCTATTCAAGCCAGCCCATAACATTATAGAAAATAAACACTGCTAACTCCACTTCCATAGCTAAAAATCAGTTTGAAAAAGACAGCACTAAGCTTCAGAGAATGTAAAAACAATCCCATTTCTACTGCACAAGGAACTTTTTTTATGATGATCATTTAAAGTGTCTGCAAATGTGGGGAAAAAGGGAAATCTCAAGCTGAGAAACAGTTTTCTTTGACCATAACAATGACAGTAGGACATTTAATCATCACTTCCACAAAAGTCCAAATCAAGTTTCATGACCTTTCAATTTCTGTTGACTTCCTCCTGCTGTCACCCACTTTGCTATAGAGATTTACGTAGAAAAGAGAACCACTTTCTTAGAAGAAAGAGTTATAATAATGTATTAGAAAATTGATACCCAAGAGGAAACAAAACTGGTAGAAAATCCATTTTGAGAAGAAAAAGCCTATAATGAATTGATTTTCCTTTCCTTTTGGAATACAAAAACACAGGGGCTTGTATTTATATACACCCCACCCTGAAGAGATGGGCCCACAAAGCCATGATGACGAACAACTCCAGAGGTCAGTTGCATTGTAGATGAAAGACGTGTAGCCATAAATTGAATAAGCAATCAGATTCTGGTGTGTGGCCTTTTCTCAGTAGTCTGTTTTTAAAGATGTTTTTGTCTTTTTAGCTTTAAAGAAGAAAAATTATATTTTAGGAAGAGAATAGTATGAAATATTTCAGATAACAAATAACAAGGGGCTTGTAAAAACGTAAAGGGGCTGAAATTGAAATCAATGGACTTACGCTAGGAATTAATTTGGTTTAATGTGCACCTTCTTTTCAACCCTCAGTAAAGAACAAAGTATGCGGTATAATTAGTGTTATTAGCTATTTGCATTGTGGTATCACCTATAGGCTCTGCGTATGCAAAAGCACATCCTGGCTTGAAGAGTTTTTCATCAAAAACGGGGCTTACCATTTGGTTCAATGGCTCTCAGCACCCCCACTATACAAATTGTTCCAGCATCTCTGGGCTCCACTGCTGGCCAACCTTGTAATCTAATGGAGAAATCTAGTTCATGTGCCAAGATCTCATCTAGGATTTGGGGTGGGAATGTCCTTACAGCCCAATCCATTCCCTCCTGACTTATAGAATGAGTCCAAACTCTATGGTGTACCCCTGGATATGTGTTGAGAAGTGAACTGTTGTCCTGTCAGTGCACAAGTCACTGGGACACGTGGCCAATTGTGTGTTGGTACTATTGTAGGCTATGTTGTTCATGTCAGCTCTCTCTCAAAATGTGCATGTGCTTTCTCTGCAAGTTCTGTGACAGTGTCAGCCTTATTAGTCATCTGGTAAGAGACTCACAAAAGCAAAACAAACACTCAAGGGATCTGATTGTGAAGTTTTATTCAGACTACAAATTCCTTTTGAACTGATTCTGGCTGAGCCTGGGATTCTGGATAAGGGTTTTGAACTTTTCATTGCTTTTGGGGGTCAGATTATGGAAGATGTTGAAAATAGTTGCCAATGCCCTCTAGATGTAGTGGGTGTTTAGCACCCACAGCTTGTAGGACTGGGTTCTTCAGAGTCATGGGTCTCAAGCAAAGGACATATCTGCTTTCAGCTGACTTGTGAATTCATGCCTACTACTAAAGTGTGAAGCAGAGAAAAAAAAACTCTATTCATATCTATGGCTTACAGAATGTCACAAAAAGATGCCACACTAATGAGGTTCTCTATAACATAACTCAACCAAGACTTTTGTTATAGTTATTGCAGCCTGAATTTTCACTATTCTCTATGCTAACATGCTCATGATTATCTAGGGATGAGTGTGCCCAGTGATTCTAAACACTTTGGTTTATTTAACTATCTCTACACTGGAGGTATTCAAACATAAAATTTGGATCTGCTGAGATACTGAAAATATAATAGTAGCTTCTCTCATGGGAAATCAGGGAAGTGGAAAGAATTCAAAACAACTTGGGTATGCTTGCATAACCCCTTTGTAGAAATTGCTGCTCTAATGGTTTGCAATTAAAGTGAAAGTGTGTAAAAATAGAATGACCCCTGCATCCAACAATGGCAGTATTTTGCAGGCTCCAGAGCTATTTTACAACTGACCTGAAAACATTGGTAAGGAAACTATGTAAACACTGTATATACATAATAGCATTGTCATTAAGTGCAGCTCCACGATGCCACATTACGGGAAGGTTTTATCAGCATTACGCCATTCGCAGCACTATTGAGTGTAAAGTTAACAGAACAAGATAAGATTAGAACCGGAAATTTTCTGAACTGAAACTACTGTCTGTCAGGTGATGCTGAGGGACTGTTCTGCTAGTCTGGAACCCAATCCTGAAAAACCTTAGTTTGCATGAGTAGCCCTACCTCATGCGACTCACTAGTGCTATCCCTCTGTAAGGGGATTATTCCCATGAGTAAGGGTTTGAAGGACTGGAGCCCTCATTATGGAGAGATTCTTTTATGAATAACAGCTCCTTATAGCATTCCCCTGAGGTTAACACTGTGGTTAAGTTTGCAAAAGTACATTCCATAGAAGCCTCTGTTTTCACAAGTTCATAACTTTCCAAAAGACTTATCTTTTCAAAGGAAACTTTTCATGGTTAACCACAATCCAAAGATTATATATTTTTTAACGTCTGAGCAAAATCTCTTTAGTCAGTTGTGAAATGCCTCACTATAATCTACAAGGTCATGTCTCTCCTGAGGCAGGCAGCATGGATGACAATTAATGATAGTTTTGGTGTCAGCAGTGGTTTTGTGAGGTGGCCTCTGTTCTTTAAGGACAGGACTGAGGTCACCAATTCACAGTTCTTCATTTTAAAGGACACATTTGACTAATCTCATTGCTAGTATAATTCCATTAACCTGGGTGGAGTTACATCAAGAATTAATTGATCTATTGCAGAGGTTCTCACGCTGTGGTCTATGGATGGATTGTTTCCTCTAAGTTACGCACCTGGGTGGCTACGCACAAGAGAATGAAGGACCACCCACCTAATTAGTGGAGCCGCATAGTTGTGGGCTCCATTAATTAGGTGCCAGGACTCAGGAGAAAATGCACTTGTCAGATGATGGTGGCCTTGGGGGGAACTGAAGGTGGGTAGTAGGGGATGGTGGGGTGAGATGGGAGAAATAGGAGGTAGGTGAGGGGACAGTGGGAGGAGAAGAGAGGTGAGGAGGAAATTTGGGAAGTGCAGGGCTGCAACAGTCAGAGAAGGAGATGACTTTTCTCAGCTCCAGGACTATGGTTGTTGAGAAGCGCTGGCCTTCCTTCCCAGCCCCAGCTCTGTGGCTGCCTTGGCGGAGGAGACTCTCTCTCACTGCCCAGCTCTAACTTACTGGTTTCCAGAACAGGGGAGAGAGATACCCCCTTCTTCCCAACCCAGCCCAGCAGCTGCTGCAGAGGGGGAGAGACAGCTCTCCCCAAATGACTGCAAAAACTTAATGGAAATCACTTGTCCAGACAATTGATTTCCATTATGTTTGGGACTAGGTATGGAAACCATCTTTGTTACCTGGTGTAGTTTTGGCTTTTTAGTATACTCCCACTGACATGTTAGTAGCAAGCAGCACTAGTTTTGGTGGAGATGCTGCTAAGATTCTTTCACGATAAACTCCTTTTTTGTAAGCTACCCTACTACACTACATACATAGTTTTAATTGGTCGTATTTTTCAGCCGTGTATGTGTGGTTTTCATTGGATGCAATTCAGCTAACCCACATAGATTGGATTTATTGGTCATCATTGTCAAATGGAAAGTACTAAACAGAAAAAGTTCATTATTATTCAGTTTGCTGAGTCCCTCAGCAATTTTCAAGCTGTGTGATGGGGCGCCCGCACCCCGCACTAGGACCTGGCGGAACGCTGCGTTATGGGGCAAGAGGGCTCCATCATGGTGGCTCTGCTGCGCATGCGCCCAGCTGGCCGGGGCTATATGCGACTCCAAGCTGGCACAGAAGGGGGAGGTGCCCGGAAGGGGAGGAGCACGTCTGCCAGTGGGAGGATTACCCCGACCGCCTCAGAGGGACAGGAGCTACCATGCCAACCTGACTAGCTGCAGCTGGGGCCACTGCCCGGTAACACCACTGCTGCCGCCAGCAGCGAGGCTGTATCCTGCAGCTGAACAGGCGCCGGGAGGAACCCTGCGGTCTCCTGGGACTGGGGTTGCCCTGGCGGAGGGGATCGCCTCCCCTGAGCTTGCAGCACCCGAGAGACGCCTGCACAGCCAGCTGGCTTACTGCTGCCATGTCCTCTGCCCTGGACTGAATCTTGCTACCGATGGAGCCATCGTTGCCTGGGGCACCCTGCTTGACCACGCCTGTGAGGTCGGCGCCTTGGCCCCCAACCCCAGTGCATCCAGCTGCAGCCACAACACTCATCTTGACCACTATGCCCCGCGAGACACCGTGTACATAGACGGAGGGCATCAAAGGGTAGGCAGCTGTGGGTCAATAGGAAGTGGCCCAGGGCAGAAGCTCTTAAACCCATGGGGTTGGTGTGTTATGGCTGATGACCCCACCAACTTGGGCAGTGGACCGTTTCCCTGCCCTTAGGGCCCTGGGTCAAGATCCGGAGGAGCGGGAGGGCCCAGGTCCCCCTATCTCTGACTCTACCCCTACCTTTCCTCCTGCTTGTATCGAAGTAGATGGACGACGGCTGAGTGCCCACGACTAGAGGACCCTTGTCTGTGGCCCTTGGCTGAGAGGGTCGCATTTCTGTTAATAGGGGACCCTTGTCTGTGGACCTTAGCTGGAAGGGCTGTACTTTCTCAGGGGCCCGCCCTGTGTATCCCATGGGAACCGTGGCAAGTGGTACAAAAAAAGTATGTACACCTGGCCTAGGTGTACACGCCGAAGATTTGGGTATGATGGTCACACTCTTCAAACCTGCTTATTGGAAAGTAAGGAAAACTGGTATGTCCAATCTAGATGTGCCCTATGACCCTTGTAAGGTCCCACCAATGACAGAACTGGAGATGTCTGCCACTGATGTAGCCACTCTCTCTGAAATCAGACTAGCTGACACAGGCTCTCTACAAAAGATGCATTAAAACAAGACCAGTGCACACACACAGGGTGGGTTTTTCAGTGAAAAATGCATTAACATGCATGGTCAAATGTCCTGTTGGAACATCCCAATTTAGCATATCACTAAGAATACCTACTACAGGTGGCTCTGCCAACATCATCACATATGCTTCAACATTTTCCTCTGCCTCTGAAGAATACGACTCATTCTGTCAGAAACTCAGTATTATCAGCAAGTAACTTTGGCTACTGGGAGACTTCAGTGCTAGAATTGGCTGAGATAGTAAGACATGGCAACGGTGCGTTGGCCATCACAGGGGTGGGGAAATACAAAGAGTGAGAGACAAAGACTACTGGCACTGGAACCCAGGAAAGACTGTGTATTTCCAACATCTACTTCTGGAAAGTCTTGTGGAGACACCTTAGATCGGGACACTAGTACCAACTGGATTTGTCATCTGCAGGAAACATGCAGGATGTTTTCCATACTCAGTTTTTATAGTGCAGGCTGTGACAGACCATGTACCTGTATGCTGTAAAAAAGCTTTCACTATGGAAATCGTATTGTACCAAATAAAGCTGTTGCCCACGCTAATGGGGTCAGCATCCACCTCTCACAAGTACCCCCTCTCTGGCTGATGGTAGTTCGACAGATCTTCAATGACTCAGCCTTTTGGCTGAATGGCATGCTGCCCTCACTTCTGAGATATACTGTCTCTAGGCCTTGCAGACTGGTATGGGGCCATAGCCAAGGCCTCCATCCTGAAGGCACTGTTATTAACAGCTCAACAGGGGCCCATCTTGGTACCCATGGCTGGTGTCCTTTCCATAGCCCATCTTGGGCTCAGTCTTCAAACCAGACCAGCAAGGCCCATCATGGCACCTTTGTCTGATCTGGCTAGGTTCTGGGATCAGTCCCTGGGCACAGCCTGTCCACACTGACCTGGATTTGCCACTCTCCTAGAAAGCCAGGGTCCCAGTCGTCCATTTTCAAGCTCCAGGGAGCAACTGATAGCTCCTCCTCTGTTCCTTCCTTTTATATGGCACCCTGATTAGTTGTTCCAGCAGCTCCTCTGATTGGTTGCTCCCTTGCAGCCCTTCTAGCCTGCTTGGAGGACTTCTCTGTTGCTCTTTTCAGGGGCAGAGTAAGTCAGGGCTGCGAGGCTTCCAGTAGGAGCCTCCAGACATAGTCCATCCCAACACACCCACATGTAGTATATCAGTAGCACAAAAAGATACAAGTATGGTGTCCAGTGTACTAATCTAAGGGAAATTATGTCACAACAGGAGCTCTGCATCCACTATGGGCTGTGTATTACCAACACCTACTTCTAAGGCATCAGGAGCTAGAGCCAGAGTTTCCCATAGGCCTTATTAAAGCACCACCTCTTTTATGCAATGCTTCTTCACCAGCTACGTGATCAATGGCACCTCCCCGAATGGAGCATGGGGCACTCAGAATACAAATTTCTATAACCTCAACCTTGGCTTTGGGCGGGGGGGAGGGAGGGGACGTGAAACACTGTACAAGATAAAGACTGGCTTGCAGCATACTCTAAAGCAGTGTTTCTCAACCAGTGATACAAGTACCCTTAGGGGTACTTGAGAGAAGTCTGGGAGTACATCAACACAACTGAAACTTGGAGAAAATGGAATTTTTGTTTTAAGTTTTACAACGCTTTATTATTTTTGTACTTTTTACACCCAAAAATTTCATTGCCTGCCTGGCTACGATTAAGTTGTTTAAACAAATGTGTTGTAATAGTAGAAAAAAATTATGTGTGTCTGAAAACTGTAGATACTGGGGATTCTTACAATTTTATTTTATTTTTTTGAAAAGGGGGGTACTTTATTAAAAAAAAGGTTGAGAAACACTGCTCTAAAGCATTGCTTTCAGTTACTGCTGCAAAATATACAGCATCTCCACAAACATGAACGTCTCTCCCAAGATGTGTGCTAATCCCAGAATGGCCAAGAGTACCCTGCAATGAATGAATGAGTGAAACAGTACATCGTACAGGCTCAACTGCGCAAGAAGATTCAAATGTCCTTTGAGAATGAAGATCTGAAAGATGTGGTTGATAGACTTACTTCATCCTCTTACTGCATAATGCTGATTTCTGGCAAGGATTGTCACTCAAGAATTGGGCTTTTTTTAGCCACTTGTAATGCTGCAACAGGACATAGTACCTGAACTGCTTTGCTGCTTACACTATCTTTTGAAATGGACATTTGCCATGTGGTTTTATAAATAAAAATTTGTATGTACTGTGGACAACTAATAATCAACCTATATCCTATCTCACTAAATTCAAGGCCACTATATGTAATATTAGTGCAGACCATTGGATATAATAATCGGTAAGAGATGTAGTTTTATTGCTTATATTTTACTTCACTTAAGTCCTTCATGCCACTCTGGGGGAGCTAGTCTTTGTCCCCTCACTTTGGCTATGGATAAGGGAGAGGTTCTGTGAATTGGAGTGGCTATATTTTTGGTTTGTCAGTTTGTGTTTTAACTTAGGAGGTAAGAACCCAGAGAATAGGGCAGGCACCTACAGATATTTTATAAATTCAGTTAAAAATAAATGGGGAAGAGGAATGTAGAAGATCTAGCCGAGTTCAGTAAGCATGTTACAGGGATTTGAAGTTCTTAGTCTTCCAGAAAGGCTAGAGAAACTAGTTTTGTATTCCTTAGAAATAGCAGATGAGCTGCAGCTTATTAAAGTTTACAACTGGAGACAGGAACAAAGTACCCTGCATAATTGTATGTTGTCTGCAAATTTGGGACTAGGCTATGTGAATTACAATACAAGTTCATTGTGTGAAGCATTCATGTACATTAAATCTCAGTGTGCTTCAAGGGGCTTAGTAATGCTGCTCCAGACAATCATAGAGGAAGAGAGAAATTAACGGATAGATGCAAGTATGCTTTCAGCTAATATCTGAAGTAAGATGGGAGAGTCAATGAAGCAGATAACTAATGTATTTACTACAAGAGGCCAAGAATTCAAAATGAGTTTAGGCTGGATGGGCCCAGAAGGAATGTGTATGGAATTTTTTAAATAGCATATGTAGCTAATGTACAGAATAAACTGCCATGGGGAGAAATACAAGAAGCCAATAAAACAAGGGTTTTTTTAAGTAGTTAAGAGTGCATGAAAAGAAAGATACCGTGAGGTAAAGCTGATTGGGAATAGACATTTTAGCTTTTTCCTCCCACTGTAAAATTTCCTGTTGTGTCATTAAAATTACAAAATAATTATTTCTTTCCTGAACTAATTCAAAGGCCGGTCCATCCACTGATTTGTGCCCAGAAATTTCACTGACACCCATGGGAGCTCCATGCATGGAGAGCTTGCAGATCAGGCCTGGTGAATGATTGCAGATAAACAGGAAGAGTTTTCATGATGTTGAGAGTCTGGTGAAAGAGTTATAAGCATTCAACTGGAAAAACACATTGCAAATGTTTGTATGACATTGCTGGACAACAGATTTACAAGGCGGCCAGTTGGGAATACCTGGGATTGTTGGAATACCCACAAATCACTTGTTTTTTAACTGGATTGAAAGAATATGTAGTCACTTTGGTGGGTTCTCTGCCCAAATCCATGTTTTTCAAATTTATTTTATCCCCTGGGTTAACAGAGGAATCTTGTATTGTTGAGTGTAGCAATATGGCATGCCATAGCAAGTTTGGTTATAAAGTTCATTTACTTGTTTTAGGGAGGTGGTTTGGGCAGTATTCCCCCTTGAATTTTCATACAGAACTACTACTAGTGCCATACTCAAAGGTATGCCATAGTTAGATTTACCTGTGCCCTGTCCCTCAAGATTGATGTTCAGCTGGGACAGCTGTGGCAGCAGTTTTGTGTGCACTAAAAGGATTGAGCAGCAATGGGCCTTTGCAAATGGTGGTCACATAGGCTGCATCTACACAGCACCCTAAACTCAAAAAAAGATATGCAAATTGTGCAACTTATTTCAAATCTATTTCAAAATAGCTTATTTGAAATTTGGCATGTCTACATAGCATCACATTTTAAAATAGCATGCTATTTCGAGCCATCCTTTATCCCTCATGAAACTAGGTTTACCAGGATGGCAAAATAGCGTGCCCCTTATTTTGAAAAATATTTCAAAATAATGGGTGGCTTGCATAGTTATGGGGTAGCTATTTCAGGATATATCTCTCCACCAAATGAACCACTTCTACCCTAACTTGATTAGCCTCATTAACAGAATATATATATATCCCTGCCTCTGGAACTTCCACTCCAATTCATCTGATGAAGGTGGTTTTATCCATGAAAACTTATGCCCTAATAAATCTGTTAGTCTCTAAAGTGCCACTTTAAACTTTAAAGTGCTTGTTTTTGCAGATACAGACTACCTTCTATTAGACTTTCCATCTAGATAGTATTTCCCTAGTTTGTTTATGAGAAGGTCATGTGAGACTATCAAAAGCCTTTCTGATGTTCACAAGAGCTTCTACTTTCCGTAGCTAAAGAAATGCATGTTTCATACTGTCAATGAGGGTAGGTGCTAGCGCCCCCATTACAGCAGTGATGTTTGACTGTCTGACTAGCCATTGATCAAGTTCTCCAATTCATTTGGACTGATCAGCACTAGAAAAGTCAAGATGTCATTATCTTTGCTTAATCAGAATGGGTCTTCAATTCATCCATTATAAGGGATTTGATTTCTATGCACAGCTTTAAAGTTAAGGGAAAATAAAAAGGCTGAACAAAGCGCTCAGCTCTCATTACTCCGTGGGGGCTTGCCATGGGTCGGACACTCACTGCCACAGTGCCCCATGTAACAGGTCAACTCACCACCACGGCCCCTCCTGCTTGTCATGCTAGTAATCAGCATACCTGCCTCAGAGTGCTCTCTGCGGTTTGGTGTTCTAGCCTCTCGTGCAGGCCTTCTGCTGGGCTAGCACCATGTTCCTTCCTACCCATGATGCCCTTATTGCCCTATGGTGGCAACCCTGCACTCTGGGGTTCTCCCCC
>CM057845.1:262868043-262885035 GCA_030068395.1 Apalone spinifera
CCTGCACCCTAGGGATAAGGTCAAGCCAGAGTTCCCCAGCACTACTCTGTCTCAGGATGCCTCTAGCTGCACTAGCAGCCACGTCCCTCCTTCTCCCCCAGCTAGAGCAAGAGTGAGTTCTCCTGCATGCCAGGAGCCCTTATTTATACAGCCCCAGCTGGGCCCTAATTAGATGTATCTGCCTCAGCTGTGGGCTCCACGCTCTCAGCCTTCTGTCAGGGCTGGGTTTTAACCCTTACAGGCTCATTGTGGTGCAGATTCCCCACCACAGGGCTATATGACTGGATTAGAATTCATTAGGAATTGGTTTAACAAAAGCAACTGCTGCCTTCCAGCGGCGTATGGAGGAGTACTTTCCAGACCTCAGATTATATATTTTCATATCAGTATCTAAATCCAAATATTGGACTTGTGAATGTAGCATGGGTTGTCTTTGTGTTTTTCACATGCCATATTAAGTGCTTATTTTTGCACCTTTTCCTGCATTCTATCCAAGACTGATGGAACATTGGTAAATTGTTTTACTGTCCCTGGTTTGGGAGTGTAACATTAGCACTATTATGAGTCATGTCTGTTTATTTAGTGAGTTCCCAAAGGAATTTAATGGATTTGTCACTTCAACAGAATCTCACACAAGACTAACCTTTTAAACCATTATGGCCTGTTACATCTGCTCAGGAAGCTGAATTCTGTCCCTAAATGCATGCACAAATTTCTCAGTGAAGTGAACAACAGCCATTTTCATATGTGGGTAGAATTTGGCCTATAAAGATATTTAAATATGTATTAATTTGCTACTTATATTAGATCCATATACTGTATAAACATAGGATTAGACAATTTTAGGAACATAGGATTTGCCATTCCAGACAGACTAGATGAATTAGTTAAATAATTTGTCTTTAACAGCTTCAGATACCAGAACAAATGGCAAGAATCCCAGAAATAGACAAGTATAGGTACACCTCCAGTCCTCTATAGCTGATTTTTAGCAACTTAGAAAAAATAATCTACATTAATTTAGAACTTTTGATTATAAAGCATCTGATCCTGGTGGCTGACTGCTACTTACACCTGGTCTACGCTACACAGGTTGACATAAGGCAGCTTACATCAACCTAATTATATCAGTGCAAACACTAGTGTCTTCATTTATTGCTTCTTCTAACCTATCAGAAACAGCTCTGCCTTATCTAGATGAAGCCTTACCCAGTCAGCCTTTCAGGCATGGCAGTTATTAGGTCATCTATTCCATTTCATCAGGCATGCTCAGTTGAGATGGAGACACTGAAAGAATTTCATGTGCAAACTAAACACCACTCACCCCATGTCTTCTTGCTAACCTACATAACAGATTTCTCTAAATGTTGAACAGGATGGGAGTACAATGTAATTCTGCAGTGCCCCACAGGAAAGAGCCCTCATTTTGAATACATAACCACCCACAATCACTACTAAATTATGACAAATCAGAAGATAAATTAACTCAAAGGAAGGAAAGGAATTGTTTAGTGGTCCATAATTATATATATTAGAATAATGGAAGCAAAGGAGGATGTTTGAATATCAAACATTTCCCAACAGGGAAAGCTTGCAAGCCCCTTGCTTATTCTTACAGAACTAGATTGAAACTTTCTACAGAATATGCTTACATTTCCAGGAAGATGAAGATAATTTAGTATTTACTATCTCTAACCCAGGGCACTAGGAGGGACAGCAGCTGTGAATACCGGGTAGGGCTGCCAGATGTTTTCAATAAAAATACCGGATACACTTGACATTACATCACAATCTACATTACATCTTATTTAGAAAATACCAGACATTTATATTTTCTCAATTTGTTTCCCGAACAGAAAGCTCAACTACCGAACTGTCTGGTTCAAAACCGGACACCTGGCAACCCCAGTAACGGGACACTGCTTGCTTTTCTTCCGATGGCTCCCCTTGGCTGCAAACGGCAAACCAGAGCCAATGGGATCTGTGAGGCTCCGTGGCTGCAGAACCAGAAAATAAACAAACCGGAGTAGCCAGTTAGCAGGTTTCTCAGAGTGGATCCGCAGACCACTTTGAGAAACACTGTTCTAGAGCAATGGAAGAGCCCTTATGCATTTTGGCAGCAAATGTAAGCAAATAATGTAAAATAGAATGTAAAATGCGACTGAATGTAAAAATAACAATTTAGACATGCAACAAGTCAATTTGGGTGTGCAGCCAACGTGATTGGCCTTTCATTTGTGGTGACTGCACATGCATATTATGCATGCACTTGCACACACAGCTCTGAAAAGTCTGAAAATTTAGTCTTATGTGTACAGCCTTGACCTTGTATTTACAGCTTGATTACATGATACTTTTATTACAACATTTACAGTTTTATACACAGATAGCAAATACCTATAGAGGATTGTTTTCTGTTCTATATGGAAATCAGAATATGGTCAGTCTGTCTGGTTTGAACAACAAATTCAAACCACTCCTTTTATAGCATTCGCTGCTTTGTCTTGTAGCTCAATAAATAAATAAATAAATAAATAAATAAATAAACAACTTGCCATAACTTCTGTGTCTGAATAGTGTATGACCAAGTTATTAAATATTCCTTGCTGTTCAATGAGAAACAAAGTCATTTTCAATACAGAGAGTGTTAAATCAAGTGCCTGGTCCCATTGGGTGCTTGTTCTGCACTGTGTTTGATATTCTGTGACAAGTGATTGTGTGGGGATTTCACTGGATGCGAATGCTGAAAAAAAGCGTGTTTACTCTGCCATTTTTGCTTACTCATCCCAGTGGTGATTTCTCCATTCTCTCCCTTTGTGGACCTTAAAGAACTAAAGAAATCAGTTTAGCCCTCAGGCTTTAAGGGCTCTCCCTAGTTAACACTATCTCTTGCTGAGTAAATAAAAAGTTGCCTTTTGTTATGTCCATTTAATTAAACTTGGATTCATCTGCATTTTATTGCCATCTTTCTCCCATCTTTTTCTGGATTGGGAGGTTACATTTTTAAATTTATCTGGATATTTTGAGGTGTTATGACATTTCAGTGCTGTTTATATAAATATATTCCACAACTTATATACTAGTAAGATTATGCTCCTTGAATTCTTAATCGGGGGAAAAATATAAGGCCAGATCATGGCCCATTTTTACAATTCCAGTACACATAAAATTACTATTACTAGACAGCTGAGAATTTCTCACAGGGGAATCACTGAGTGATGTGAAGGCACCATAGCCAGGTCTGTGTTGCACTCTTACCCAACATATTGGGTCCACTGGGTGAACTGTGTTGAAGATCAAAAAGACAATGAAGTCTAATCAAATAGTAATGGTGGCTGACTTGTATGATTGCTTCTGAGAACAAACAGGCCTGGAGTATAGAAAAAAAGAGAGGAATGAAAGTCTGTTTTTTACTTTGTGGAGTCAGTAGAAAGGAACATAGATTGCAGCATGTAAAATGTAAAAGAGATATTAGGAAGGGATTTGAATGGCAAAGAGTGATAGAGCAAGAAAAATGTAAACACATCAGAAACAGGAAGCTTATGAGAAAATTTTTGAACTATCAGAGAATTAAGGGTGTAATTGTGAAAGATAAGGACATTGCAGGGAAAAGAACTAAGTTATTTGAATTGAGTTTAATTGTTAGAGTGATACCAACCTCAGCCCTACTCTTTTTAGACAAGAACACTGAGGTACTAAGTGGCAAAAGAGGACATGCTGGAGCAAGATGATAAATTAAACACCAATAATGTACCAGGGACAGATGGTATATTTCCAAGTAATGGAATTTATGAATGAAGTGGCTGAGCTATTACCAATAAATATTCAATATTATTACATTTATCTGGAAAACAAGAGGGTAGCAAACAGCATACATTTTTTTAAAAAGGCGTTGGGGTAATCCTGAGAATTACCAGTGAGTTTAATTTAAATACAAAGAAAATGGGTTGAACCAATAGAATGATTAAATGCCTACCAGTGGACACATATGATATGAGAGGGACAGACAGTCCTGGCTTCTGTAAAGGAAAATCATGCTTCTCTAATCTATTATAATTATCTGGGGAAAATAGTGAATAAAAGAAAATTCCCTAGTAAGGGGCTTTTAAGGAAACTAAGTTGTCATGGCATAAAAGTTTAAATACTGCCACATGGATTAGAAAGTGACTAAAAAGAAAAAAAACCCAGAGTAGGAATAGATTAATTTTCAACATAGTAAAAGGTTAATAGTTCTGATCATGGTTCTGTGTTATGGCCACTGTATTATATATATTAATGATTTTAAAAAGCTGCACAGTGAGATGTCAAAATCTGCAAATTACACACACTACAAATTATTCCCTCCAAGATTAATCAAGACAACAGAAGACTGTGAGGTGCTTCACCAACATTGGTTTGATGGGCAACAATATGATAGAAGAAAGCCCGGGCTGACAAATACAAGTTTATACATATTGGAGGAATAATACTAATTACTCATACACCAAGCTGGGTTCTGAAGTAATTGTAATCAGTAAACAATTGAAAAACAATGCATCAACTGAGAGAAAGATTTTTTTGTTTTTAATGCAACACACAGCCTGTGAACGCCGTTGTCACTAGATATCATTGAGGTTGATGGCTTTATAGGATTTGTGCAAAGATTGGACATTTATATGGATAATGAGAAATCCAGTTAACTTTAAAAAAGGGTGTGTCGGGGCACACAGCAAATCATGGATAAATTTGAAAGAAGCTTCATCTATCAGCAAATTATTCCAGTGTTGTCCACTATGACATTCCTTGCACCTTTCTTTGAAATGTCTAGTACTAACATCAGAATATTAGACAAGGTGGGAAAATGGTCTGATCAGTACAGCTGTTCCTCTCTTCCCAGTATAAATCTTTCTGGCTGCAATCTCTCATTCAGTAGTAATCCAAAAAAGTTTATGGTACAAATACATTCCAAATTATTTAAGATACTGGCCTAACTTTTGGGTCTATCAGTACAGAATGATTCAATACACTGACAATGACAGTATGAAATTTGCTCCCAATTTCAATTTCCTCTTCCATGTAACATTAAAAAGGAAAAAAAAAACCTTTAAAAAATTCCCTCTATAACCAATGAAACCTATCATCTGAGATGTAAAACTAATTGGCTGAATGACAATAGTAATCTGTTGTACATCATGAACCCAAGGTGAAAATAACATGTGACCCAAAACAGTCTAAGCAACTCATGCCAGCTGGTTCTATGGGCAAAAGTGAGAATGTTAATAAACACCCAAATGAAAGGAAGTTGTTGGATTGTAATTAACATATGCCATTAGTATCTGTCACTTTGGCCAGACACAGCAGACAGGCTGAATTCATACATACAAATGAGTGTCTGCCTGAATTCTACAGAGAAGAAAGAGAGATGATTTCATTGTAAGCGTCTGGTGCTGTCAGCAGCTTTAAATCACAGTGGGACTTAGTAACAAAAACAGTAAAGGCCATTGTGTTCTAGAACAATAATATGGCTTTTTAAAACCTCGTTGGATTTAATAAACATTTCTGCCTGTTTGTTCACTCCCCTCTTGCCATCAGAAATATTCTCTGTCATTTAAATATATGTGTAAATGACAAATACTGACCAGCAGGAAATATTTTTCATATGATGGCTTTTTCCAGGACCCTGCATCTGCCGCTCTTTTGCAACAGTTTCCAAATCCTTTGCCAAATAGAAAGGTGATGACAGCAGTCTCCTCGGTATCATTATCAATGTGCTTCCTAAGAATGCGATTAACAGCTTCTTGAAGACCTAAAATGGACCATGAGACTATATAAACCACCCACTAGCAGAGACGTTGTTCTGCTTTATAATGGGCCTGATGAACCCCTCTATTCTGCAGTGTGGAGGGGAGCAAAGCATATTAATCACGCAGCAATAGCCATGGGGAGACCACACAGAGTGGTAAGACAGCTATGCACTATATTGTTCCCTACCACAGCTACCACATTAATATTGTGCATATCAAAGAGCATGAAAAAGGGGCCATGGTGTGCCCGACGCGGGAGGGGGGACAGAGATTGGAAACTACCTTACTTGGTTAATGGCTCTGCAAGTTGATGTTGCTGCAAAAAAAGTTAACTCTTCTCTTATACTCTGTATCCTACAACACAGGGGTACTGCAAGAAGTCAGAACGTGTGTCAGATATGCTTCCAGTATGGAGAAAAGGAGGGCTACAAATAGCCTTGAGCAGCTCCTGCCTGTATGCCCTGTGATCCATCAGGTTTGGTGGTTAGTCCACAGATCTGAAGTCTACACATGGTTGCTCTGGCTATATCCCTCCTTTACTGGGAATCCATGGGATCTGAGGATGCAATGCACAGGGGTGGCGACTGCTCTAAAACTGTAGGCATTTTAAGGGAAGTCCTCATAGCCCATTTTTATCTGCAGAATTATGTGTTATTTGCTTTATGAAACTAATGCTGCTTTGTCCAAAGAGTCACAGTCACTGCGTAGAGGAGGACAGTGTATAGTACAGAAAGTGAGTGCCAGTTCATCCCCTTTTTCTGAAGGAAAGGGTTCAGCATTTTGTATACGAAAGATAAATTCCAATTTTATGAAGAGGGAACAAGCAAAACCTTCAATGAGCTTTGAATCAGAATTTTATTGAAGTCAATGTTAATCTTTCCATTGCCATGACTGGGATTTGGATGAAGCCTAAATTTAGTATCTTATGAAAACAAAAGTTGGTTCTGATAAAACATTTTAGGTGTGGGACAAGTTACAAATATCAGAAAACAGAGTCAGAGACTGAGGGTTAGGGAAATTAGAGTTTCCTGGGTTCTCATCTCACTGGACAACTTGTGCAGAAAGATGAGGTATAATTTTCTGATTATAAACTTGTTTTGGTGGTCAATACACTAGCAGTAAATGCAATAAAATTAAGTATGTGGGGTTTTTTTTACTGCTACCTTATTCACAAGTCCTTGTAATTTGCTGGAGCGGAACCAGTAATGATTCTGCTCTATTTTTGCTAGCAATCATTATCTTTATAGTGCTTTATATTCCTTAACTAAAGCTTTCCTCACTTCCAGGGGTTGAAAAATTGATACATGAAGATGAGCACATCATCTTATTGGCACAGCTTGAAAACTCCTTGTTAATTGCTAGGGTTCTGTTCTGATTCTAAAGAGCAATGCCAACAATTGAAGACTTAGCAATTTTAGTATCTCTCACAAAAAAAATCTCCATAAATTAGAAAACTAATTATTTAAAAAACCCAGCCAGAATATATTTTCTGAGCCTAATTTTAAGTGATTTTCTCGAGTCTTCCTGCAACTTTTAAAATATTTATTTACACAAGCAATTGATTTAAGTAACATCATCACCAAACACACTCATCTACATAGGATTTTAACATTACTATGTTCAATCTTTAAACTGCAGTGAAAAACAACAAAGTCAGAAAGGTCTGCGCTGTGCTCCAAGAAACTGGATTTATAGATCAGATTCTGCATTTCGGTGCATTTGGATAATACTTTGTCATATTTTATTAATTAAAATATGAGGTATGTGCAGCATTTTCTGTCGGAGGGTTATACGAGGACAGATGGTATGTAAGAAATTCTGTGGCATGGGGATTTTTTTACTTGCGTTTTGCAGTCTGCCAGGTTAACAGCTCAACTGATCTGCTGAACTGAAGTTTGTCATCTAGGATGACGAGAGGGCAAGTATGAAAAATCTGGACACTTTTTGAGGCCTGGAGGGTAATATTGCATTTATAAGGCAAAGCCCTTAATATTGGGATGGTCCCAATTATATCAGGACATCTGTTCATCCCATTAACATCTAATCTTCTTCCAAACTTTTCTAATTCTCTTGCTTGTTGACAATTAAAAAAACTGTTTTTACTAACTAGAAGACAAATCCTACAATCCTTACTTCAGACTTGCTCTGACTAACCTTCTATTATTAATGGACATTTTGCCTGAACAAAAGTTGTGTAACTGTGCAATACTTCCACCATTGAGCCTGCTTCTTCTTCCATTATAGTCATCAGTTTTGTACTGATGTAATTCCACTGACTTCTCTGGGCTTAGTCCCAATTTACACCAAAGTAAGAATCAGGCCAATGTGTTCAAAGTACATAGCGATAGGTTACATTTGTCTTTCTGACCTCCCCCAATTTACCACATCTACTAGTGACCTCTGCTGGGTAAAATAGGACACTAACTCAAGTGGTTCCATTCTGGAGAGAGGAAGAATTCACAACATTAAACTACTCAATAAATAAGGCTTAGTGTTCTAGCTTAGACATTGTATCAGTATCTATCACATCAGTACCTCAACATGCAACACCTGCTTTAGCTGAATTGTAAGAACATACTTGCCAGAACTATGTAACTGGCATAACCCAAAGGGCACACTGCAAGATGATGCTACAAGGACTTTCATAAAGAGCAGGAATTTTATAAAGACTAAAAATGCTGTCAGATTGCCAGGAGGAAATAATATCCTGGTAAGATTGTTTTTTGATGAATGTTCGCCTTTTCTTTCAGACAGATTGCAACAGCATGAATTTTTTCGTGACAGATTAGCGAGTCAAGTAGGAAACTACTTTTGCAAGCAGAGCAGGCACTTTCTGGCAGAACACTAAAGAAACCTCTTCCATGCTGTTTAACTCTTACCCGGTGATTGGACTCCAATGGCTTCGTTCTGCTCTCAATTATATCAGCATAAGATGCTGACCCTAAAATGGATCCTTACTCCTGCACAGAATACCATAGACTGAAATGAGAGCCCAATGGCAGAAAAGTCCACAGTTTTAGAACACATTGCGGGACAGGAACTGATTTTAGGGGTAATCCCACCAAAATCAGTGAAGTTCAATTGCTATCAAACTGGTTTAAGTGAGATCAGAACAGGCCCAGTGTGTCTACTGGCAAAAAAAAAAAAATATATATATATATATATATATATATACACATTTTCTCTATATTGTGCTCTTTCTTGAGCTTTCTACGGTCTTTTTTCTTGTTTGATTTGATTCATGAATGCCGTTTTCACAAGAGTACAATTCTTCAGAAGTGCAACTGTCAAAAGCATGAAAAAGAGAAGGAATCAGGTGAAAAGTTCCCTTGGGCAGTAGATTTAACCTTGAAATGCTCATATTGATTATTGTTTAAGAGTGATCATACAGTAGTATCCAGATGGCCCATTGTACTGGGTGCAGTACAAACATACCAGAAGGCAGGATTCCAGCTCTATACAGTTCACAGTCTAAGGCTCTAATCCTGCAAACACAATGTGTTTAACTTTAAACTCATGAGTAATCCCACTGGCTTCAAGAGAACTACTCACATGCTTAGCATTAAATAAACATGTGTGTAAGTGTTTGAAATGACAAATCACCGGGCCCTTCTTCTGCCATGTAATGGCTTTAATACACTGTGATTTTATATGGCTATTTAATTCTGAAGAGCAAATGTACTGTTGTAAGCACTGTACCAGGTAATATGCAATGCAGGTAGGCTCCAAAGGATTTCATTTTTATTTGTCATGTACTTTGACAGATATTAACTGCAGGATCTAACTAACGACAAAAAGTGCAACAGTTTTCTACAAATGTACCACGTATCTAATTTACTCTCACCATGCACTTTGATTAATAACCTAATATTTGACTATTAACTTAGCTTTTTCTATTAATTTGGGGTCAAGGGCAAACCAGACAATTTATTGTTGACACATAGGGCCAGGCTTTCAGACATGCTCAGAAGGCCCAGTTAGGCAAGTAACAGTCAGATTTTCAAAGTGTTTGGCACCAGATATACGGATATATTTGGAAACTTCTGCCACTTATTTTGATGCCCATGTGGAAGCTGAGGTCTCTGGGAAAATCTGTCCCTGACTGGTAAATTTGTAATCTTTCTAAGTCTATATATGCTGTCCACTTGCCATGGATTTGCATTTAAGTCTTTTAAAACAAATATTGTGGTGACTAATTTATTATGTAACAGTTTATTATGTTACAGTCATGAACACTGAGAATGAAATCCTCATGCACCGATTTCCTCCCTGTCAAGGGAGAGCCACATCACCTGATGCAGGGGGACTTATAAGTTTAACCGCACAGACAGAAGGCTTGCTTTAGAACAGGGCTACTCAACACGCGGCCCACGGGCCACACGTAGCCCACGGCCTGTTTGTTTGTGACCCATTGTGTGGTTTGGGTTTACGCAGGGCTCAACACGCGGCCTGCGGGTGGGAGCCAAAACAAAAAAGTAGTCAATATAATGGTCTTCTGTTGATATGTGTTAAGTAGTTACATTCCTGGACTGTCATTGGTCATTAAAAGTGCTGTCATATGGATGTAAATCAGGTAAATATTGCATTTTATTAATATCAGCAGAACTGACTTAAATGGGGCCTGCGTGTTGTGTAGTCTTGCCTTATTCTTTGTATTCGTGCCCCTCAGTGTGAAAAAGCTATTTGCTTATATTTGCATATTTATTTATATTTGCATGTATATGAAACCATACGTAAGTTGCAGCCCTCGGCATGTGCTGTGAATATCATTATGGCCCCCAGGGCTTCCAAAGCTGAGTAGCCCTGCTTTAGAAGGATAAAATAGGGAGCTCCCTGTAGAGTGGAAAAAAGTAAAAGTCAGTTCAAGGCAGCCTCACTTACCCTAGCAAGGAGAGGGCTAAGGAGGATCTATGGAGCATCTTTATGTTAGAAGTAGAGAATGGAGCATTAAATGTTAAAAGTAGAGAATGGAGTGAATAGAGGAGACCCAGTTCAGTTTGGGGCTGACCAGACAGGAGAACAGAGCTCTACTTCTCCCTTGGTGAGGAAAACCTGGCTTCAGCCAAGAGCCTGCAGGAACATCTAGACTCTGTTGCTCTTTCAGGATACTGGAAGTATCCCAAAATAGTAACGTTGCATCTTTAAAAGTGCCCGCTATGTCCCAAAATAGCAAGCGTGCTATTCCGGCATCCCTATAACCCTCATTCCATAAGAGGTAAAGGATTTGTTGGAATAGTGCCTTATTTTGAAATGTGGTGCTGTGTGAACAGCGCCAAATTTCAAAATAAGCTCCTTTGATTTAGACTCAAAATAAGCTACATAGCGCAAATCGCATAGCTTATTCTGACAGAAGGGTGCTATCTAGATGCACCCTGAGACAGCATGCTGCCTGGACTTGCCTCCCGATGGATGGGCTGACAAGCCCTAAAGAGAAAGGTGGGGTCTTGCCAAAGGCTCCATGGATGACCCTGGTTTTGAGTTTTTTCCAACTTTAGTACTCCAAAAAGGATCCCCCTAGACAGACACATGAGAAGCATCATCAGAGAGACTCCATGACAGAATGAGTCTCTGTGCCCATCCCCTTGGAGCAACACTGAGGTGGGCATTGTTACGTTGACACATAGTTCCACACAGAGTATAATTGCTTTAGCTGGAATGTGTCTGTGTGCTGACTGTATATATGATAGTAGAAAAAGAATACAGAAACTGTGTGAGACATGGCCTGGAACAAGCAGGTCACCCTGAGTTTACAGGCAATGGATTCTGGTTTAGGAATAAGACCAAAGGACAAAAATGGAGTATAAGGGTGCATCTACATTACACCATAGCTTGAAATAAGATATGCAATTTGAGCTACGCAAATTGCATATCTTATTTTGATCTTATTTTGAAATAGCTTATTTCGTAATTTGGTGTTGTCTACATAGTGCCCAATTTCAAAATAACCCGCTATTCTGAAACATCTCTTATTCCTTGTAGAAGGAGGTTTACAGAGATGTTGAAATAGTGAGCCTGTTATATTTTGAAATAACAGATTTGCTGTGAAGATATGGGATAGCTATTTCGGGATACACCAGTATCCCGAAATAGTGCTGCAGTGTAGACATAGCCTAAAGGATTCCATCCAAGTGTCCTGTTTTGCTTTATTCTATAGACTGTCCAAAATTCCTGTTTTTCTTTGGCTGCTCCACCTGTGATTCTGAACTCTGTGTGGTGTGATTTTGTGAGGCTAGAGCCACAATGGTGGCACAAATGCTGACTCAGCAGCAAGGAACTAATGTCAGTGAACTGCACCAGGTCACTTCACATAGGAGTAGGACCTGGTGGTGCCAAGTTCTCGGGAGCAGGCAGGCACCCTTTGAGGCCCTACTACAGGATCTAATTGGACCTGTGAATGGGCAAGTGTGGAGACTATTCTTGTCACTAAGAATTCTGCACCTCAGTAAATGAGACAGGGAATAATAGCATAACCCTGCTAAGAAGTTAAATCTACTACACCTTTGAGATTTGCTGATTCAAATGAGTCAACTGGATATAACCATCCTTGAGGTCAGAAGATAACCGGATGTGTTGGAATATTGAAGCTGGAGAATCTGCTCGATCTATAATTTCTAGTTAATCCTTATAAAAAGGTAGAAAGAATGTGTTCTGTTTTTATCTCTGTCACAGGAAGCCAGGTAGGTATGGGCTGGGGAAGATTCTAGGCCTTAGCTCTACCATGAAGCAGAGAGAGAGAGTAGTGTTAGTGACAATGTAACCCATGTGCCTAGTGTGGTTCACTGTCCCATGCAGTAGCACCTAGACCACAGCAACAGCTAAGACCAAGGGACCTCTACAGCATGGGCTGACAATCAGCTGGCCTTTGGGTAGCGACGCTACAGAGGTCTTAGGTGCAAATCCACCTGGTGGTGGTTACAACAACATTATTCCTTTTCATTATTAAAAATTCCTTGTTCAACATTAAAAGAAATTGGGGTTGTTGGTTTTATTTGTGAGTCTTTCCCATTGTCGCATGACAGTAGGGTATTCTCATTATGATTGTTGCCTCCTTTCATGACTTTTAATGCAATTCTCACATTTGGTCTTTCTCAGGAAATCCCAACTACTGGAGCCAGGTGATAACTTGATAAGCTTAGATTTCACTTTGTATTTTTTTAAGTAAGTTTCTAATTATCATGGTTGCAGAAAAAAAGCTTGAAAATGTGACCTCTAAATTCCCAGAAACTCAGAAGGCAAATAAAAAGACCCAAATTCTACTATTATTTTTAAGTCACATGGCAGTTTAGCCAATCACATGGTTTTAGGAGACCTGACTTCTGATTTTTGAGTTAACAATACTGGCTGATATAGCATTATCCCATGGAGAAAGTATCCACCATTAAATCTTGGAAGAAACAAGTTCATCTTAGCAGACTTTTCAATTCTATGTTGTAGCCCTTGCCATGCTATACTACTCCCACTTTGTCATGTACCCAAAACATTCCACCATCAAGATACTTTGGAATGCATTTACATTTTTAAAGTATATAGATTTTTTTTTATTTCAAGGATGTATTATTCAACATCATCCCTTAACTATAATTTGCTTGTCATTAATGTGCCTTTGAATTCAAGATATAAAAATGACTATATTCTTTTATCACTACTACTTTTCTCTTGGTTCAAAGAATAGATTATAACAGCTTTCAACGAGGAAAGTGAGTTATGAACCTTGGCTAAGATTTTTTCAAGTAATTTTGGGGTGCCAACTTGAGACGCATCACAGGACCTGGTTTTTCAAAGCACTTTCTAAAACTCATATCCCTTTAAGATATATCACATTGGGCACCCAAAAAACACTAGTGACTTCAGAAAATCTTGCCTCCTGATCCTAATTTCACTGGCGGGGAATAAGCAGGGAGAATAAGATGGGTGTTATTGAAGGTTGCAAGTAGAACAGAGGGATATTGGAGATATATACAGAGATGTAATAATCCTACCACTTCTGGAATTATCTACAATGTCTTCCTGAAAAAAATGAAGTAGTGAGCATCTGAATTTCTATTGTTTAAAAAAAAAAGTAGAAAAGGGGACTTTCCTGTCCTTTTTTTGTTTCTTAATAAGATTAAGAAACAAAAAAGGGCACAAACCTATTGTTGTTTTCCTTTACCTTTGACCAGCCTTTGTTTCTTACTACAGGTTTGCACCCTCGGGACCTGAGCCATCCCGGACCAGGGAAGGTCAATGCTCCACTGCTGCCAGCTTCTTTCCCTGGGGCTCTCAAGGCTGAGGTTTCTCACCCTACCGCTTCCCCGCTAGTACTAGTTCAGCCAAGGCTCCCTGCTCGCTGCCCCCAGGGGTTCTCCAGCCAGGGCCACCTGGCTGCCGCCAGCCCCATTAAACCACTGCTGGCTCTGGTACCTCTGGGGGTTCCTCAGGGTTTCCTGGCCTGAAGACTGTCTGGCTGCTGCCTGCCCTGCTGCTGCGACCAGGCTCCACTGCCCCCAGGGGGTTCCTGGCCAGGGCTGCCCAGCCACCGCCAAACCCACTGCCACTGGAGGGTTCCTGGGGTTTCCTAGCTAGGGCCATCAGGCCAGCTCTGCTGCTACCAGGGGGTTCCGCTGCTGGGGCCAGGATTCCTGGCTGCCTGGCCCCACTGCCAGGGTTCCCTGGCCAGGGCTCCCGGGATGCTGCATGGCCCTGCTGCTGCCAGGGAGTTCTCAGGGTTCCCCAGACAGGGCCTCCTGACTCCACTGACTCTGGGAGTTCAGTGGCTAGGGTGGAGCCTCCCAGATGCCATCTGGCCCAGCTGACACCAGGGTTCCCCTGTCTAGCTGCTGCTGGCCCAGCCAGGACTTTGCAGAGCTTGCTCTCCCGGGGCTCTTTAGTCCAGCAACATCCATGGCCTTGCTGGACCACGGATGTTCCTGGACCAGAGAGTCCCGGATTTGGGAGGTTCAACCTGTGCTCAGTTTTTCCAATCTTTTTAACTTTTCGTAAGATTGTGCTTCCCCCTCTCCTTTTATTCTTTTGTGATAATGATAAATTCCAGCACCCACATGACTATATTGTTTCAAGTTAACTATAAACTCTCCTGGGCAAGGGCTGAGTTAGCATCTGTTTCAGTGGAGCTCAGTGTTACCATAAGAAAACAAACAAACATTGCTTTTTAAAATAATTCTAGATGGGACTGTCAATTAATCACTGTTAACTCACTTGGTAATTCTCAAAAATTAATTGTGATTAAAAAAATTGATCACAGTTTTAATCATATAGTTGAACAACAGAATGACAATTGAAATGTATTAAATATTTTTAAATAAATTGATTCCAGTTACACAGACTATAAAGTGCATATTATTTTATTACAAATATTTATAGTCAAAATGATAAAAAAATAGTAGTTTTCAATTAACCTCAAACACATACTGTAATGCACTCTCTATTGTGAAAGTACAACTTCCATATGTAGAATTTTGTGTTACATAATTACACTCAAAACAAAACAATGTAAAACTTAGCGCTTAAAAGCCCATTTTATCCTACTTCTTGTTCAGCCAATTGCTAAGACAAACAAGTTTGGTTACATTCATAGTATATAATGCTGCTTGCTTCTTATTTACAATATCACCAGAAAGTGAGAACAGGCATTCACATGTCACTTTTGTAGTTGCCATTGCAAGCTATTTACATGTCAGATATGCTAAAACATTTGTATGTCCCTTTAGGCTTTGGTCACTGTTCCAGAGGACATGCTTCCGGACTAATGACACTTGTTAAAAAATGTGCTAATTAAATTTGTGATTGCACTCCTTGGAGGTGAATTGTATGTCTCCTGCTCTGTTCTACCTCAATTCTGTCATGTATTTCATGTTATAGTAGTCATAGATGATTTATAAGCACATGTTGTTTATTTTAAGAGCACTTTCACTGCAGATCTGACAAAACTCAAATAAGGTACCAATCTGAGAAGTCTAAAGATAGTTTCAACACTCAATTCAAGGTTTAAGTGCCTTCCAAAATCAGAAAGGGATGTGGTGTGAAGCATGCTTTCAGAGGTCTTAAAAGAGTAAAACTCCAATGGAGAAACTATAGAATCCAAACCAAAAAAGGAAATAAGCCTTCTTCTGGTGACATCTGACTCACTTGATTAAAATGAACATGCATTGGCCCACACTGATTTGGACTGTATTGAGCAGAACCCATCATCAACATGGATACATATCCTCTGGAATGGTCAGTGAAGCATGAAGGGAATATGAATGTTTAACTCGTCTGGCATGTAAATATCTGGATATGCTGACTAAAACAATGCCTGTTCTTATTTTCAGGTGATACTATAAGCCAGAAATGGCCAGCATTATCTCCTGCAAATAAACAAACTTGTTTGTTTGAATGATTGGTTGAACAAGAAGTAGGACTGAGGGAACTTGTAGGCTTTAAATCTTTCAGTGTTTTATTTTTGAATGAAGTTATTTTTTGTACATTCGTAAGTTCAACTTGCATGATAAAGAACTTGCACTACAGTACCTCTATTAGGTGAACTGAAAAAATACTACTGCTTTTGTTTTTACAGCATTTTGTATTCTGTGTTGTAACCGAAACCAATATAGTTGAAAATGTAAAACAAAAATCCAAAAATATGTAAATAAATGATATTCTATTATTGTTTGACAGCACAACTAATCACGATCATTTTAATTGCTTGACAGCCCTACTCATAAATCATCATTTTATTTAAAAATAGATTAGGGACTTATCTGCTGATTAACACATCTGTCCAGTTACCTAACAAGAATAACTATGTTTTGCAAGCTGGATGTGTGGGTGTGGGTAGGAGGGCAATATTCCTCTGGGTATTTGATCTCTAGCCTATTGTGCTTGCATTTTAAAATGCTAAGGATACCATGCTTGAATTTAATGTTTTTTTCTGTGTAACATTTTTACATTATGTCGCCAAATGACATACTTGCAAATAGCAGCATTTAATTGAAATGGAAAATGATGCAATTCTCACCAAGAAAAACTAACGTAAATGTGAAAAATTGGACAAAATAATATCCAAGGCACACGCTTCTTTCCTCTCCTCTCTCCCCCTTCTAAATATAATTCAAAAGTCACTTTGACCTTCCTGTTTCATTTTTACATATATTCAAACTTGATAGTAGCTTCTTCCTTATACAGTAATTCCTCATTTAACACTATAGATATGTTTCAGAAAATGATCGTG
>CM057845.1:262909664-262927805 GCA_030068395.1 Apalone spinifera
CCCCCCCCCATGCTGTGCCACCCCCAAAGGTTCTACCCCCAAACCATCCTTTCTACCCAAGCTCCTCAGACTGCTCATTCCTACCATAGACCTGAGCTCGTAGTATCCGTTCTCATAAAACGCTGCCCCTCCACCCCCCTTGCTCCACTTCTTCCTCTGTCACTCATCCAGTAAAACGTGTGGGATTAGCAACGGTCCTTGACCCTCCTTGTTCCAGTGCCGCTGGCCTGAACTAAAACTGGTTCCTGCCCAGCGGAGGTGAGGGCACAAGGCCTAACACTTGAGAGATGCTCTCAGGAGACAGGAAGGGGTGCAGCTAGCCCTGTAACCTGAAACAGGACCTGAGGAGAAAGGGCAGACGGACTCTAGTTTAACAATCAGGGATTTCCTTATCCTGTGCTAGTATCACACATGCAACCCTGGGACTTACATGACTGTTAGGCCTCTACTTAGACTGCTGTGTGATGAGGATGCTAAAGTGATGCATCACCAATCTCAAGACTGCTGGAGTGTCGCTACTTCTCGCCCGTGAATTAATTCAAATTAGCTCGGGAAATGGGCCTCTCAGACTTGTAGTGCCCTGAAATTATGCTTCTCGGATGCAGACATGTTAATTAGCAGCTCATTGTGATGGCCTTGCCCTGTTTGGCTAGAGGTGTGCAGAGGGGATATAAATACTACAACCTGTGGCAGCTTTTAGAGATTTGCCTTCAGCTCAAGTAGCTGAGTTATTGATATTGGTTCCCAGGGTCTCTGACTCATGTCCCTAGGTTCCTCACAGACTGAAGCAGCATCACTTATGAGACAATGAGGTGTATTTGTTGCTGAGAACTCTGGGCGGGAGGAGGGGGGGAATCTATCACCAACTTTTCACAACATTTTTATGGAAGCAAAAAGATGTGTTTTGTGTCACAGTCCACTCTTCCCTTATCAAACTCCAGTGAGCCCCTTAAATCTGAAAACCAGCATCTTGGAAAAGAACTAAGCAGGCTGGTGTTTTGTTACCTCATCATCTGTTTCAACCCACATCCCTGCATCTGACATTTCCTGAAGATTTACTGTGCAGTTCTGCTCTGAAAAATTGACTTCATAAATATGGGACTGCACAATATCATTATTGGTCTCAATCATTTCTACATCAAATGTGTTCACATTGCTAGCAATTCCCCAGCCATCAGCCCTTCAAATTCTATCTGGGATATGAAAGTAAAACTGAATTTTTACAGGTTCCTGTACAACTCTGAGGTTACTTCTAGACTACAGGCTTCTTGCGCAAGAAGGTTTTTGCAGAAGAGATCTTCTGCAAAAAACTTCTTGCACAAGAGCACATTCACACTAAAAAAGTAAGAGAGTGTCCAGACTGCATAAACACTCTCTCACAAGAAAGCTCTCATTGCCATTAATAGAATGGCCACCAGGGCACCTGTGCTTCTTTTGAGCTCTTGCATGAAAGGGAGTTATTCCTCATAGAAAGAAAAATACTTATACCGCAAAAAGTCCTCTGTTCTGTCAATTCACTGTAAATTTACTTGCACAAAAACACACTTGAGGTATGGACACTCCGTGGGTTTTTGCACAAAAACCCTATAGTGTAGGCGTAGCCTGATTAATATATATTGTGCAGCCAGATTCTTCCTACACTTTTTAACTATTTCTTGTGATAGCTACACATACTGTAGCACAAAAATCTCTCGCGCAAAAGGGATCCGAAGAGGAAATGTAAATGAGAGTGTGGCCTATGCAAATGAGCGCTCCATTTGCACTTCCTCTTGTAGAAGAGGCTTGCAGTATAGACACAGCGTAAGAGGCGTATTAATATAACAGTGCAGCTGATTTGAGTTCTCTTTGAAGGTAAAGCTTCTGTTGAGTAAAATTTGAGGTAGACCCAGATCAGGACCCCAGATCTGACCAGCCACCAATGGATATCCACTTTATGCCGATAACACTTATTTCCAGCCTAGCATGGACAATCTTCGCCCCAGACCTGCATGACTGAATTTTGCTGTTTGACCTCCATCTCTGAGTAAATCATGAATGCTCAACTTGAAACATATGTTTCCAGAGAGACAAACAAAAGAAACATTTTATGCATCCCTGGTTACACCCTCATTTATGCACACAGAGACAGATATAAAATCAGTGAGTAGATATTCTACAAGTGGCTTAGAGACATGATAGCATGGTGATCAGTACTTTAGAATCGTAGACTCATAGAGCTGGAAGAGACCTCAAAAGGTCATCATGTCCAGCCCCCTGCCCAAGGCAGGGCCAATCCCAACTAAATCAACCCAGCCAGGGCTTTGTTAAGCCGAGATTTAAATACCTCTAGGGATGGAGATTCCACCACCTCCCTAGGGAACCCATTCCAGTGCTTCACCACCCTCCTAGTGAAATAGTTTTTCCTAATATCCAACATAGACCTCCCCTGCTGTAAATTGAGAATATTGCTCCTTGTTCTGCCATCCATCACTACTGAGAACAGCCTTTCTCCATCCTCTTTGGAACCTCCCTTCAGGAAGTTGAAGGCTGCTTTCAAATCCCCCCTCACTCTTCTGCAGACTAAACAAACCCAAATCCCTCAGTCTCTCCTCATCGGTCATGCGCTCCAGCCCCCTAATCATTTTGGTTGCCCTCCGCTGGACCCTCTCCAATGCACCCACATCCTTCCTATAGTGGGTGCCCCAAAACTGGACACAGTATTCCAGATGTGGCCTCACTAGAGCCAAATAAAGGGGAATAATCACTTATCTGGATCTGCTGGCAATGCTCCTCCTAATGCACCCTAATATGCCATTAGCCTTCTTGGCTACAAGGGCACACTGTTGACTCATATCCAGCTTCTCATCCACTGTAATCCCCAGGTCCTTTTCTGCTGAACTGCTACTTAGCCATTCAGTCCCCAGCCTGTAACAACGTTTGGGATTCTTCCGTCCCAAGTGCAGGACTCTGCACTTGTCCTTGTTGAACCTCATCAAATTTCTTTTGGCCCAATCCTCTAATCTGTCCAGGTCCCTCTGGACCCTATCCCTGCCCTCCATCTTATCTACCTCTCCCCCTAGCTTAGTGTCATCTGCAAACTTGCTGAGGGTGCAATCGATCCCCTCATCCAGGTCATTAATAAAGATGTTGAACAAAACTGGTCCAAGAACTAATAGTTGGGGTGCTCCGCTAGAAACGGACCGCCAACCTGACATCGAGCCGATTGGGCCCGACAGTCTAGCCAGCTTTCTATCCATCTTACAGTCCATTTATCCAATCCATACTTCCTTAACTTGCTGGCAAGAATATTGTGGGAGACCATATCAAAAGCTTTGCTAAAGTCAAGGTATGTCACATCCACTGATTTTCTGTGTCTTTAATAAGGCTTCTTTAAAATACTGCCAGTTCTACATATTATTATTATTACTACATCACCATAATACCCAATATGTACCAGGCTCTCAAATGCAAAGAAATATGCAATACCTATTCTAAGGGATAAACATTTGCCTGGTCTAATAATCTATATATTGTTGCAAAGTTCTGGCCATGCCCCATTGGAATCACACTACAGGTGGATAATATTAGCCTCAGAGACTGGTTGTGGTCTTATTCACAACCCCTTTCTTTTTATAGGAGGCAGGGTCCACCACTTAGTGAGCCATACTCATCAGAGGCAAGTCCATGGTTTTGGGGTGATAACCCCCTCGATAGTCCTGGTCTCCCTTCTTGGGACAGGCTCTGTGTTGGTGTGGGGGGGAAGGTTTTGGGGGGGAACCTGGTGTTCCCCTACTACTACTCCAGATTCCAGCCCAGGGACCCTAAAGTAGCAGCACCAGTCAAGGTTGTTTTTCCTTCCAACTTAGCAGCTTTTTCCCTGGGCCACTTCTCCAAACAACCCCTCCAAAATGTCTCCATCTGGTATCTGTTAAACAGCTCTCAGTTCACACACAGCTTCTTGTTCTCGTTCTCGTTCTCGATCTCAGTCCATCACTCTTTGTCTTCCTCTTCTCCTTATCTAGGGGAGGTCTTTTAAAGCAACTCCATTGGCTGTAATTGGCTTCAGGTGTTGAGTGACTGGCCTGTGGGAGCAATCCAGTTAATTATCCCCAGGGGTTTTCCTCCCTTCCTTTTATTGCAATAGTCTCTAGTAGTTTACTCTGGAAAGAGAAAACCACTTATCCAGTGCCCTGTATTCCTGCCTTCCAGCAGATTGTGGCAAGCTGCTGGCTTAGGTCTGTCACAATGTGTAGTTTTGATACACACTTTTCTGGTATTTTCTATCTGAAATCCTCCTCAATCATTTGGTTGATTTACTTTGTCCTGTGTAACCTGTCATAATCCAAACGTGTTGAATAGCAAATCTATGAAACAACAATTACTTCTACCATTCTCCTTTCTAAAATGGAAAGCAAAAATACCAACCCAGGTAAACAAAGTCACACTAGCTCATACTGAGCTAGTGCACTAAAAATAGTAGTGTGGCCATTGCAGCATGGGTGGCAAATCTTTGGGTCAGTGCTCAGGTGGTTAGCCTGAGTCTCTACTAGAACCACAACCACCACACTGCTGGCACATAAGCACAAACCTTGCTAGCATCAATCTGCCTACCAGGCTGGCAGCTCTCTCCTATCTGCATAGGGTCCTACCAATAAAATCATGGGATTTTTTAAATGGTTGATTTCATGATTTCAGCTATTTACATCTGAAATCTCATGGTGTTGTAATTGTCAGGGTCCTGACCCAAAAAGGCACTGTAAGGAGATCAAAAGTTATTGTAGGAGGGGTTGTGGTACTGCCACCCTTTTTTCTATGCTGCTGGCAGCAGAGATGCCTTCAGAGTTGGGCAGGTGGAGAGCAGTGGCTGCTGGCCAGGAGCCCAGCTCAGAAGGCAAAGCCGCCACCGCCAGCAGCAGCAGCAGCAGCAGAAGCAGCAGCAGCAGCAGCAGCACAGAGGTAAGGATGGCATGGTATGGTATAGCCACTTGTAATCTCTGCAGTTGCCTGCAGAACTGGGCCCGTCTGTCAGCAGCCACCACTTTCCAGCTGCTCAGCTCTGCAGGCAGCAGCACAGAAGTAAGGGTAGCATGGTATGGTATTGTCACCCTTACTTCTGTGCTGCTGATGTGCTGTTGATGGCTGAGTGCCAACTTCCAGGCCTGCCAAAGTTGGAGGGGGGAGAGAATTCTCGTGAATCACGCAACTGCCGTGATTCAAAAGGGCCACTATCATAGCAGTCACTAGTCATTGCCCCTACCATAGCAGTGGCAACAGTTGGAGCCCCAGGCTTTTTACATTGCTGCTGGAACTCTTTGCAACTTGCTCCAGGTGGCACTGAAGGCTGCCGGGGGAAGCTGGCTCCCAGTCCCCCCCTACCACCCAAGGCCCTTCCCCTTCCTGAGGGGTGCAGAGCTAGCCATCTCCACCCAACACTGCCCAGGGCCCAGCAATTCTATTGGCCCCCCTGTCACTTTCAGGGCTGGGTACCTGGCCAACAACTGCTGCTCTCCAGCCAACAAGCTCTGAAGGCAGTGCAAAAGTATGGGTGGCAATACCATGGCCCCTCTAAATAATCTTGCAACCCCCTGCAATTCCCTTTTGCATCAGGACCCAGAATTTGAGAAATGTGGGTCACTCCTGTGAAATCTGTACAGTGAAGGGTAAGAGTACACAAGAGAGCAGATTTTATGAGGGAAGACTTGATTTCATGATCAGTGACATGTTTTCATAGCTGTGAGTTTAGTAGGGCCCTAAATATTGACTCTGTCCTTGTGGCAGTCTGAAGGCAAGTGAATAAGTCTCTTCAAAAGGACAATAATGCACAGCATCCAGAATGCATTAAGAAACCAAACCTAGCACAATAATAAAACAAACAAAAAACTTTCCCAAATATTGTGAAAGCAAAATATTCATCCTTAGCAACATAATTCAAAACTGGTGGTAACACTGGAAAAACAACCACAAAAATGCACATCAAAGAAATCCCTGGAGCAATTTACACCCATCAATTAACAAATCCAGGGAGGCTACATTCAAAAAGTTACCATTCATCACAGTAAAAGGAAAGAGGAGGTTCATGAAAAGGAGAAACCACTGCAAGCTATTACTGCAGAGTAAAAGCAGCAATTGAAGAGCAACATGAGGATATAAAAGACAAACAGGATAATTTATTTCAAAACAGTAAAAACCAAGGAGACAGTCTGGATGTAAGTATGTGTGAGAGAAGTATGGGATGTGGGGTTCTGTAAAGCTTTTATTGCCACAATTTTGAGGTAACCATGTTATAAGTTTTCCCAACCAATGGCAATAATTGTTTATAGCACCCCATGGTGTTATACAATCCACTGATAGCATGTGGATCAAATTTCCTTCAGGAATAAGTGAGTATAGTCAGCGTGGCCTCTGTATTCTGATGTACTCTACAGGTTCTTTGGTTTTCTCTCTGGTTTTCTTTCAAATTGATCAAAGTATCTGGATATAACAAGGTCATTTGTACTGGAGAAGCTTAGGGTGTCCTTCACAAGCAATGCAATATCAAGTCTACTTATTTACTGGCTTGACATTTACACCAGTTTACAGAATGTCAGAATCCATCTGATAATTTAAGACAGAAAGCACTACCATTCCTATCTGCACAGTATCCAGGCTACCACTGGGATCTCTACAAGTAGCACTGTTATCAGTGCCTGGACTTTATCAAGTATCAAAACTTTCTAGACAACATGTAGAGAAGTTCTTGTTCTCAGTCTGTTTTAACAAGTAAAAAGACCCAGTAAATGACACTGATCTACATAAAATGTGGATACCTGGTTCAAAATCCAAAGTCTTTTTTGCCTTTTTTCCCTAATTTGTATTTAAAAAAAAAAAGTTCTACTTTAAATTCCCCCGGATTGTAGAGAAAAGATTATGAGGCCTAATGGAATAGAATTAGGCTCTGATTCAGCAAAATACTTAAGAGCATGTGTATTCCCATTGGGACCACTCATATACGTAAGTGTGGTCCCATGGTGATCCATGGGAATACTTATGGACTTAAAAGTTAGATCCATACTTGGGTATTTTGCAGAATAAAGATCAAAATGTTTTCTTTCTCAGCATGGTAATATGTTCATATTCTTTGGCAGTTGTATTTTCAGAAGAATTTTGTCATTCAGTATCTTTTAGCCTCAGAGAGGCCAATTTTTAAGTGTGGATGCTTTAATAAAACATAATTTTTGATAATCAAATCAGCACTTAGGCATGCTGAGCCCCCACATTTATCTACATTCAAAAAAAGGAATTGGATAGTCATGTGGTTTTTAAGAATATCTAGAATTATAATTCTTGATGCTAACATAAAAATTGGCAGGTACACTAAATCTCATAGTCCGTGTGTTAAACCAATCAGTACTAGGGAAAACAAAGAGATAATTTCAGTGTGGGGGTGCGTGGACTATCTTACAATGCAGTGCTTATATCTTCCTCTGAAGCAGACTTGATGGACTAGTAGGTTCAATTAACCTCAGATCTGAAGCAGTATGGCAATTCCGGTGTCCATTTCTGCAGAATATTTTGAATAGAGAGGTGGGGTCAAAATATTTTAAACAAACAAATAAATAACTTTGTCAAGAACATAAATTTAATTTACAATTTTTTTTCTTTTTCAGGAATTTATCAGTAGTCTGATGTTTTAAAATATTAGTAATTTTGAAAATTATCCACATATTTACAAGTCAACAACTGTATAAATACAATAAACATGTATCTGAAATATTGTTACTTTTGTATTTACCATCATCCTATATGGGAAGATTAATAAATTAACAATGTAGCCTAAAATAAACATAATACAGTAATGAAAAGTTGGTTGTTTGATTTTTAAGAAAAAGAAAAGTAGGGAAGAATGCAAGCCTTTTCACCCACCCAAGTATAAACTGTTACATGTGTAAAAATTGTGTAGTGTAATTTTGTGGAGGGAAAATGTTCAATATTATAAAGATATAAAAACTACACCGAAAAGTAGCCATGTTATGAAAGGCTAGCAACTTAAATAGCCACAAATTTAACAATTCTGCAAGAATGAAAAAATTGTCTCTTAAGAGAGGAATTCGAATTATAGAAACTTGGAATAAAAAGTGTTTGCATTTGTTTCTAAATCAGTCTATAACTTTTTTAATGTAAAATGTTTCATAACTCAAAATGAACTGACTAGATGAAACTTCAGGGGGTAGCCGAGTTAGTCTGTACAGGATAAACTTAAAAAACAAAAACTGGTCTGGTAGCACTTTATAGACTAACAAAAGGGAGGTTGTGGAATCTCCATCTCTGGAGATATTTAAGAGTAGGTTAGATAAATGTCTAACAGGGATGGTCTAGACAGTATTTGGTCCTGCCATGAGGGCAGGGGACTGAACTCGATGACCTCTCGAGGTCCCTTCCAGTCCTAGTATTCTATGATTCTATGATTCTAAAACATATAGATGAAGTAAATTAGGAATTTTGCATTCCAGATAATTAACCGAGAGTTTACCTTGTACGAGCAAGAAACTAAACTGCACAGTCAAGTCAAAATATTTTTTCCATGGGTCCCGGTCAGAGTCAAAACAAATGCACATTCCACTTCCTACTGCTCTGCAGGCTGTTTGGCCATCCTAACACTTACAATGAGTACTGCCAGAAAAGCCCATCAGGTTTCTACTGGTAAGAAATGCTACATTTCCCATTTCATGAACATTTTGGGAAAAGAAAATGTGCTGCGCTTCAGTGTCCTTAGAGACTCTATAAATCACTCATAGAAAAAGATTAACTGGGCTGCACATTATATGCCCAAAGAGGAACCGGAGGACCACCTCTGGTATCTGTAAGAGTGAGTTAATTAGGAGGAAGTACGGAATGGCAAAGGCACCCTGTAACAATGGCACCCTGTTCTCATAGAGAGAGGAGCTTTTGAAGAGGTGACAGAGCTTTGGATTTCAGCTCCCCATGGCAAGTTCAGACAAGTTAAGATTCATTTCTTTTGTGCAATAGAAGGTTTAAGTTTCTTGTTAGATCTGCCTCAATATATCTTTGCCAGGCTTGAAAGTTCATGATGTTTCAAAGACAGGCAGTAAAATTTCCCTCATATAGAGGTTTGTTTCTTAATTATGAAGGAGGCTAATGGTTATTTTGTTTTCCTTCCCAAAGATGTTGACAATAAGCATGTGTAAGGTGTAATCGGCTGTGCTACTTGACCCCGAAGTGTTTTTGTCCTTCACTTCTTCTGAATTAAGCCATTGCTGCATTTATCACTATAACAAAAATCTGTATTTCCCAGGTTTGGTTTTTGTTGTGGGTGACAAGGATTACATGAAGATCAAGCCAATGTCCACATAACAGTGCATCAAGTAATAATGTGCACAATATAATAGTGGACAGATCTATTAAGTTACACCTGGGATAGTCAGTCATGTGCCATCCAGATAAAGCAAATATTGCAGCAACAGCAATTGGTGTTATTCATCTGTAAAAGCCTATAGGAGTTTTTCATGTGTTCATGTTCAGATCCAGGAGGTGTTGTATTCTTCTGAACAATATCCTTCTCTGAGTAATCCTACAACTGAGGTCTCTCCTGGCCATAGTTCTCCAGGTTCTCCTCAATATTGGGAATGAGCTTTCCTAGCACTGTGGTATCTCTCATTTACATATTAGTCACAAATCAGCCTAAGAAGCAGACTTCCAGCCCAGTGTAAACTATGTCCAGCAACTTGTGTCATCTATTATTAAACACTTTGATTTGAAGGGACTCTCCTCTTGCAAGGGTGGAATTTTGGAAGGGTGGGTGAGGGCAGCAGCCATGCACTCCAGGATGCGGCTAGCTTTTCATCCCTTTCCCCAAACTATCAGAGAGTAAGGGGACAGTACTTGCATTCCGTGCATGCCTCTCACACCTGGCTGGTGAGCTCCCTTTAACAACCAGGTGTGAGAGGCATGCTCAGAATGCAAGTACTTTCCCCTCACTCCCTGATAGTCCAGGAAACAGGATGAAAAGCAAGCCATGTCCTGGAGCACACGGCTACTGTCCCCCCTACTCTCCCAAAATTCCATCCTTGCCTCTTGGCACCAGCCCAATGACAACACTTCTTGGTCTAAAATGATATGGTCCAATCAGTTACTTCTCTATTTATGGGGACAAACACTTGGAATCAACTCCCAATCTGGCGGCATCTCCACTACACAAAGAAGTATCAGATGTTTTTTCTCACAGCCCTGCCAACAATAAAGGATGAGGATTAAACATCCCATAAAGGGGTAGCTAGAATTATTTGCTCCTGGCACCAGCACCCCCAAATTAAAAATGCTATGCACAATTTTTTTAAATTCTGAAAATTTGTCAAAATAACACCACATAATCATGCCCATTTCAATTGTTTTGCTAATTTATTTCAAAATATCTGTCAACAAGTATGTCTGTAACAATATAAGTATTCCCCCAAGAGTAGAGAGTTAAACGCTTATGACAACCCAGTTCCTGATTCTCTGTCCCCTTTCCCACAAGCCCAGACAGGGATCTAGAGATCCACAATCCCTTCCCCCTCCCCCCCTCCAGTCAATACACTGTGACAAACCCAGACCAGCTGGTTGCCACACTCTAATGGAAGGCAGGTAGGCTGGGCTCTGGGTGAACAGTTTCCTCTTCCCTTTGTAAACAGGGCTGAGCCAAGTGCAGCATAATTAGATAGGCACCTGGGGCCAATTAAGAGCTTGCTGGAAGCAGCAGGCTAATCAGAGTACCTGCAGCCCATTAAGGCCTAATGGGGCTTATTATAAGGCCTCCTGCAGGGAGGGCAGACAACCCAAGATCTGAGTGTGAGAGGCATACTGGGTGAGAGCTGAGGACTGCGAGTAAGGCAAAGTCCTGTGGAGAAGCAGGATGGACTTACTCAGGTACCAGAGAAAAGGTACTAGGAGGTATTGTTTGGAGAAGTGGCCCAGAGAAGCAGCCGCCAGACAGGGAGTAGAAGAAACCCTGTCTGTTGCCACTGCCGTAGGGTCCCTGGGCTGGAACCCAAAGTATTGGATGGGCCTGGGTTCTCCCCAAAACTCCCCATACCACGACAGTTGCTCTGAGAGGGGAAACCAGGACTACAGAGGGGTTTTCACCCCAAACTGTGGACTAGCCTATGATGAGTATTGTTCAGTAGGCTGCGACCCTTGCCTCTAGAAAATAAGAGGCTGTGTGAAGTGGTTCTCGCACCGCCCACCAAGGGGTTTTTGTGAGAGTTTCCTCCTCTGGGTCAGTGGGAGGCCACGCTGACTCACTACACTGAGGAATAACTCCTCTTCTGAAATAGCTATTTCAAAATAGCTGCAGTGTGGATGCTCCACTGTTGCTATTTCAAAATAGCTCCTTACCAGGGCCATTCTAAGTAATTTCTCTCCAGTGCTTCCTGAGGCTCTAAATCGAGATAGTGTGTCCACATTAGGGAATTCTGCCTCAGACTAATTGTAAGGGTTCCCTGTAGTGTGGATGTGCTATTTTGAAATAAGCTATTTCAGAATGTATCCTCTGGAATAGCTTATTCCAAAATAAGCTTGCAGTGTCGATGTACCCCTAGTAGTTAAATTTCTGGACTGTCAATACATATTAAAAGTGCTGTGATATGGGTGGAACTTGGGTAAATATTGCATTTTATTAATATCATCAGAACTGACTTAAATGGGGCCTGTGTGTTGTGTAGTCTTGCCTTAAACTTTGTATTCATGCCCATCAGTGAGAGAATCTATTTGCATATATTTGCATATATATGCAACCACACTTAAGTTGCAGCCTTCAGCATGTGCTGTGAGTATCATTGTGGCCCCCAGGGCTTCCAAAGTTGAGTAGCCTTGGGTTAGGGGCTCACCAAAATGGAGGACTTGGTGAAAATCCTGGTACAAGCTACAGCAGCCCAATAGGAGGCCACCCAGGTACAGAGGTTGGTGCTTGACAAGGCTACCCAGCTGCAACAAGAAACTAATCATTTGCTGATCAATCCAGAAGCCTCTGATTGAGCCCTCTTCCAAGAAGTGGACCAATTGAAAACACTTACCGTCTGGACTCATGGGCCTGAAGGGACAAAAGCTTTGAGGGTGATGGGCTGTCTGCGGAAGATGACATCCGGGGATGACGTCGAGACCTATCTCCTATCATTTGACAGAACCGTTCAGTTAGAGGCCCAAGGAGTAATGGGCTAGTATACTCCCCTCCCCCCATATCTCTACGGAAAGGTCCAGAAGGCCTACTATGATTTGTTGGCCAAGCGCACAGCTGCTTATCCCCAGCTCAAAGGGAAGATCCTGGCTCAGTCAGGGGTGACAGCAGCTGTACCAGCCCAAAAGTATCATAAATGGAAGTACCAAGAGGTTAAACTTCCAAGGTTCCTGTCACAGTGGCAGCTTTTGTGCTCTGGGAAGCATAGAAGCTGCTTCCTCCCTACTCCCCGAAAGGTGCTGTATGACCCCAAAGAGGGACAGCCTAGAGATGGGGCCTCCAGAGCTTAGCAACCACCTGCAGGATTCCTCACAGTGCTGGTTCTGGGTTGGTAAGGTTTTCCCTGCCCCCAGAACAGGGCTGTGCCTGTTTGACACAAACCAGCCTTGTTTGAATCACACTTACAAAATACCTGCCAAGGCATGGATACAAAGAGCCAGAGAAATAAAACAGTTTCTTTCCTAGAGGCTGCTCTTCACAACTGCAAAAAAAAATTTTTTTTAAATCCAGGAATTCTGTGGGCATGCTCATATGCATACTTGATTGCTGGAGCCATCACTTGCTGACTTCTCCTTCCCCATGCACCCCTCCCTAGCCACAAAGGGGTCCTGTTCTGTGGAGTCTAATCAAAAACTTGCTCTCTGCTGGGGAGAGTTTCCTGAATGATGATGTGGCAGCGGCACTGATGTTAGATGCCAGACGAAATAATGGAAAAAGAAATATTTTTTATTGTGAAATGCCAAGCTGATTTCACATCCAGCTGGCACTATTTATAAATCCTCCTCTTATTTTTTTTAAACACTGCCCTAATTTTACAGCCTGCGATTGTTTTTGCAGCCCATTCCAAGGCCAGAGCATTCACGAAAATCAAGGTTTTTTTCTCCATTGACAACATTAGCCACCACAACAATTCCACAGTGAATGTACTAGTGCTGTCACATAAGGCATACAGTGGCTGTAAGCTTCCCTTAGAATTACCAGAACAAGGCAGAACTCCCTCTGACTAAGACCACTGGCCAGAAATGCACTGGAACAGGTACCTATTCCAAACACGCAGCATATCAGGAGCACCTTAAAAGTGGCAAATGGTTGAGTAGAGTCAAAACTCTCCAAATGCTATGAGAGCCCTGAAAAAACAGACCCTAACCTTGAGCATGCCTGTTTGGCATTTCAATCTGTCCATTGGCAACAAATGCCATTGGTACCTTTTTGCAGAGAATCTTCCCAGGAATTGTTCATCCTCACAGTATTTCCTGTGAATTCATGCAGAACTAATTGTTTCCAGCCTGTTTCCAGTGCCAGCCAGCCAACCTGTCTGGGTGGATTTGAAAACAGAGGGCTGAAACTGAGAGAAAAATTAAACAAAAAAATGATAGATATCAGGGTTGTAAAGGATTTCCTCTGAGTCATTGAGTCCAGTGTCCTCTCCTCAGCATCCAGAATTGTCTCTGTTATACTGTATATACCCATACCCGTGATGTCCAACCAGTTCTGAACCAGTAGCCTCTATACTGGTTACTGCTATAACGAACTAGCCACTCACAGCCAGCCAAACAGCCACATGGGGCTAGTGGCTAGCATGTTGGACACTATGGGTATATATCTTCCGAGTGTCTGTCTAATCTCATCTGGAATGGATCTATTGTTCGAATCACAATTACCCCACCAGGCAAAGCACCCATTATTTGATGTCTTTTCTGATAGGAATATTTCCCTTCATAACTAAAGTTCAAATGAACTTAAGCACCAGTCATTCATTCCCTTATTTTATTGTATCCAGTGTTGTTAGCTGTTTTCTTCCACTTTAGTTTTTATAACCCTTGGTTATATAACATTTTTTTCACTTATGTGCTTATAGCTTGTTATATTTTAACCTTTAACAATCACATACTTTTATGCATTTTTCTCCACAGAATGAGGCTCAGGCACTTTTGACTTCAAACACTATAAAAAGTAGCATCAATTGTATAATTTTTTTTCAGTCATTAAATATGAGAGTCAACCCTTCCAATTTTATGAAGAAAGGTGATTTAGGAAGTGCGGAGCATAGCTATTAAAACCTCTCATCCTGAGTGTTTTCAAATTATATTCAACATATTGCCATATGCAAGCAAACTCAACCCTTAGAAGATTACTAGAAAAATGTGTGTCAAAGTCATTCTCAGCTATTACTATTTCAGCAGCTATGGCCCTCAAAAATAAAGAGAAATACTTTGGAATTAATAGCAGATGTTACTAGTAGTCAATAAAGTGATTTCAAAAGTAAACTAATATGACCAAATAACCTAACTCCATTTGGGCCCTAGTTCTGTGATTCTGTATCAGCAGCAATCTTTTAATAGCACAATCTGCTAGATTAAAAATAATGTATTACAATCACATACAAAGAAATTCATATCAGTCAAATCATTCTATAGGAATGATTTTTTTAAGCTATATATAATAATATTTTTAAAAAAATTGTAGGTCATGTGATCTAAAACTTTTGGCATATTTAAAAAAAAGGCCAGGTAAATTAAGAACAAAACAAAAGCTACAAAAAAGGCTTGTTTTTCATTTGTTTAAGAGGCTTCTCAAGACTAGACCTCTTATAGAGCAATGGCTAGGACTTCCCCTTCAAACACTGGCATAGGCACAGTGAATGGAAACACCATGTTCACTTTCAAAGACGCGTGCAGAGCTGCCCATTTACAAATACATATACACACACTCACCACTTACATGATAGCAGGCATACCTTACAGTTCTGATCCATGGGAGTATATTAGTTTAAGACATTTCACCCTTCATCTTTTCAGATGGAGCAGATATTGAGAAATCAGGTAGACATCAGTTTTATTTATTTTCAGATGTCTTATGTAATTTTTACTAGCAATTCATTGCACCTGTTATAGCTAGCCCTGACCCTGTGGTTTTGTTGCTATAGTAACCTCTTGAGGGGGCCATTTAGTAGAATATGTTACAGATTTTCTTTTAATGTGAAGACTGCATAATCTTTGTATGGAGAAAGCCAAGGTTAAATTAGGCAGGCTGTCAGTGTGTTCCATGAAAAAGGAATATGTTAATCAGAACTGAAGCGAAGGTTAAGAGTAGCTGGCACATTCTTGGGGGCTTGAAATCAATGGGTCTTTTTGCAGATTAAGGAATTACACAAGAGTAAGCACAGCAGAATGAGGTCCTCACATTTTTGATGAGTAAAATATCATTTGCATGTGCCAGGCAACATGCCATAAAGAAATAAGGCTGGATTGTCCTGTCTCATGTACCATAGCAACTCCACTGAAGTCAGTGTCACTTCGTGAGTGTAAAATGAACACGAGTGAGAATGAGGCCACTAATGGTCTATAAAGGTAATGTATTTGTGGTGCAGTCTTTGAACACTCATTTACTTAGTTTTACATTTTAATAGGCATTGCTTTACTTAGGTATCAAACAAAAGAAATAATAAAAGTAAAATATAATTGCCCATACCAACGGCAACAGTAAAAGTGAGTGTGTCCTAAATGATCAAATTAGCCAATGTTTCGTCCTCTTAAGGCAGGATCTGTGATGCAGACTAATGTCATTTTTAATCCTGTTTAATCTCACTAGTCAGGTGACTCAGGAAAACCAGAGTGCCTGAAAAGAAAATATTCTTATTTGTTCTTGGAGAAGAGAGCTGTGAGAACTTGTGGAAAGAAATATTTTAATGTCCATGATACTTTAGTCTTCATCATCACCGAATCACTACAGCAAGAGTCATTTAGGTTAGAGGTTAGGATAAACATTTTAACTGTATGGGTAGCTAAGGTAGAATAGGCTTCTAAGAGAGGTTGTGGAGTCCTCATCACTGGAAGCTTTTAAAAACAAGTTGGACAAACACTTGTCAGGGTTTACTTGGTCCTGTCACAGTGCAGAGGGCTGGACTTGACAACCTCCTGAGGTCCCTTCCAGCCCTACATTTCAATTTTATTTCTTCAATCTTGAATTCATTTTTAAGTTCCTCCAGTGGAGGGTGCTTGGGGGATGGGCAAAGAAACTTTAAAACTCAGGAGGAAATAATGGGTTTTACTGTTGATGATTTTCATCATTCTAGGAGATGTGTCAATTAAAGTTTTCCAAGTCTGGCTCTCAATAAATGGGGGCACTTTACAATCATCAACAGTCCTATGCAATTTACACGTTGGAGCCACCAATCTGTTAATTAGGCTCCTTTCACACACACACACACACACACACACACACACACACACACACACACACACACAAGAAATAATGTCATTAAGTCACTGCTTTTATTGGCATTTCCAGCAGTGCACTACTTAGTGTCTGTTAAGAGAAAAGACATTTGCTGCAGACTCATTAACACTACAGAATTTAATTTGAATTGGCAACATTTTTCAATGTATAAGCAGAATAGATTTTCACTGAGTCATTGTGATGTCAGACAGTTTCTATGTATTATTAAAATCCAATTTAAACTTCATCATTACTCTGAAGCCAACTGATTGAATTATGCTTTATTGGCATTATGCATAAATCTGCCATAATTATAGTCTACTAGAAAATCTACCCAGCATTGCTCAGGTCCTTAATTCAAAAAAGTTTTCATTTTCTTCATTTAAATCATTGCTTAGGGGTGGGGCTGGGTATGAGGGGTTCAGTATGCAGGTTGCCCTGGGGAGAGAGGACAACCCCAGGCCCCTCTCACTGAAGCAGCTTGGGGTCAGATGAGAAGTGCCTGTTCATGGCCACTGAAGTGGGAACAGTTGGGGGAGAGGTGCATGTTCCCTGGCTGGGGGACAGACAGACATACAGAAAAACTGACACACAGCCAAACTCTCTGAAATATATAGTAGATAACTGTCCCTGTCACCACCCCTACTGACCCAGGTTTTTGTTGTCCCAGTCCTCATCTTTGGCCCTTGCTGCACCCTAGCGGTCATTCTACAGTATAACTTCCTCCTCTCATACCCCTCCCTTTCCATTTTATGACTGAGTACATCTGTCTGTCTGTGAAACCATATGCTCAAGAACTCCTCCTAAACGGTAAGAGCTAGGACCACCAAATCTGGTATGCACCTTCCTCTTACCCTAACTTAAAGCAAGGTCAGGGTTTTGTTGTGCCAGGGAACTAGGTTGATTTCCATAACATGGAAAGGGAGGAGGCAGAGAGAGGAGGGATGCAATACTCACAGTCATCACTGGGGGCAGTGAGAGCAGGGGAGAGCTATACTGCAGAGTGACCACTGGGGGAAGTTGCACCACTAAGGGAGCGGCCAACTGAGCACAGAGCTCACCATGTTGCTTGCCATTGGCCTAGGTAAGTGTCCCCGCCCACTTCAAACCCCTCCCCCAGACCCTTGGCCCCAGTGTCAGACTGAGAAGCCAGGGGCAAAGGAAAGCCCTGCTGTCCCCACCACTGCAACCCCACTTGGGAACACCACCAGGGCTGGGCAATGCAGCCCTGCCTGCCCTCCCCCCCCAGGACCTACCATTGGCCCCACTGCCAGCACCATTTGTCTGCCTGGTGTAGCCACAGTTGGCCTACAGGTGCCTTTTCCCCCCACTGTCCCGCAAGCTGGACTCTGGCAATGCTGGACAAGTCTTCTAGAGCCCTATATTTATTGGTGTAAACTCCGGGGAATATTATTACAGCCCCTAGTCAGCAAAGGGCACTGCCATCTTTATAAGTATATGAAAGTGTAACAGTGTATAGGGTTAGCCTCTGAGCCTGGGATCATTGGTTAACCTTCATGGTTACACACAGGCTCCTGGTATGTGCGTCAGAGGCAGCAGCAGTTGGGGGGAGGCAGACTGGAGCCAGTGTGTGGGGAGAGATGGTTTAAAAGCCTGCTCCCTGCTTGCATTGGCTCTTAGGCAGCAGACTCCCTCCACCCCTGAGCCATGTAACCCAGGCATGGGCAATAATTTTTGGTGGGAGGCCACTCCAAGATTTTGGAAAGTGGTCAAGG
>CM057845.1:262947077-262970527 GCA_030068395.1 Apalone spinifera
GAGTTATGTTTTAAAGAAGGTCAGAAGTCACTAGTGCCCTCTAACCTCCCCCTTCAAACTCTCTGTTAGCTGTTCCTGTTCACAAGCTCCCTGGTCACTGAGTCACAGGCTTATATAGCTCTGGTAGCCCCTCCCCCTGACAGAGGCTTCTAGATTTCAAATTCAGCCAATTAACAGAGGCTTCTAGATTTCAAACCTTTTAGAAGCTCCTTCAAACAAACCAACCAACCAACCAGACAAAGACAAGCTCAGCACACAGCAAATAACTCCTCCACACACAAACACACACTCCAGACAGCCACTTACCACAAGTGTCCCATTTTTACTCCTCTTTTACCTGGAGAACTCCCTCTCCAAACTCCCTGTTAGCTGTTCCTGTTCGCAAGCCTTGTTAGTCTTTAAAGTGCTACATAGTCCTGTTTTTTCTTCAGTTTGGGAGACTGAGTTTAAATTCCTAACTCTGGTGTGCAGCAAAAGGAACATTCCCCACTCCACACAAGATGTTTTGGGAAAGTAGATCATACTTACCACAACAAGTAATGTTACTGGGCATGGGATACATGCCACATAGCTTGGAAAGAGGATGCCACACTAACTTAAATGGACTTTGAAAGAAACACTGTTGTCTAGCAACACTATAAGGATAAACTGAACTGATCACAGTGGTTTAAAAAACAGCCATTTTCATCCGTATTTGCAAGAACAACAAGAAACTCAGCATACATCCAGAACAATGCTGGCAGAGATCCAAAAAGCACGAAAGTGATTGGAGCAGAACTGCATAAAGCATAATATAAAACAGAATGAAAATCTCCTCCTCAATTATTCTCACTCAAAAGACACATGTGGGAGGCAGGCAGCTCTCTGCCCATTGTGCCATTGAACACTTCCCTCTTAAATGCAACAGAAACAGGGGTTACTGAATGATTATAGAATGAGAAACAGTACAAACCCCTTACCCCCAGTAAAACTGGACAGCGATACGCCTTGCAAAGGGCAACAAAAACACCGATTCTGTCATAGATGAAGACACAGGCTGATCGTCCACACCATTTCTGAAATGTACCTCTTTGAAAACAGAACATGCTGCTTCTCTAGGCTTTAAGTGGTTATCTGGAATTTATCAAGGGAGAGCCAATGAACCAAAATTTGCTTCCCATTGGGTGCACACACAACAAGGCTTCCAAATAGCTTATGATTAACAACAAATGCAGGTTTGATAAAGGTCAGCCTTTTCCTGAAAGAATTGGGTTACTAAAGCCACAGTTAGGTACCTGACTAGCAGTGGCTTGATTTGCAGGTGTGCTCAATAATGCTCACTCCCTGAGGAACAAAGAAGCTGGCTGGAGAAGAGTTACACTTCTTTTAGCTTCTCAGTGCAGCAGCTAACAAACGAGACATGCTTTGCTGGATCACAACTCCTCCCATTTCTCACACTGCTAACTATAACCCTGCTGCAGAAATTCCTTCCCCCGTAAACGTAAATGAACAATTCAAATGAATGACCTTTGGACCTAAGGCTTGAATAGGATTAATGAGTAGAGAAGAAGGTCATGATTTTTCTTTAAATGATGCAGCATAAAGCCTATAAACACTCAGGGTCAGAGTGCACATGATTCTCTAGTTCCTGGTCATTGGCAGGTGTGGAGCAGGCTGTATGGGACACCGATGCAATACAGTAGCACACTGAACTTTTCCTCCTTAGCTAATTACAGAGAAACCTAGATGATCTTTTTAATACAAAAATAGACGAAAATAACATGGTAATTCTGAGGACATAAATCCAGCTCTTCAGCAAACTACAGTAATTTTAATGCATGCAACATCCTTCAGACAGAACTACAGTTCTACTGAAGTTAGAGATCAAAGCTCTCTCTTATACACACTTATGCTGCAATTAAGTGTTCCCATATCCAAGTTAGAGCATATTGTCAAAAAAACAACACACAAAACAAAACAAACAACAACAAAAAACTTACACCAACTGCAAGCCTGGTTATTTTTCATGTACCCAGAATGCATGAGTCCACACAGAAACCCAGTTATGTTCTACTACATCTGATCTCCTCTAGCTCATACCTAGTTTCTAGACTTGCTCCACAAACTTGAAATGAAGCATATGCATTTCTTCCCCCAAGACCAAGACATGCATCATACATAAAGGAGGGATTGTGTGGGATGCCTACAAGCTGTGAATGTGTGTGCTCATGCATTACAATAATTCTCACATATTTCTCCATCGTGACGGGATGGAACAGACTCCCAGTGATTCAGCAGTTACATGCAGCCAGTATGCACAATCAGCAATAACTATAAATAGAAATGCTGGTGATTGGATGGCTTAGGCAGCCTAATGAGGTGCATTATAAACAGAGATCCTACAGTGATGCTCACAACTGGAACAGGACACGTTGGAATTGTAGACAATATTAATATCGGTCATCCCATTGTAAAGCCTGAATTCTACCATTAGAACTTAGCCTCTGTCTACACTACAGCTCATCTTGGCATAACTTATGTCTCATGGGGGGGGGCGACATAAATTACACCGACATAAGCATTTGAGTGCACAGCATGATGTTGGCAGGGGAGCTAATTCCGCCCACACAGTGACTGCCATTCGCGGAAGTGGGCTTTTTATGCCATGTAAGAGCTCTCACCAATTGACACGCAGAATCTGCGCCAGAGGTGCTGCACTAATGCTGCTACATCCAAACAGCGGTAAGGCTACAGCGCAGTCTGGCTAGACAAATCTCTCACCCAGCTTTATGAAGCCAATGGAGTTGCACCTGCTTAGCATATAACTGAGCAGAAGTTCTGGCTTAGTAACAATTGTAATAACTCAATATCCACACATACAATAGACAAGAGAGACAAAGACAAACATGGCCTGGTGGTCTGAGCACAGGACTTGGAGGGACAACTACCAAGTTGAAATCCCAGCTCTAAACAGCAATTCTAGCTGTGGGCTGGACTCCAACTCACTTAACCAGTGGCTCTCCTCTGATTGTACCTGGCCCTTGAAGGGCAGGATTAGCAAATCATCTAGTAAGGTGTGACGGGGCAGGTCGCCTCTGCCCCTCCGAGGCGAGCTTGCCCTGCACTGAGCCGGCGGTCGCGCTCGCGCTCCTCAGCTCCACCCGGGGAAGGCGGCAGCTTTGCGCCCTCTGTACGGCCGCAGCAGGCCAGCGCGCCGGCTGGCGTGCTGACGTAGGAGGGCAGCCGGGGTACGTGACGTAGGGACGCCCTGCGTGCCTACGTCAAAGGGGCGCGCCAGCACACCAAGTGACGGAAGGGGGGAGGGAAGTTCAAAAAGGGCCCGGAGAGGGGGCGGAGGGGAGGTGGAGAAAGAGGGAAAGACGCTGGCACGAGCAGTTAAGGGGGCGGGGTAGGAAGAAGCCCAGGGCAGGGGCTGGAGTAAACGCCCAGCGAGCCGGAGGGTTTTGGGGAAATCCCCCGCCAGCTGGACAGGTATCACCATACCTGTTCTTAGGGCCCTGGGCTGGGGCCCGTGAGAGAGGCCGGGCCCGGGCTCCCCTACCCCCCAACACAAGGGTATAATTTTGTGGGGGTGGAGTATTTACAGTTCTTCCCAGAAGTCCTGACTTTACACCAGATATAAGCTAGCACTAGGTTGTCTGAAAGGAACTACTACTCTCTCCCAAAGCAGCAACAGTAACACTCAGGAACAAACAGCAGAACAAGCAGATCTCCAGGACACACTGCAATTGGCAAAGAGTGGGGAGGCATGAAAAGAATCATCAGGAGCCTTTATTAGAATGGGGGCACCACTAAGGAAGGGATGAAACAGAAGCTCCCACATATCCCAGGGGGATGCCTCATCCTCCAATGATGCCTGATACAGGCCAGGACACAACAGGCACTCACATTCTGAAAACACCCTTATCTCTTTGGAGAAGCACTAGTCATGGAACCCTGAAAGAATACTCGTGATAGATATTTCCACTATTTCTGGGTTTCAGCAAGGCCAGAAATGTCATTCCAAAATCATGGTAGCATCTACAGTCTCCAACAGAATTCAGGACCCATTGCCCCAGGAACTGATGAAGTCACAGTGACATTCTTCGCCCTGAGAGGTTTACAGTCTAAATAAACAATATGCAAAATGGTGGGAGAAAGAGAGTATTCTATCTCTGCTTTCCAAATTAAGAAAGAATTTCTGTGCCCCAATTTTTGGTGTATAAAATCAGGATAACACTCCCTCCCTCACAGCAGTTTTATGAAAGGTAAATTAGTGTTTTTTCTAGCTATAAACAAAATAACTTGGCTGTTGACTTTTGTGCATCACAATAAAAGTGAATTTTCTTTCTTTCCTATTTAGCATGCAACAGCCCATTAAAAAGCATCTCCCTCTTTGTATTCTTTGTTATGGTATAAAGTTTGTTGTCCTATTTATCACCACTTGGCTGAGTTATTTATAGAGTTTGAAAAAGATGAATCTAAGTGCTGAACCCAAACTGGGTCAAACAAATGTCTCTTCAGCCTTGTGACTCAGCTTGTGTTAATGGTCTTGTCCTTTGAGTTAGTTTAATTTAGCCAGACTGAAAAACTAGTCTCCCTATGTACTTGCAGTAAAAAGCACTCACTGTTTGTGTGTTTGAGGGACCCAAATGGGTAACAACTCTATACATGTACACTTCCCTAGACAACCTGCTTTTATTTTTATTTATTTATCTTTAACTTTTCAGGCAGTCAGAGCAATGCAGTGAGGTAGAGATGTTAAACTATGAAATTCCCTGGAGGGATATATATGGTTAGCTGTTACTGTAATTGCAAAGAACATGTATGTGACATCAGGGGTTAATATGGAAGTGGCTTTATTGCTGCCTGCATTAAGCCTTGGAGCATGTCCAGTGCAGCATAGAAGTTTCCAGAAGCCTGAGCAGACTCAGGTTTGACAGGGATGAGACAAACGCATTAACCGTGTGGATACATCTCTTGACCTAACTGTGGAGTCTCTCTTAAGCATTTCAGGATATAATTGCATCACAGCTTAAAGCACTATTGTTGGTTGAAGGCCTTCTTCTAGTGCATTTTGTCTGTTTTTCTTTATGGTTACAATGACAGGTTGCCAAGAAACGAGACTATCCTAGCCTCCCGCAACAGCCTTTCAGTTCCACTCAGGGCATGCCATCCAAGACTCCAGCAGCAATTTAAAAGACCTGGAGTTCTGTCTGCTACTTTTTCATGGTAGCAGTGGCCGGGAGCCCCAGGACTTTTTTAATCACCAGGCCCCCGCGTAGCTGCCTTACTGCCCTCTTCTGTTGGCGGGCTTCTGAGTGAACTATAAGGTGGATAGAAAGCTGACTAGATCGTCAGGCTCAACGGGTAGCTTTGATGTCCAGTTGGCAATTGGTATCAAGTGGAGTGACCCAGGGGTTAGTCCTGGGGCCAGTTTTGTTCAACATTTTCATTAATGATCTGGATGCAAGAACAGATTGCACCCTCAGCAAGTTCACAAAGGACACAAAGCATGGGGGAGAGAGAGATATGCTGAAGGACAGGGATAGGATCAGAGTAACCTAGACAAATTGGAGGATTGGGCCAAAAGAAATCTGATGATGTTTAGCAAGGACAAGTGCAGAGTTCCAAGCGCTGCTACAGGCCAGGGACCAACTGGCTAAGCAGCAGTTCTGCAGAAACGAATCTGGGGATTACAGTGGATGAGAAGCTGGACAGGAGTCAAAAATGTGCTCTTGTTGCTAAGATGGCTAACAGCACAGTGGTCTGCAGTAGTAGTAGCATTGCCAGCAGGTTCAGGGAAGTGATTATTCCCCTCTATTTGGCACTGGTGAGGCCACATCTGGAGTAGTGCGTCCAGTTTGGGGCCTCCCACTACAGAAAAGATGTGGACAAATTGGAGAGAGTCCAGTGGAAAGCAATGAAAATTATTAGGGGGCTGAGGCACAAGAAGAGAGGCTGAGTGAACCTGGCTTACTAAATCTGCAAATGGAGCGGGGATTTGATAGCAGCCTTTGGATACCTGAAGGAGGGTTCCAAAGAGGAAGAAGCCAGGTTATTCTCAGTGGTGGCAGATGACAGAACAAGGAACAATGTTCTCAAGTTGCAGGGAGGGAGATCTAAGTTGGATTAGAGTACAACTATTTCACTAGGAGGGTGGTGAAGCACTTAATGGGTTGCTTAGGAAGGTGGTGGAATCTCCATCCTTGACAAAGTCTTGGCTGGAATGACTTCGTTGGGTTGGTGCAGCTTTGAGCAGGAAGTTAGAGTAGATGACCTTCTGGAGTCTCTTCCAATCCTAATTTTCTATGAAGAGAGAGAAACCACCCCTCAGTTATGGAGCTCTGACCCAGAGACTACAGATCCTAGGTTCTCATTTCAAGATGGAGCAGTGATCTATAGTATACAGCGCTCTCTGTGTCTTGAAAGCTTGCCTCTCTTACCAACAGAAGTTGGTACAATAAAAAAATATTACCTCACCCACCTTGTCTCTCTACAGCCTTGTAGTGAGATATCTCTCCATGTTAATAATGAAGGTAGCGACAGGCTATGTTGCCAAAGTAAAGTTGTGCAAACTCTTTACAAAGAGAAGATATAAACTGAAGGGCTACGTCTAGACTGGCAAGATTTTGCACAAAAGCAGCCGCTTTTGCGCAAAAAACTTGCCAGCTGTCTACACTGGCCACTTGAATTTGCGCAAGAACACTAACTTTGTAATATACAAAATCAGTGCTTCTTGCGCAAATACTTTAACTCTCCCACTCGGGAAAAGCCCTCTTGCGCAAGGATACTTGTGCAAGAAGACCAGTGTAGACAGGGAAGAACTGTTTTGTGCAAAAAAGCCTCAATGGCAAAAATGGCGATTGGGGCTTTCTTGCACAAAATCGTGTCTAGCCTGGCCACGGATGCTTTTGAGCAAAAGCACTTTTTGCGCAAAAACATCCGTGCCAATCTAGACGTGCTTTTGCGGAAATACTTTTAACGGAAAAACGTTTCCATTAAAAGCATTTCCGCAAAATCATGCCAGTCTAGACGCAGCCCCAACGTATGAAATCTGTACTTTTTGCGGAAATACTATGCTGCTCCCATTCGGGCAAAAGTCCCTTTTGCGCAAAAGGGCCAGTGTAGACAGCTGAGATTTGTTTTGCGCAAAAAAGGCCCGATGGCTAAAACGGCGATCGGGGCTTTCTTGTGCAAAAGCGCATCTAGACTGGCACGGACGCTTTTCCGCAAAAAGTGCTTTTGCGCAAAAGCATCCGTGCCAATCTAGACGCTCTTTTCCGCAAATACTTTTAACGGAAAAACTTTTCCGTTAAAAGCATTTGCGGAAAATCATGCCAGTCTAGACGCAGCCAACAAGTACAAAAGGCAACACCACTATGTTTCAAATAAAAAGTAGATCACAGAAAAAGAAAAGAAGTGACAAATGACCCACTTGCTTGTGAATCTCACTTTTAAACACAGAATCTGCTACATAAGCATTAGTTATAAAAGAAAATCCTAAGTACATTTCCTTACTGAACTCCAACTGAATCTTCTAATTCTGGGGTGGGAACAGTTTGTAGCTCATCCACACTAAGTTTGAAAAAGACAATGATTACATTGTTTACAATAAAATGAGAGAGACAACTTTATTTTACTTATTTTCTCACATCATGAGACAAATTGGTTATATTTTAAGCGTTCCTGTAGGGTTCCATGCATCACAATTCCAAGGATCTGTGTGTACAGCTAAGTTTCAACAGCTCCTCAGCCACCATCCCGCTTACTGACAAGGACTGGACTTGACTTCCTTTAAAGTCCATTACCATGGCCTTAATTACTCAGAAAGGTGTTACCTTTTCCTAACATGACCTTCACTTGAGGACCTTGCAAACAACTGTGCCCACGAAAGCTCATAATACCATTTACATGTTTTGTTAGTCTATAAAGTGCTACCAGACCATTTGCTGTTTTTTCAGTTTATTCCAGAGTTAGAAAATGCAACCGAAAGCTTTTACCTGGCAATGCTGAGAATTAATTTTAGGCTATGGACTCACTTTCCTCTGAAGGTATGATTAATATTCTAACTTCAGGGTTGCAGCCCAGAGACCTTAGATGCTTCATGAGAGGAAATCACACATCCTCCAAAAAGGGACAGAACTCTTCAATCTGAATAGCACATGTAAGAATCTATTAAATGTAGGTCCAGTTTAATCGCTGGTGTAACTATTAGAGGCAATGGAAATACTCGAGATGAATTTGGTGTACCACTGTTACTTCTACAACCTCTCATTAAAAACAGAAATTTCAAACAGAACTCCTTGTTGATAAATATGCTTTGCTTCTTATCCTCTTTTATATACCAAATCACACTACCATAATGAAACGCCATGTGTGATGGCATGGACTAGGGCCTGAGGCCCCCTGGTGGAGGCTTTGTGGCTCTGCCACAGTCTGCCCCAGAAAAGAGCAGTAGAGAAGTCCTCCAAGCCCCCTGGAGCTGCTGTATGAGAAGTAGCCAGTCAGGGCCAGCAAGCCAGTATAAAGAGAGCTGCTGGGCCAGAGCTAGTCAGTTCCTTGCTGGGGCTGTAGGAGTGTGGATGCTGACAGATCCCTGGATAGGGTGCTACTCCCAGGAGCCAGAGAGAAGCAGCAGCAGCCCTGAGTTGGGGGCTGGCACTCCATTTTGGACAAATCCCCAAGATAAGGATGAAAATGGCACAGGGCTGTGGGGAACTGACCCAGGCAATTAGAACAACAGTGAAACTTGACACGGCAGATAGCTGCTCTACATAGGGACTTTGGGCTGAGACCTAATGTAATGGGTAGGTCTGGGTCCCTCTCTGACCTCCCATTAACCACTGCACATTGATGCACCCCAGAGGAGATAACTGAAGCACAGTGGCCTTGCTACAAAGTTGTAGCAAGAAGGGGGAACATTATCTGAGGAGAGTGCTCTGGGAAATTGCGCTATCAGGCTTTGTCTAACACTGCAGGGTTTTTGCGCAAGAAGCTTTTTGCATAAGAGATCTTCCGCAAAAACTTTTCAAAAAAGCGTATCCAGACCTCAAAAGCACATTGCAAAAGTGATGTGCTTTTGCGCAAGAGCGTGTCCACGTTGCATTGACACTCTAGCGCAAGAAAATTCTGGTCACCATTCATAGAATGGATATCAGAGCACCAGTGCTTTTTGTGATAGGCTCTTTCTGCACAAGAATCCCGTTGAACGTCCACACACAACTTTTTGCGCAAGAACTCTTGCGCCAAAAGGAGTTATGCCTCGTAGAAGGAGGTATACCTACACCGCAAAAAGCTGTCTGTTCTATCGACTGACTATAGATTTTCTTGAGCAAAAACGTGCTTGAGGTGTGGACGCTCCGAGGGCTTTTTCACCAAAAAAAAAAAAAAAAACCCACCAAACACACCACCCACCACCCACACACACTAGTGTAGACATAGCCTCAGAAGCAAGAAGAGTGCAGACATATGCACTTGGCCTAGGGTGTTCAAAAGAAAAGGGAGAATCCTGTCGCACCAATTTTCTACTTTAATTCCTTTAAATATCAGGCACTTACAACTTTATGGAACCATTACATTTACTCAGTTCTATCTAAAAAGCAAAGAGTTTTTCGAAACTCGGTTTATGCTCTTACTTCTTGAAAAAGAAAGCCTAAAATATTGCTGCTTCAGCCCTATCCCAGCTAATCCAAGGTATTTTTCACCTGAGAAACAAATGTCAATTCTAATATTTTCCTTGACTTTGCTAGACAATGCCCAGGCAGTCTCTGACATGGATTAGAAGAAGTTCTCACACCTTAACTGAATGGGGTAAATGGCATTGCTATTAGTCATTAGATCTTCATTAGAAATTGAAGTTAAATGGGCACCAGAAAAAATAAGTGAAAAATAGTTTGTTTGTTTTTAATTTTAAGATTTACTGGGACTTGCCAATATATGGCAGACAAATTTCAGGACCGATTTTGAATAGATCTAGAGAGACAATACCTACCTAGTGATTAAAAGAAAAATAAAATTTAGAATTAACTGTACTTAATTGAAAAGTGAGACATGGAGTTTGAGAGACCAAAAAGGTTCCTAAATGTGGACCTGAGGATGTGTCTCTCAACATTAGGAAATAACCTTAACTAAAAAATTGCCTTGGACCATGAATGTACTGGCAACCTCCCCTTCTCAGCCTTAACCTTCTTCATTTCATTTGGTCTTTTGACCAGTCATGCTGCCAAATCTTTAAAACGGGAGAGCTTGTTAATTCACCACAATAAGTTGGCATAGGAAGCAGAGTTAAAAATACACCTAACACACATAGGGCAAAGGGGTTGTTCTCCAATCGCACTAAGTAGATTATCACAGACAAGTAAATGCTGACATTGCTAACGAAATACATTATGGACCTGTCCAAAACCAAGATCTTAACTTAGTAGTTACCTAATTCAGATAGATCAGTGGAGCACACTTGAAAGAGGTTTGAAAAATATATGAAAAGTGCATATTTTTATCCTGAAGTCCCATTACCAATATATATATATATATATAGCTATTTTTGTGAGTTCTTTTGATGACAGGTAACATTGCCACAACCTGAGAAGAAAAACCATCTCTCCCATCCCCTTTTTAACCTAACCATTAATCCATATTGACACATGCAAATTAGGTTTGCATGCAGTGTTCCCTGTAAGGGCACTTGGGTAGCCACACAGAATAGATTCAAATGCCACCCAGCTGATTAGCAGAGCGCCCACAGCCACCACCATGTGTTTCTATTGGTGGTGCACATCCACACATGCTTTGGTGCACATAATTTATCCCTCCCATAAAAGGAAAAAATTAGAGGGAGCATAGTTGGCATTGTTTGCATGCATAGTGCCACAATTAAAGTCAGCACTGACAGTTTACCTTCATATTCAACTTGCATACACAATCACAACTGTGTACATACCAAGTAATTATACAGTATCTCTTTTCAAGTGGAAGCACATTTCTAAAAGACTCTGTGGAGAATGGAGTTGTAGGCTGCACATTCATCTTATTTTATTTTTCTTTTCTTTGATATTGAATTGCTTTTCTTTCGATGATTTCATCTCCCTTGTCAGTGAAGAGTCCTTAGTTCAGACCCTTACAAATTAAATCAGTCCCCACAGAAACAGTTTTTCCTGTTAATCTGTAATAAACATTTTAAAACCCTACTAGTGTGCTTTGGAAGGTCTTAATAATTTCAGTGTGTCACATTCTCCTGGAGGTTAGTTTTATTTCACTGTGCTGGCATTTGTTTTAAATGACAGGAATCCATATAAAGAGACTGTATAAAAGTCTATATAGTATGTACAATAGAGACAAGATGGAAAAATTGTACTCTGCCAAGAATCATGACATCTTATCAATTATAGACAGGAGGCTCTGTTTGAAGAATCCATTTAGGGACAAGAGCAGCAGTTGGGAAGGGGCAAATCACCCAAGCAAAGAAAGCAGGGATGTGAGGTAACGTTTATAAGTTATTATTTTTTTCTAGATTGTATCAATAAAGGAATATTGAAAACTGATAACTCTCTGGTTCAGTAGCTCCAGTGCCCTGCCAAGGAACAATGCTTAACACATAGGTGCTTTTCATCCAACTCTCTCAAAATTAGAAGGGCAATTAAGTATTCCCCTTCATTTACAGATGGGGAAACTGCAGCTGCAAGGTTAAATCAATAGCTCAAGATCATATAAAGCCAAAAAATTGGTAATCAACACAACTCTGACTCAGAGTTTGGATCCCGCTGACTTTCCTTTCAAACACAGGCAGATATGAAATTTTAAACACGTAGCTTCTTACTAATATCTTCTTTTTTTTAGTGTTAGCTTTTCTCCAGTTCTCCAACATCAACTGCAATAGCTGGTCTTAGATTTGCTTGGGTACTGATGGAGTCTTGGGACACCCTCTGTTTTTTCTTCATGTGATTCAAAATATTTCGAGAGGAACTGGAACTTGCAGAGAACTACAAAATATTCTTCTACCCTAATAAATACCTATCTTTAAAAATAAAATGACAGACACACTTCAACTGATAGTAGCCAATGCAGCCCATCCTGGGTTGCCCACTTAAATACTGTTATTAGTTGTTTGGTTAAGACTCATTGAAGTCTGGGTTTCAACGTGCATAACATGATGAACCACCAGCATATTCTACACTATTTAAAAAAAAATTGGATTACAAGACCTACTTTTTTAGTCCATACAAGTCTAACTGTAATTCTATGGACAGCTTGTGTACAATGGGGTTTAGATAGTGAACAATGGCAAGCATGCATACATCGAGGATCGGCAACGCAGTGGTGATGAAAAGATCTTGGCATACATCTTTTTAGGTGGGGTCAGCTGATGCCTGTTTTTAACTCCAAGTCTCTGAATTATGCCATAACATTTTAGTTCTGCACCATTTTTGCCCTATTTTTAATTCTGAAGTCTTCAACTGTAGAACTGCTACAACCTAAGTATAGATCTGCTGCAAGAACTTTCATGTAAACACAATCACAAGGAGATGCTTACAGTTCAGTAATACAAGGCCACAAAATTCGTTTCTTTATTCCCTTAAGCCATCCCATAAATGAGAAGCATTGTTCAAACATAAAGAGAGTTATTTAAGTCACATCACCATTCACAAACTTGACTTAGGTTTAGGCAGATATAAAAACGGACTTCAGTTTTCCTGGATTAGTAAGTGAGACATGGAATTTTAAAAGAAGGCTAAATAATTTACATTGGATACCCATAATTACAGCTTCTGTAGCTAGGTTACCAAAGCTGAAAGGAAAAAAAATTGTGAAATGTTGAGTATTTTTATCCAAAGCAAATCTCAAAGGCGGAAACACCATTTTTTAAACAGTCCTCCTATAATCCAACCAAAAATCAATAATGAGAAAAATCAAAGGTCATGCATAGCATAATAAAAAAAACCAACTGCTGCAGATTCATAATGTAACTGGTTGTTTTTTACATAGCCAGAGAATGGAAACTGAATGGAAGGGGTGGGGGTAGAGAAACCCAGAGTTGTATTCTGATACAAGAACAAAAAAACAAAGCAGCAGAAACAAAACTGTAGCTGCTCACGGTAAGCAAGACAGGAAACCACAGCATTAACACTCCAATGTGAAGGCTAGATAAAAGTATTAGAAAAACTAATTCTGGAAGGTCAGGTGAAACTCCTTATTGACCTAGAGCTTCAGGTTTTCTGTACATGGACCAAAGCTGCTATTTCTGGATTAATGCAACCTGCACATGTCTCCCCTTAGATTAAGCAGAAACAGTTTCATTCCCAAAGCACAAAGGCAGCTTTCAATATATGCAGTACAAACACTAGAAAAGCAAAATGAATGACTGACTTAAGACATGTAGCCCTTCTATGTTAGAAGTGTTTCCTGGAATGGTCCTTAACTCCACCACAATATGGAAAAAATAAAAACGTCTAATGGAGCTATGTTTTGTAGAAGTTTAATTTTCTTGGGCCAGGGAACAGAGATGCAAGCCTTCCTCAGGCTGAGTCAGATACTACAAAAGGAGTTATGCTAATCAGCTTCAATACAAGTCCTTAAGCAGTGCATTAGTTACCCCCCCCCCCAAAAAAAAGTGCAATTGTATAGTAATCCTAACTTGTCCATTTTTGTTTTCTGCACTGATGCAACTATTGATTGGACACCCCTCTCCATACACGTACTCAGAAGGAATATAAGTGCACCCAGAAGCCAAATTTTGTAAAAGTTCCCAATCTCCTTAGCTAAATTTCTGCTGTTGATTTTTCACAGCAATAAACAGATTTAAAAAACACTCTCATGGTAATAAAATGCATGATGGTATGTGGGACCACCATGGGAAACATGAGTCATCTGGCATGCAAGCACAAACATAAGTTTATGATTGCTGTATTAGTCTATTACATATACACATTCCTACGCCTCACCACCCTTACACACCACCAATATTTATATAATTCCATAAATGTACACAATATCTTACAAACACAGTATACACTGTATATTATTATTAGACCAGTGAAGATGGTATTTTCAGCTATTTCCTACCTCCTGTATTACATGAACAAGATGCATTTCCACAGAGCTGACAAGTGTTATTAAAAACTGAACAAGAACTTAATACATACAACTAACGGAGAATGCAGAAAAAAACAAAACAAACCCCCCCCTCAAAAAACAAACAAACAAACCCACCACTCTACAGTTCTTAGAATTTTGCAGGTTACACGGAGGGGTGTACTTACAACAGAATTAGTAAAGCAAAGAAAAAAAAATCAATACATTTCCTGAGAAGGCAATTTAATTTAGAAACTGAACCTACAGTAGAATTGTGAATAAAATACTGAATATGGAGAACTATTTATAAATGTATACAGAATTTCATCAAAAGGTGGTGAACTTATTTTTAAATTCTCAACTAATGCAACTTTAAAGCTCATAAAAAGCTTGCCTGAGATTTACAACTTCAGGCACCATGCAGATGAATGAATCTTTTCCATGAGTGATGTTAATAGCATAATTCCAAGGATGTCCACAGATGCGACACTAGCATTTAAAAAATTAATCAGAAAAACAGGTTAGAGAACGTTAATAATCTTAATTTTATACTAACTAGGGGAAATTCACAGAAACTTATCTTAGAAAGTTTCCTTAACTCCAAAATTATAAATTATGTATAATTATTTAAATACAGAGTAAAACAAAGCACTCATTCCTACAAGCAATATGGATTCATCTCAAGAGCTGGTTCAGGTGAGCAATGACCAGTTATAGAATTTAAGGCTTGAGGTAAAGCTATGTCTAAAGTCACAGGCCACTATTAAAGGATGAATAAAGGTAGCAGTAGCTCCTGGTTTGTCACTTAAAGAAGGATTTCAAACAACTTTCTATTTTCTACTTAATTCACTATCTAAAGCCTCCACCACCTTAACTGTGCTTCCATTCTCTTTGCTGAATTGGTTTATTGTACTAGTGATAGATTTCAGTGTTTAAGTTTTAGAGCCAAACCTACTACTATTACATTTTATATTTTAAACCAAGAAATAGCTAAGAGATGTATTAAACATTTATTTCAAAAACATTCAGGGGCCTACTAACTCGCCAGTGAAAATTGCTCGTCAAAGCAAATTACCAACAGCATCATTATCCGATGGTGGTTTTAAACATTGGCATATTTTGTGTTTAAACACTGGCAATTTAAAACCAGGAGCAAAGAAAGATGGCTACTGAAAAAAGATGCAAATATGCTCCACTACCAAGCTTTTCAAGTAGTAAGGGAAAGAGCCACCTGAAATGGATACAGTTTTCACAAGGAAAGGGTCACTTCCGGCAGGGTTCAGAAATGTGGTTTTAATGGTTAAAATACAAAATATAGGATTTATTTATTTTTTCTATTCTACTGTCTTTCAAAAAATATTTGAGTGAAGTACAAAAGTTGAGCCTTTGGTTCACCTTTCATGACACAGACATACCATAGCAAACGTCAAATGTCTTCACATTGATTTGCTGGGGTTTCCCATGTCTCCTCATCTATATAGTGAATCACCTGTGATGCCTGACCTACGGCTGCTTTTTCACTTGGAGCTATAAATAATGCATCCTGTTCTCCTTCCGCTAATTGAAGGTCAGAGCTACAAGAAACATTAGATCCATCAAGTCTGTCTGTCAAAAACTCTGCTGCAGCTTTAGAAGCTGGTCTACTCTCAGTTTCAGCTGCTGGTTCTGTTTTTAAGTGAAGTCCAAACATGTCATTTCGGATGATGTATCGAACACACTGCAGAATCACATTCCTTTCATGCCGTACGTCCTGGGCTAATAACTGGAAGAAAAAAAAAAAAGAGAAAGTGATGCAGGTTCTGTCTTCTCATCAGTAACAGATGCAAACTAAACAAGATATGATGGCGTAGTTAATTAAATGTGCAAACCTATTTAAATTATGTAATAGGTTTGCAAGCAAGACCTGGAACCCAAGAGGCAGAAGAAACAAACCTATTACTGTAGATTGGCTGAATTCAATCTCAGTTCTAGCACCAATTTACTGGGAGCGCTGGCAAAGTTATAGACTCATCTGTAAACTGGGATTACTTTCCAAGGATTCTGCCAGGCTTGTAACAGTGACACAGTGTGCTGTAAGTTGTTAAGTTTCAATTAATATGTGACCGTTGTGACCCTGATTCAGTAAGGCATCTTTGTCCCATTGACCTAAAAAAATCAGATAACTCACATGCATTAGCACTTTGCTCAACCAGGGGACTGTACTTTTATCACTGCAGTAGAGCTGGTTGAATCTGATAAAATTCTTTTGAATAAGCAGTCATCCCCAGTTGACCCAGCTGGCAGAAAAAAGTTAATACATCCAAGTGCCATTTTTCTCTTTACATATATATAAAAAAGGTTTTCCTGCGGGACAACAGAGTCATGTCACCACATCACTCTGCGTCCCACCTGCCTCCTTCCTCTCCCAGCTCAAGTCCGACCTTGCAGCTTCCCCTTGCCACTTGGAATTGCTAAGCCCCTCTCCCCTTCCTTCACCCCCACCCCACAGGGTTTTCAATGCCAAGAAACATAGCATAGTAGCTGGAAGACCCCACAGCACAGCCATGATAGCCCAGGGGCAGAGGGTTCAGTGGGGTACAATGCTTGGGACAGCAGTTGCCTACTCCCCCAAGAGAGGGGGGTTGGGGAGTGCACTGAGCAGGGGCCACAGCCCCCTAGTTTTCATTTAAAAAAGAAAAACCATGTAAAGCTTTTTCAATAGACTGCTAGAGGCATTATTTTCTTTGAATTCCTACTAATGCTTAGAGAAAGTTAGCCTAATATTTACAACAGTTTGAAGAGTGTAGCATGTTTTTAGTGTTGTGAACACTAGGAGTAAATAGATTTTCAGTGAGCTGGGAATATAAAGTAGGAAGTTAAACTTGTAATGATCTTATCATTTATAAGAAAACAGTTGTAAAAAGTTGCACTCAGCTGAACTTGGAAAGTAAATATGTGATGGGAAGCAATTTTTTGTTAAAATTTATTTCCATCAAAGTAGCCATTTAGAAGGGAATCTGCTTATTGAGAATAGCTTTTTAAAAGAACTGCAGGCACTTAGTCCATAAAATGAACTAGTTACACTTCTCTGATATTTAACAATACCTATCATTTTTGGTATGACTGAAGACAGTTCAGCTAGTGAAACGTGCTATACTCAATATATTGAGCACACAGTATGGGGACAATGTAACAACATTTTTGTTACTGTAGTTGCAGAATTCACAAGTAGTAGCAGGAACAAGCAGATCCTTGAACACATTATATTCAAATCATGAACAACTAGATACACATCATCTTTTTATTCTTCTGTATGTACTGAGAAATATTGGAAGAAATATGATGTACGCGTTTTGTTATTCTCGGTCACTCTGTACATGATACTACATGTATCTAAACCTTCATTTAGATACATGGGACTATGCTAAACATCTTGGAAATACGGAAGCTGATTTAATGAATGCCAACAGAAAGCTCTGCAGTACTACTACCTGATCTGCTTTTTTTTTTAAAAAGCATTTTTCTCACAAAGCATTTTCTTTCAACAAGCAAATCCCTTCGGGGGGAGGAAGGGAGGTGGATAGGTTTTCTACAGACTTCCTGACTTCGTTCTCAGCGTTGTCACCGCACAGACCACTTTCTACAATGATAATACTCTTCTGGATAGATTCCATCACAAATGCCCACTCCAAATCTACAGTTTTCCTGCTATAGCCATAGACTGATGGATGTATGAACAAGTAATGTTAGGACAATATGAAAGACGACAAAAATAAATATGCTTTACAATTAAACATCTGTTCCACGCAACTAAGATTCCCAATCCACATATCGTATCTATGCAGTTTATTCCCTCTCTCTGGGTGTAGGGCTTCACATTAGTAGCCAAGTCTTTTTTCAGTTCTTACTGGTCTGATCCCTCAGGTTGCTTTATAGATTGGTTCCCTCTCCTCAACATTGCTAAGCTTCTGATTTCAGTACTGCTTGAAAAGAACCAAGGTTTTGTTTTCTTAACCCCCAAGCTTTGTGTGCAGCGTGATTGCCTCTACGAACCATCTGAACATCTCTCACAATCTATTTCTTGCCGTTACTGGGGCCTTGGGCATTGGTGGCACCTCAGTCTTTCCTACTTCTCTCAGTCTCTGGCACACAACCATTTAATACATTTGTTACACAGGAAGACAGACTAGATGATATAATGGTCTCTCCTGGCCTTAAGCTTTATGAAATGACAGTTCGCACACAGCTGAATCTGCCAAAAATATAAAAGGCAATTGTGTTGGATGAAGACAGGTTTCACTTCCCACCCAGCTTAAGTGTAGTTGGTCGGAGTAATCTAGACTTGTTTTCAGCTAGAAAAAAAAACACAATATGAAGACTCACTGCTTTGGTCAGGGAGGTTTCACCTAAATCTTCAGAACACTAGTGGTTATACAGGTCAATTTGTGAACCACTGAAAGTTATATTTCTACATAGCAGAGACTTGTGTATGCAGGAGGGGATGGGGAAGAAGGACAGAAGAGAGTTGGATGGGAGGCCTGATGTTCCCTGGTAGCTATTCTAGCTGATTAGAAACATGTGCTGATGGGGTACAAGATCACCATCTAGTCTATCTCAGCCAGACACAATATAATCACACCCTCACTCAACACGGGGCCTCACATGAAAAGGACTAAAGGAGAAAAAAAAGAGGAGAATCAGAATAAGTGCTGGACGACATAAAAGCAAGCAAGATTTATAATGCGGCTCTTGTTTACAGAAAAAAAGGCCCCCAATGTAGCTTCCTAACTATGGGTACGTCTACACAGCAGGGCTACAATCAAATAAGCCATGCAACTTCAGCAATGTTAACTGTGTAGTTAAAGTTGAAATAGCTTAATTCAGCTTTAGGTGCTATCCACACAGCAGGGAGTTGGAGGAAGAGCACTCTTTCGCTGACTTCCCTCACTCCTCGTAAAATGAGGGTTACAGGAGGTGGAGTAAGAAGTCCTCCAGCTTGACATTATTTTGAAATAACGACTTACAGTGTAGACGTGCTCTTTGTTATTTCAGAGTAACTGGCGTTATTCCAAAATAATGCTGCTGTGTGAATATACCCTATGTGACTAAGTTTTCAATTCTGGCTCGCCAAAGCAAGCCACTATCTGAACAGTACCATGGAGTCATCTGTTTACATATTTGTGCTACATTTCTGCTGAACTGAATTTCATCCAGTCACCATATTAAAAGACCTGATTTAGACATATTTATACAGCAATATGATTCATGCATAGTTAAAGTAAGACTCCTGTGTGGTAGGCAGCCATTATTTGAGAGAGAAAAGTCCTTTACCATTTCCAACAGTGTTGGGCGACGTTTGGGCAGTACAGGGAGGGACTTCTTCCTCCATCTGTTAGAGCCTCTACAATTCCCTGTGTTCGTATTTGAGTTCTCTAATGTTGCACTTGTAAATTCTGCAGGTTCCTTGCGGTTTACGCTATTTGGCCTTTGAGGGATATTTGAAGCCGGAGGGATATCTCGGAGGACAGTCTGATTTTCCTTAAGAGCTGTTGTTACAACCTTGGCAGGAACTTCTAAAAAAAAAGAACAAGAACAAAGCTGTAAACTCTCAAAGTCCTAAAGGTCTCAATAACAATCATCTGTCAAAGCTGACAGCTCACCTAGTTACTATTGGTAGTAGCATGCCCTGCTCTAATGATCAAGGAATTCCGCAGAGGAGGGAATCTTATCACCATTCCCATATGAGAAAACAAGCCCGCCAAACTTAAGTGACTTGCCCAGTAAAAAAGAATCAGCAGTGAGACTCTGGGACAGAATTCAGGTCCCTCTGCCTTGCAATCAGTCCCATGCACTATATATTAGAGCAGGGGTGGGCAATAATTTTTACAGGGGGGCCACTTCATGAATTTTGGTATGTGGTCACGGGCTGGCTCCACCCCTGGAAGGAGAAGGGCCTGGGATGGAAGGGACAGGGCTGAGGACTAGCCACTCCCCAGCAAGAGTTGTGTATTTAATTCAAAGCCTCTAGCCCACACAGCAAAGGGCTCATGGATCCCGGCTCCCAGCCCTGCTGCTACTTCATTGCCTGGCAGCCACCTGGGATTGCTGCAGCTATTTAAAAGGTGCCGTGATTGGGAGCCAGGAGCCATTTTAATAGGATCCTGCTGCCTGAGCCACTGCCTGGAAATTCATTATCATGGATATCGGGAGATAAATAGAAAGCGGACAGAGGCAGTCCACAGGCCAGATCAAAGTGTTAGGCGGACCAGATCCCGCCCTGGGCTGCATTTTGCCCAGCCCTGTATTAGAACATACTGCTTCCATTTTATAACCCAGTCTGGAGTGAAATACATGGATGAGAAAAATAGCCTTATGGTTAGGTATATCCTGAGACTTGCAAAATCCAAACAATTCCCTGCTCTGCCACAGGCTTCCTTGATGACCTTGGGCAAGTTACTCAGTCTCCGTGTTTCAGTGGCCTGTATGCAAAACGGGTGGTGACAGAACTTTCTCGGCAGGGTGTTGTGAAGATAACTACATTAAAGACTGTGATGTGCTCAGATAGTATTGTAATAAGGACCATGTAAGGTATGAGCTCCACATTAAATCAGAATGTGCACTCAATCTTCAGGCACTATAAGAATCTCTAGTGGCAGCTTCCCTATGTGGAAATTGCTAGATGCTTGGAGATTAGCTCATAGGGTGAATGACAGCATCTTCCTGGCCCTCTTCACCCAACACAATTTTAGGATAAGAATTCTAAGGCCGTTTCCCCCCCCCCCCAAGTACATTTTTTTCCAAAAATTATACATCCTATCCAAAAAAAGCACTTATCTCCACCTTTATATCAGTACAAAGGGGTAGGACAGAACATATAAGCTTTTGGGGGTGGGGAGAAGAGGCAAAATAAGAAAAACACAACACTGTGAACCTGTCACCTTTGGAGGAAACTCTGGAATACAGTATTTAAAAAAAATATTATTAATAGTTAGTTGATGAACTCAATTAATCACAGGACTGATCTGGTAGACACTTCTGATGTTCTCACTCTGTGACTCCCGAGTGTACAAATGGTACATTGTGAGTGCTACTGTGACATAAATAACGAGTGGTCTTTCTTCCAGGGAGAAACAATTGCTATCAGAGTAGGCTTAGTGAAGTCTGTTAGGTTGTCCCCACCCTTCCATCATTTCCATTCATCCTGTTACCTTCTTCATCCTCCATTTGTGACTATGTTCATATGAAGTACACTGACAGCAGACAGAACTCCAAGCCTAACAGCAGAAAACCTTCCTCCTTGACACACAAAATATGCTACCTGTAACATATGTATTCCCTCATCTCCTAATAAGCTACAGCGAAGAGCTAAGGCTGCTCTCAAATACTCCACCAGCAACCTGAGGTGCCAGAAACCAAGATGACTACCCTAGAAGTAAAGCCAGTAATGACTGTGTTTATGTCTGTTAGATCTAAGAATAAATCTGAGAATATAAAAAGCTTCACATTTACATATTCATAAGTGAAGGCAAGAGTAGAGATAGGACAACAGGGAAGGAGGGGGAAGAGAAAGAGGGGCAAGAGAGAGCAAAGCGCCCATAGCACATGCCACCTTCCTTCTCAGATTGCCCTTTACACAGAGATGAAATGGCCTTTTCTGGTATACAGTGGATGCTTTTGCTGTTCACAAGACAAGAAAAAAAGCTTGTTAGGTCCCAACTCACCCTCTGGCTCGCTCTCAGTATCTGATGCGCTGCCATAGTTGGCCACCAGTAAACTCAGGGCAGAGGTTACCTGCTTTGGAATGACAGTCACTCCCGCCTGCTCATCCTCCATGGCTGCTCCATCTTTGTCCGACTCTGTGAAGAGAGAACCAAGACTTTTCACCACTCCTATATGTTGACCCACTCCTATATGTTGACAGCCAGCTTTGTTACTAGACCTTCTCTCAGAGAATATGTATCTGATACTGGACAAGGTTAGTCAACCCTATTGTCTGATATTATTTTCTTTCCAGCAAAGGCAGCAGGAGCGGTCTAAACACTGATTTATAGCCCTGACAAAGACCACAAAGGAAAAAATAGTGTGGCTTCTCTGAATAAGGAGTTAGCTCAATCTTCACACAGTGAATTTAATTACAGGTTTTGCTATTAATTGCAAATAGAAAAACTTTAGTTTTCTGGATGTAATTGGGTGATAAGTATATCCATGACATGCATCTGACGAAGTGGGTCTTTGCCCACGAAAGCTTATGCTCCAACACTTCGGTTAGTCTATAAGGTGCCACAGGACTCCTCGCCGCTTTTGCAGATTCAGACTAACATGGCTACCCCTCTGATACTTAAGTATATCCAGAAATTTATCTTTTACAGGGGGAAGAGTTATATTTAAATTTACAAGCAGAATTTCCAAAAGGTAAAGACATTTTGAGATCATGAAACCACTTTAAGGGACATTCAAATAAAAAAGACGATGGCAATGAGATCTCTGAGAACATGGCTACTTAAGATACCATCTATATGGACGCCACTTTACTGATTTAAGATCTTATAATCGAAGTTGTTCATGATAACATAGAATGCTAGGGAGCTAAAGGGATCAATGACTTACGAATAGCTGCAGTTGGGCAGTAGGAAAACTCTGCTAAAAGCATCCCAAAATAAACAATTCAAATCACAGATGCAAAAGGCTATATTACCATGATACACCACATCCTTTGGAGGTATCACAGATGCCTTATGGTTAAATGCCAGCATTTGAATACAATACATTTCAGTGCTTTTGCTGTGAACCTACATGGAAAATCTAATCCCCCCCTAATAGGAATTAGAAAGGTATCTGTTGTAACTTTTTGTGGAAGTCTGGTTCAATTACAAGACTTAAAAGAAACACTACCTGAAATCAGGATTTATAAAAAAAAGTTAGTGCTCAAACCCTATACTGAGTATTAACATGAAAATTTGCAAAATGCACTTTGCCACTATTTGTGTTATACTTTTTACATTTCACTCATTTTAGATAATGAAATCAGTTTCACTTTTAAGTTCTCAATATTGCAGAATTTGGTTTCAATAAGAGGGACTTTTTAAAAAAGGGCTTTTTTTGGTGAAAATGTTACTAAATCTTTGTTTTTGAAATCAAAGTTAATTCCAGGTCAAATTTAACACTGTCCCTTTAATCCCAATAACGTTTTGAGGGGCAGACAGAAGAGTTGTCAAGTATAACACACTCACCAATGGCATCCTCTAAACCAGTGTTTCACAACTACGGGCCGCAGTTCAGTACCAGGCCGCAGGAAAAAAATACCGGGCCTCAGCATGGTTGCCAGGGTGTTCCGGGCTCCCGGAGTGTCCGTGTGGCGCCGGGTCCCTCAAGCCCTCGGCCGGCCTGGGCAGAGTCTGCAGCCGGATGTTCCGGCTCCTGGC
>CM057845.1:263002003-263015039 GCA_030068395.1 Apalone spinifera
TCATTTGCATAGCTTTGGCGCAAAAGCGCGCCAATGTAGACGTAGCCCTGAACTTTGAATAGGTCATTCAGTCCTATTGTTTAGCACTTCAGTTTCTAGCAAAGAACTCCAGAGGTAAGAAGCAAGATTGAAGACAGGTCCTTTTATACCTTCTGCCATGTGGAGGGAATCACCTTGTTCTTGCTGTGGAAAAGTACAATAATACGGAATTTGGAGATGCATGGGCAAGTCACCTGTCCATTCATGACTCAGTTCTTTACAGGTAGAAGCCATTGTTCCCATCCTAGTCTGAACGTTCAGAAGAGGCTCATCAAATGTAGGTTGGCACCTTCCAAGTCCGATTGTCACTCAAATACTTCTGTTCAACTTGAATAGTCTTTTCACAATATGTTGGTCAAATCTCTTATTGGTGTTTTTCGGAAGCAAACATTGGATATACAAGCACATAGCCAATTCTCATAATTTAAAATTCCAAAATGATACATGCATAGAAATAGCATAATCATAACCTGCAAGCCATAAGCTTTACGTAGACATCTTCCTCTGCTCCCTTTGTACAAGATTGGTTGCAAATATATCCATGGTTGCAACAGTGATCTGCATGGTTATATTTCAATCAGAAAACATCACAGGGGTTGCGAGCTGGCATCTCCAGAGTGTGGCCAGTGACCCAAATGCAGCACCTGGATTCTAATCAGGCAGCTTAAAAGCACATAGTCCCAAAGCAACAGCTTGGTGAGTGTCCAGCAGATGGAGTTATAACAGGACTGTAACATCTGAAATATAAAACTGTCTCCAAATGTGTAGTTAAAAATAGTGTAAATAGCAGGTATAATTGTTTCAGGATAACATGACATCTTAGACCTTACTTTCATTATAAAGGCCATTGCCCACTTGTCTTTCAAATCCCTCCTCAAGGAGCCATTTGTGCTGTGACACACAAAGGAACTCAGCCAAACAATGGCTAATTAGGGCAGCAGAGGGGGAAAGTTGATTTTATTATTTATTAATTTATATATTTTTTTAAAAATCTTTAGATTATTTGGGGCCATTTAATTGTGCACATCTGTAACAATTCTGTGACTGATATCTTTCCTCTCTCCCTTCTCATTGTATACATGCAAGTAAAGATGAAGCAGTACCCTGTGCGTTAGGGGCCTGCTACTACCAGCACAAACAATACTGAAAACATGTTTCATGTAGAGAAGAGATGTTCTTTCAGCTATATAAAAATAGGATCACCAATAAAATAGCCAAAGGGTGTAATCCTGTAAGCATTACACTGTTAGTCCTCTTGATGATGGTACTACTCGTGAACATGGCTAGGAGGATTGGGTCCATGGGAGAAAGGCAGCCATTTAAAGGTAACTAGAGAACGAAGAACTGTGCACCTTTCACTTCTGCTCCCTGATATGGAGTAGATTCTGCTTATTAGCAGTTCCTCAGTTGCCAGCAAAAAGTTGGTATTACATCAGTTGCTAATAAGCAAAAGTTAGGTTTGTGAGCCAGCACCCAGGGAAAGAAGCACTGAAACATATCTTTCCCAGCTGCAGCTCTGTAAACCTGGCTGCAGGCAAGGCAGCAGCAGGGATGAAAGCTACAGTCTGGATGCTGGGGCTTTCTCAGGGGATCAGGGATGCTGGAGACTTATGGGGTTGCACCATACTGCTCCCTGCACTTTACAGGGGCCAGGGCTTAGCACATCCCAGCATGTCCTTCCTTCAGCAGTGCAGGCCCCCAGCAGGGCACAGCCTAATACAGAGAGCAGTACTTTGCAGCTCCCCTCACCACTGTTCCCTTGCCCACAGCTTCCTGTGCCATCTCCTGTGTGATCCCTATGCAGGGACTGATTTGCCTGGCTGCAGCCCCAGAAGGAAGTATTGGGATTGGCTGAGTACTAGCCACAGAGTTTTCCAGGCCTATAGGCAGGAAAGTGTACATCCAACCACTTTCTTCTCGGGCTGCAGCCCTACAAACCCGTGTGCATGGCATGAACAGCACATCCTAGCACTTTCTTCCCCATCTGCAGCCCGATAAACCTGTATGCAGTTGGGGGGTGTCTTTATTATAAAAAGTTACCAATAAGCAGCATGCAGTTGCTAGTATCCAAATGCCATTAACATTGATGTTAATGGGATGGGGTTGGTTCCCAGCAAAACATTGTCAGAAACAGGAGGTTGTTAATACCAAGATTGCTGTTAAGTGGGAACTACTATATTAAAGGTATTTAAAAGTCTTTTGGTCCCCTCCCAGATTTTTTTTCTGCTTAGTGATTTGCTCCTAAATGGTCAAGTTAAATAAAGCACAATTAGGGTATGTAAGTGAACATACAGAGCCAGAATGTGCCCCATACTCTGTGCTGGCACAAGGGAGTAAAGAGGCATTAGGTTATCCCCTTGCACCTGGAGAGAAACAGGCTTTGCAGAGCTATCATCTGCCTTTCTCAAGCAAATATGTGAAAAGGATAGGGACCATGCAGAGCCTTGTCTCTCTTCCACGGCTCCCCAGTGCAAACGCAGCGTTGCTGTGCTGTCACCTTGGACAGCACCTGATATGACTGGTATAGATGGGATGTCATTTACTCCCTCCCCAGAGTAGTGGCAAGAGTGGGAAGGAGATTGACTGTTACAGGGGCAGCAAAACAACAGTGTCCCTATTCTGGTCAGTTTACAATCTGCTTAATGTAGTCCATAATTATTGAAACAAAATGATGCATGTTGATTTCAGCTCACAGATATCCCAGTATATAGTTGGCTTCTAAGTAGGTGAGGATACATTGTTTATGCTTTGTATAATGTATCCACTCTTTTGAACATCTTTATTTCTCAGACACATCTTTCAAACTTGTCAAAGCATCTATTCTTAATTGAACACTGTGTATATACCATTTTCAGCTTTTAAAACAATTTTTTTTAGTTAGCCAAGTGCAAATTATAAATGAACTCTTTACTTTTCAAAAGTGTCACTAATAATGTTATAATATAAAAATTCAACTTATGAATATTTTTGAAAAAAATAAGCATCAGAAAAATAGGATTAGGGAGGTGAGCACATCTTCATCCATAATACTAGCTTTGATTTGAAAAATCCAGTACCTAATTGGAAACTTCCAGGTACACATGAGGATCATAATGCCTCAATTTTTGTGTAACTTATAATATTTTTTAAATTAAATTTTATCCTGCCCTTAGGTTTCTAAAATAGTCTTCTGCATATGAGCCAAAAGTAAACAGCTGCCCTGTTTTCTGCCTGTGCCCTTAGATAAACATCAAAGCTGTGCCAAACTGCAGAGCATATTAACAAGATTTCACTCCCCTTGCTGTTCTGAGATCCTCTGGGCAGCCAGGAAGCTGTCAGAAATCATGTCAGTTCCATGCTGCTGAGGAATGCCCTGAGCAGCAGCAGCAGCTGTAGCAGAGTTATTCATGCAGAAGACACCACTGAAATGGAGGCAGCAGGATGTATAGAGGATTGAAAACCATAATCCCTCACTGGAACGGTCTACAAGGTGGGAGAGGTGTAGAGTAGCTGAGGCCTGCCTCTCTCAGGCTTTGTCTACATAGGAACATTTAATGGGTTATACGAATATAACCCTCAGCATAGATACTGTACTTTGGAGTGTAAGGGAACATTTGTGCTGCAGCTGGGGTGTGATCCCCCACACAGGTAGACAGACGTGCTAGCTCTGCCTGAGCTAGAGCACTAAAAATAGCACGTACACTGCAGCATGGATGGTGGATTGGGCTAATTACCCAAGCTTGAACTAAGGGCTTCAGGAGGGCTGTGGCAACATCCACACTAGTGTGCTAGCTCAGCTTTAGCATAGGTCTGTCTACCCATACTCCCAATTACACTCTCCAGATGCAGTGACATACTAGAGCAGCTTTGTTTCTTTTTGTTTGTTTGGCTTAAACCCCTTCTAAGCAACATGAGTGAAATAAAAAAAGCACTCTTGGATCAAAATAAGGGGTCCCACTAGGATATATTTAAATTCACACTTAAATTATACCAAAAAGCCCTCCTCTGTGGACATTGCAGTAGTAGTCAGAAAGCAGAAGAGAAAACAAAAAGCTGTTTCTCTGTTCCAGCAGCTAGATGGGGGTGGAGCTTCACATTTAGCAGCCACTTGTAACCCAGAGGCTGCAATGAAAGAGAGCTCTGTAGCTAGAGGCAGCACCACAGTAGAATTATCAGCATCCTCTTCCCCCCTTTCCTGGTACTGGTGTTACAGCAGGTTGGCTTCTCAACTACGATTGCCTCTGAACTTTGTGGGTGCTCCCTCTTTATGCCTACACTCCTTGTCTGTCTCCCTGGTATCAGTACTGTAGGTGTAATCCTTTGACTATAGGAGCTTGGTAAGGTTTGTTTGCTTTGGTTGAGGTCTTTGCTGTAGTGATGCTACTGCCAGGCTGGATTGATCAGATTATCCCAGATTTAATAAAAGCATAATTCAACAACCCTGGGGCTCACTTCCTCTGTTCCTAAAGTTGCACATTCAGCATTAGTAATGGTCACAGCTAGAGTTGGGATACTGGATGGGGAAGACCAGTGCTCTGAGATGGCACTGAGTATTCTCTTTCTCTCAGGTGCTTGGCTGCCTGGTTCTTCCTAGCATGTTTAGGTTGTAACAGATCACCATAATGCAGCGTCAGAAAGAAAATTTTCTCCCATGTTAGAGTGATAGTGATGTGTGTGTGGTGGTGAGAGTTACCTTCCCCTGCAGAGTATTCATGTGGGTCACTTGTCAGGATTACCTGGATGTATCTCACTTTAATCATTTCCCTGACATTAAAGGGGCCTCAAGCAGTGATGCACCTCAGTCCTTCTGGTTCTCTACCTGAGGTACATGATAGTCTAATAATTCTCAGGATGATTTGCTGGCCGATTCCAACTTTAAACTCTGATGAAATGGTTTTGATTGCACAAAAACTTGGATAGTGGAGATCATATTGATAAACAGATGGGAGATATTTAATAGAGACAGTGCCTGCTTTTTTTTTTTAAGTGATAACTTTAAAAATCTCCTGTAGTGTGGAGGTGTAAAGTGTGATTTTTTTTCAAGTTGATAATAACCTCACTGAAAATTTATGCATATCGATGAAAATGTGACTGTCATAAGAGGAAAACACTTTCAACTTTACCAGTTCTTGCTTATTGAACTGTGCAAATATTGATTCTTGCTGCAGACAGTAAAAAGTTGTTACTTAAATGCTTTTCATGCTGATGTTTTTAAATTAGGGAAAGGTAATAAGAATTCTTCTTTTTCTTTGAGGCCTGTTATAGGTCCTGCTTTACCACCTGGTTTTAGGAAACCTACACAATATACTGAAGATAACAGCTGTTCCATAGGACCTTCCATTTTTTCAGCATGCCATACACAGGTTTGTAAAAACTGAAATGGCACCAGTTCATCTTGTATTTATAGTGCTTTGCATCTAAAGGGATTTTAACAAACTGATGGCCTGATCCAAAGCCCACTGAAATAAATTCTACTACAGTAGATCTTGGTTTAGATTGTAATCTCTGTAGTGCAGGGATTTCTCTTGCTCTGTAGGTTGAAAGCATCTGTCTCATTTTAAGTACTATGAAATATAAATAATCAGTTTTAAGTAAATAGCCTTACAACTGTATCTACAGAATGCTGTCTGAAATGGGTTGTTCGGGGGAGAATTGCATTTCTCTGATTGCCGCCTTTTTATTTAAACTGTGCTTGAGCATGCTAGGCACTTCAGGGAATTTAGAAAAGATGTAATCCTTGACCTGTAGATCTTAGAATCCAAGTTGAATAATCTAACTGTTGATTTGGGAGCAGCAAAAATCAAGATGGGGAGTTGGTGAGGAGTAAGAGGATAGAAGTAAGGAGCTGGAAAAAACAGGCAAAATGTTATGAGGTTTGGGAGGAGGTGGGAGGAGGTTGCAAGCATCAGGTGCTATGAGGTAATAGTGCCAAATGTCTTATTCTTTACCACATAGTGTGTTCTTTCTTGTTTTGCTGGAGGATGTATATTGTGGACTGAATTAAACAAAAGGGCTATGTCTATGGAGTAGTGGTTAAGCAAGTGTCCCCTCACTTTCTCCCTTTCTTTCCTGATGTCATGAACTCTTTCCCTCAGAGGGTATTGTGTAGTTAAAGCTTCCCTTCCCAGGACCCAAAATGTAAACAAATCTCAAGTATATGGTATTTGCTTCCCTGTCTCTGAGAGAGAGACAGATATTTTCCATGGCTCCAAATCTTTCTCTGTACGTAGGAAGAAAGGAGGGAATTAAATATCCATCCTTCTGTCAGAATAGCTCAACATTGTCTCTAAACTTCATTATTGGTAGCCCTAGGATAATGCCCCCCAGTACTTGAGTAGTGAAGGCTATGGTGAATTCCTAACCACCCATACCTGGGAAGTTCACTAGTGCACCATGACCAGAGACATAATCTGGGGTTGCTTCCCAAACTACCACCTTGTCTCTGAACTCCTTTGGTGGTTGGAGAGAAACCTTGAAAGTTAGTTAGTGCTAGGCTTAGAAGATTCTGATACTAGCTATTAGAGTAGGTGGCGTGAGATTTCACACTTATTTTGAAGGAGCAGGGATGTTGAATATTTAACAATGTTAGTTTCTCCGAAGTGTTCCATTTGTGTTAGGGTTTGTTTGTGAAACTCAAAGCTTTAAACAGCCTGTCTAAAAATCTCATGCTTGCTCTTGTCTTTTGCTGTAGTCTTGGAGGGTAGATGAGGCCTGAAATGTATGTTTAAAAAAAGTACAAAAAATTGATATACCTTTACATGCTCCCTTTATCCATCACAAGGAAGCAAAAATTGGGCACAAGCCACTTGCATGTTGTCTTCAGTTACTTGCCCAATTATGGTGTGCTGCTGGATCGGAAATGGTCACTTTTCTTCCCATTTACTCACTTCCATATTTGCCATTTCTTTCAACACTTTGCTTTTATTACTCCCTCTATTCTTTCTCTCACTAATTCCTCTGAATGCCCTGCTTATACCGGGTCATAACATAGCAGGGACCCCTGCTCTAAGGTAATATGTACTGCTAGGAAAGGTGTAAGATGTGTAGCATCACAACCCAAGTAATCATTTAATGTAATCATTAGCACTTGTTTCTACCAACTTTTTCTTACTCTGTTATTTTTCTGAAGCATGTCAGTTTGTAATGTAAGGTTCTAGCATGCTGGACTATAAGTACAGTTCAGAAACAAAGCTTTTTTTATCAGCACTTTGTGCATTTACCAGTCTTCCACCTCCTTCAACAGGCGTTGTCACAATGAAGAATGATAGTCTAGCGTTTAAAAATACTCCTCACTACAAATATTGTTTAAGCAGTTTGTCATATTGACAAATGTCTGATTGCAGCGATATCAAAATTGGGCTGTTCATACATTTCAAAAAGATACAAAAATTCTTCCACTGTTAAATAGGCATCTCCAGATCAAGTGTTAGGAAAAGTTATTTGTTACATAGAAACCTAGTTTATGGGAAAGATTTTTAGTTTCAACTGAGATAAAGATTTTGTTACATCTTTTATTATTTAGTCTGTAGATGTTATGATTTGTTCATATAACGCTTGTAGCACCTTTGTAAAGGGCATGAATTTTCCACAATAAATAATTGGATTTTTTTTTTACTTTTCCATTCAGCATTACCCGGTAATATGTTCTTGTTCTCTTCAGAGATAGCTTACATACCCTGTTCACTCTTCATTGTAATACTGTGTTGAATTCTTTCTCAAAATACCTATTTATTTTATATATGTATCTATAAGTGTACATAGATGAGGACAGAAGTTTGGAGTGTGTTCAACTTAACACTAATGAGAAAGGAAATGAGATGGACTTCAATAGAAACCAAGTATGGAGTTTCTATATCTTTCAACTTCAACCATCTTACGATAACCTATGAAATCTTTTAAAATTTTGTTCCAGATTTTTTTCTAGCCTCTCTGGCCAACTGTTGATAAATAACAATATATTGCCACATCGGTTTATTCACTACTCACAGTTTAAATCAATGAAAAAGCTGTAAGGCAAAAAGACAGGCGATAATGCCCTTAGACAGCTGCATTGTTTGGGTTATGAAAGGATAATCATTCTTGTCTTCCTCAGCCTTTCATCTCCATTGGATGCAGGCAGTCATGACGTCTCTCTCAACTTTTTCTCCATTTTCATGACCCTGTACCTCAGTGTTTCTTAAACTGTGTTCTGTGGCACACCGGTGTGCTGCGGAGAACAACAGAATTCAAAATGGCTGCCCTTAAAGGGGCAAGCGACCTTTTTTTCCTCAGTAACTTCCCCCTCAACCCTTCCCCCCCCCCAACTTTTTTTTTCCCCTCAACAAAAAGTCCTTGATGTACCTCATAAAAAATAATTATTGTTTGGTGTTCCTTGGTCTTAAAAAGTTTAAGAAACACTGCTATACTTGAATCTCTCTCTCTCTCTCTCTCTCTCTGGATTGCTACCTTTTAGAGTGTTGCTTCAGTTTTTCCACCTTTACCTGTTTTCACTACATGTTTCCAACAGGGTTCAGTCTTTGGCCTTTCTTTCCTTCCTCTGAACTGTAGCCCAGGGAGACCCTAGCCACACTGGTGGTCTCCAATTGCATTATTCTTCAAGTAGAGCGCCACTGTAGATGTGCTTGGATCCTTGCGCTGCCAATCAGAGAACTTCAGTAGCAGTGTCTGTTAGGCCCACACATGTTCTGTCTCTCCTCGTTCCCAGCCGCAAGGCTAATTAGTATACCTGGGCTAAATCCCCACAGTTCCTTCTCAGTTGCCTCTGGATGTAGACCTATGGCCATTGCTTTCTGTTGTGTATTTCTAGAGTACTTAGTATAGTTCCCTTTTATTTTTCTCTTTAAAATTCAATACTTCTTCCCCCACTTTTTCCCCTTGTTGGAGACCTTTCTCCCAGTGGGGTATGCATGATACTCTGGGCTTCAAGAAACAATCCCTTTATCAGACAAGAACTCCCAGTGTATTTATTGCCTCTGGGAAAGCAACATTGAATGACAATGTGGTCTCTGTTATCATCTCAGGCCTCAGTCTCACAAGGATACAATGCTCAGACAGATAATTATCTTCATGGAGGTAGCCCTCTGACCCTCTCCAGCCCTGCACCATAAGTCTCCTGACAGATGTGAGTCTTACCTACAGCCCTCAATGTCTAAACACTGTAGGTCAAAGAAACAAGCCACAACCCTCCCTCCCAAATTGTTGAAGCAGGATGTCCCCACAATGAGCCCCAAGATAGCATTCCAGTCCATTACCCATGGCTCACAGAAGTTTGCAGGCCTGTGGGCCCAATGAACAACACTGGGCCAGAATCAACAGCACCAAAGGATAAGGACAGGAAAAAAGCATTTTGTTAAGAGAACTGCTTATACACAAGTTAATATCAGTATCAACATCTCACCCAGAGCAGCCGGTGAAAAGTACTGTTTCCCCCAGTATTGCCAGCTGCACCATGTCAGATGGTCCTATCAGAATTCCATCTCTCTAGGGACTTCCATGTATCAGATGTACTAGAGACTCCTCTTCTTGGTCCTGGGACATCTGTGCCAAAACTTTGCTTAGCACAGGAGTCTTCCCCGCTGCCCTGCCACATTGCCCCACTTTCTAGTGAGGGCTTGGATAGCGAACCCAAGGAGATAGCAGCATCACAGAACCCGTCCTAGACTCCTTACAGTGTCCAATAGCAACAGGGCCTTCGATCATACTCTCAGCTGGTCCCACCACCATCATCTTGGTACAGTCACCGCTTGGCTCAACCACCTCAGGGGCCATACTAGGATTCTTGGGATGCATATCACCAGCATTCAAAACTGAAGCACAGCTGAGCAGTACACCTCATCTGGTGCTGATAAAGGCGGGAATTAACATTTTTGGGAGGAAGGTGTACTGCGTGGCCATGCTTTAGTTTTGAATTGCTAATTACTGAGCCTGATGGCAAAACACGACTATATAAACTGAACAATGTTATTGATTAGCTGCCTGAGTTACATTGCAACCAATTTAAGGCTATTACCAGGAGGGACATTTAGTAGCGAAAATAAAACTACAGTTGGTCGTTTACATAGCTGACACAGTGGCCAACTCCATCTCTATGGCAGTGGCGATGCTACATGCGGCATAACCCCGTCTGTCAGGCTTTCCAAAGAGGTAGTTGAATGTACTACGGTCTTAGTGCAGGGGTCTCAGACTCACAGCCTGTGAGCCATCCATGGCCAGAGCAATTGTGCAGTCCAGCCCAGGCTCCCCACAAGCACTGTCTCCCACTGCCCCTCTCCACTACCCCCTCTGCTGCCTCTCTATCCAAGACTGCAGGTGGAGGGTGGCAAGTGGCTCTACGGGAGCCACCTCACCCTCCCCTGCATGTAAATGTGTAACTGCTGAAATTTTCAGCAGTTACACGTTTACCTAAATAAACTCATTTTAACATCCCTAGTTGGTTGAGGTATTGATAGACCACTTCCCACAACTGCTACAGCCAACGACCACTAACCACCCATTTGGCCACCTGGTGGTAGTGTTCTGCAGCACCTGGGAATGCATAATAGCAGACCAGTGTGGCCTAGAGATCATTCACAATGGGTACTCTCTCCATTTTACCTCCCTACTTCCTTCACAACACCCTTCCCTCCTACTTTTTCAAGGACTCTTTTCATGAGAGATTACTGCGTCAACATGGGCAGTAGGTAGCATAGACAAGGGAAGGTTGTGCTTCCCCAAACAGGCTGGTGTGACTGCAATCATGCTGTGCCAGTAGGCCATCTCCTGCCTGCTACTCCAGCTCCCTTCTCAATGGGGCCAAATCCATGGCCACCTGTTCGCTTACTTACCTCTCAGTGTCAATGGTCTTTCAGATAGCTATTATCTCTGCTAGAAGAATAGGGGAAACTGCAGCTCTGGTGGAACATTCCTCCACCCCCTCCCCCCGCCCCCCACCACCACCACATGGTGTTCTTTCAAGCCAAGATTATGCTCAGGCTTCATCCACAATTCATTTCTAAGGTAACCTCTTTGTTTCTCATGAGCCAACTGACTTACCTTTCAGTCTTCTACACCAATCACAAGCACATTTTGTGGATTCCAGAACCAGCTGCTCCAAGAAAGCTGTCACTTAAGGTGTCACAAAACTTTGTCTTTGCCACCTGTCCTGAGGGGACGTGGCCCCAATCACTATGGGGATAGCTGCAATCCCCCATTATTATTGAGTTTGTTGATTTGTCTCCAATTTCCCTTAGATTTCACAGTCACTATCGCCATCCTGATCAGGTGGTCGGTATTATATCCCTACTGCAGTCTTCTAGACCAACCCTCACCAGGTTTACAGGGAGGCTGTATTACACACAGTAGATATCAGGAGAGCCCAAGCCTTCTATCTGGTTAGAACAAAGGTTTTTAGGATGTCTCCTGGACTTTTTCTTGCCGTAGTAGAGAGATCCAAGGGCTCAACTATACTGGGCTAGAGAGTCTCCAAATTGGTCTTGAACTGGATTAGACAGTCAAGTTTGTAATACTCTATAACCCTCCAGATACTATTTGCATGCACTCTGCATGCAATCTCTGAGTCCCCAGCTGACCCCAGGCTCCATGCGGCACTGCCACTTGAAACTCCAGAGGGAGGATAGGGCCAGCGGGGGACTGCTTGAGTCCCCCGCTGGTCCCTGCTCCGTGCAGCGCTTTTGCCTATGAAGTGTAGCAACAGCCCCAGGGAGGCTGGGGCGATAAAGGTGCCCTGATAAAGACACAGGTACCCTTATCGACTAATCAGATAGTCAATGCAATTTGCATTGACTGACTATTCGATTAGCCAGTTAATCTAATTTTAACATCCCTAGTACATGTACCCTTCATTTATTTCTGATCTTAATCATCTATTACTGGAGCTATAGGAGCATGAGCAGAGGATCAAAAAATGAGATCCTTGATGTTGAATATCCTACATATTTTAACAAAAAAGTGTATTATTAATATCTCACGGGCATGAATTCTGCTCACACTTTCAAAAGTATAGAGGTTAGAAATAATTTGATTTCTGATAAAGGCAAAGGGAAGTAGAGCTGGGATTGCACAACTTTTAAATGCTTGGTTACATAAGTTGTGTGTTTTTACAATTCAATATGTTTAATAAGCATTCAGAGAAATTATTGGTTTTGGCCTGCTTGACAAGACTATTGAGATTGATATGAAACATTAGACAGACAAGAGTATAAAATGTATGTAGCTATGAATATTTCTGTAGTGATCTTTTATGGTTTGTTGATGTCTTTTTATTTTTGAAAGGCGACAGATAGTAGTGAGGACGAGGACGACACCCTCATAGGTCCAATGCCTGTCAAAGGACCAATAGAATCTAATGTAGCTAGAGACTTTGAACGCAGAGCTCAGAGAATGAAAGAAAAACTTACTTCCTCAGATCATGTAAGTTGTTAATTTTGACTGTACACTGTTTTTGTGGCTAAAATTTACACAAACCTTTAGACGAGTCCAGCCATATGAACTGAAGGTGCTAAATGTCTGTCTTGCATAAGAAAATGTTGTCTAGAAAAATCGACATTTTTTTTCAACTTTTGCATATTTTTCTTTCCTTAAAGGATGGGTCCACACAAGTTACGAGGGAGTCTTGGATGACTGAGCTTCCACCAGAATTGAAAAGCTTTGGCTTGGGCCCAAGAACTTTCAAGAGAAGAACAGATGAGAAATCAGGAGATAAATCAATTTGGACAGATACTCCAGCTGACAGAGAGAGGAAAGCTAAAGTGAGCCTTCGTATAAACATGCAGATGGTCTATATGTTGTTTATTTTCTCAGTCTTCTTAAAGTTCACCTCTGCCATCCAGGGAAAGCCTAATAAAAGTACTCTCATTTGGTTACCCAACACAAAAATTTCAACCTAAGGTAGTTATGTCTTCCTTACATTATATGGACACACAGTAGCAGATTTAAAGGTACCCATCCTGCAGCAAAAACCTTCAAAACCAGACTTCAAAGAGAAACTGCTGAGCTACAGTTCATCTACAAATTTGACACC
>CM057845.1:263015139-263034584 GCA_030068395.1 Apalone spinifera
GTTTCTCCTCTCTTGGTGTTCACACCTCCAGATCAGCTACTAGAAGTGGGCCTCGTCCTCCCTGATTGAATTAACCTCGTTATCTCTAGCCTTATTCTGGTCTACATATTTATACCTGCCTCTGGAAATTTCCACTACATGCATCTGACGAAGTGGGTCTTTGCCCACAAAAGCTTATGCTCCAATACATCCGTTAGTCTACAAAGTGCCACAGGACTCCTTGTTGCTTTTGCAGATCCAGACTAACACAACTACCCCTCTGACACTTACATTATATAACGTCTGTCTTTTATTGCCTGGGAAATCCACTGTTCTCGATCAATCAGTTACCATGTGGCCAGATTGTTTCTTATCAAGCAGAACAAAAATGCCTGGAGTGGTAGGGGGCAGAGGTACAAATGTTCTATCTTGACCTGCTCCTCTAATATTTAAGTATAGATTTGCCATCATTTTTAAGTATGCTGCCTGCTGCTAATTGCTATCTGCTTCCATTCATTAGGAAACGCAAGAGGCAAAGAAGTCAACCAGTAGAGGTGATGAAGAAATTGTATTATCGGCGAGAGACAAGATACTGGCTGAGCAGCTGTCTTCATACAATGCAAGTATAAGGACAAAATGCTTTTTCTTCTAGGTTTCCTTTAGTTCTTCACTCTTTGAGTTTCTAATTCCTAGCACTGTTGGTTTCCATGGTGATATCACTACCTCCTTCGCTTCTAGGGCCCAAATCTGCAACCATTTAAGCCGTTAGAGAATTTGCCCTTGACTTCAACAAGAGCATATTGGATCCTTCCACTGCTGCTGAAAAAGTGTCTGCTTCGGTGTGGGGGTGTTTATATACAGTTTCTTAGATCAGTTTCAGTTTGTGTTTTACTTGAATGATTCCCAGGGTAGAACTTCCATTGCTGGGAATATACAGTTTCAATTCAAACAGTAAAAGATTTCACTGAATCACAGGCATCCCTGGAAGAAAACAACATTTAAGGTTTAATTAAAAGGTTAAAATACAGATTCATCCAAAGGAGGCTTAGATGTGCCTAAGAGATCAGTACCATAATGTCTGTTTTTTGGGTAATGTTTCTACTTTGAAATAATACTTAGTTTTTGCAAAAGTAGTTTCTGTTTTCATGGATAAATATTGGTAATTAAAAATCTGAGCCTCACAATTACTTTGCTTCCCCCATCCACTTATGTCTCAGAGAATGGGTTATTGTCTGTCCTACAGCTGCTCCTTCCTCTTCGATTTTGTCTACAGACATTAGCTGGAAGACAGTCAGATCTCCTGAGAGAAAACAATTAACTTAGAGAACAGCAACCTTGGTTTATATTAGAAGAATTGAGTCTATGGGGCACTCTTAATTTATTTGCAGTTCATTAGATTACATCTCTTTTTATATTTATAGGGCTTACAGATCTAGAGCTATTAGTGTTCGGTCTTGAATTTCTCTGTATTTCCTACTCCTTGTTCAGTTGTGGACATTACATAAATGCAATTCTGCTAATAAGTTATATTTTGTATTCTGTTCTCGCCCCTACCAGGGAGAAACATACTATTATTGTGCATGGTTATTTGATGCCTCTTCAAATGTTTTGAAAAATGTTCTGTGTAGAAACAAGACCTTGGTCATTTTCAGATGGCTTTTCTTCCTTTCTCCATTGACTTCCTAACAGGGACACTTTCACTGAAAGTGCTTTATATCTAAAAATAGTTTCTTAATTTTAACATCTGCAGTGATAGTACCAAGTAACCAATCCTCTGGTGTAACTATTAAAATTAGTGGAATGAATCTGGCCTGTGATCTGATGTTTTTCCAGATAAACAGTTCCTAATATTACTGGAAGATGGTGACTACAGACAGGGAATACACAGAATTTAACAAAGAACTTTTTTTCATGTAGAGGTCATTAAAAATACAGACAGAGTTATAAGCAAGTCTGCGTATATTTAGACCAGTATGTGCCAGGCCTTTGCAAACCCATGCAATGGGATGGGAGTACAAGGAACTGGCTAGCCATAGTAGGACAGACACACTTTGCTTTCAGAGGATGGTGCAGCATTGTCTACTTAAGCCTGATGCTGCTCCTATTTAAAATCAGTGAGAGTTTTACCATTGACTGTCAGCACGATTAGGTTCTCATTCAGCAAAGCCTCTAAGCCTTTGCTTAATTTCAAGCATGTGAAATTTTGACAATAGCAGACTAGTCAAATGTGTAAACTTAAAGTACATGCTTAAGTGTTTTGCTAAATTAAAACCAAGCTTTAGTACTATTTTCCTGTAACTACATACTGACATACTGTAACTACAGTGACAGTTTGACGTTGAAAAATCCATTTTAAAACTGTGTATAAAAAGTGTATTTTTTCTAATTTGTATTATCCTGCACTTGTCTACACTGATTTTCATTTACTTCCATGTTGCCCACTTACCTTGTCTTTCCTCAACCATCCTAATTCTTGGCACAACTTAAGTCATTTTTCTTTTTTCTCTATTTCACCATTATTCTGCAATATTCATCCTCCTTCTTCCCCTATTTCCAGGACTCTCAAAGATCAGAATCTCTTATGAACATGCATCAGAAAAAATTAAAGAGCAAAGCAACTGAAGATAAGAAGCCTCAAGAGAGAAGGCCATTTGACCGAGATCAGGACCTCCAAGTCAATCGATTTGATGAAGCTCAAAAAAAGGCCCTAATAAAGAAATCCAGAGAGTTAAGCACCAGGTTTTCACATAGCAAAAGCAATATGTTTTTATAATACAAAGATGTGAAGTTTCTTTTAGGAGAAATCAATTAAAACTTCAGTCATTTCCAAAACTAGTACATTTTTTGTAAATATTTGTTTGCAAAATAAATTTCCTTATGCTTAAAAAGCATGTTGATATGAGAATTATTTTTCTTTATACGTAAATATTCTATTTTGTAATTTTTTGTTGTGCATATTCTTATCTGTAGTGTGTAAAAATCAGAAAAGATATTTAGTTCAGAATTGTTTCTAAATAAATCAACTTATTTAAGTGTTGTTAACCAATTTAACATTTCAAAAAGGCTAAATTTAAGTGTGGTTATTGTGACACTGAAATTTAGCTAGGCCAGGAAAGGGTTCATCACCACCTGCCCTGCAACTCTGGGAGCCTTGAATGCTGTGCTGCTGTGGCTCACAGCCCAGATACCAGCCAGCCTACAAGCATGCAGCTCTCACTTTGGCTTCCACCACCCAGTTACTCCTTACAGAGGGACCTCCACAGCCTGCCAGCACCAAGTTCTCCCTAAAAGTTGTCTTTCTGCAGTGTTTGGCCCCTCTTATTGTAGCACCCAAAAAACACTATCAAGATTGCTGCTCCTTTAACAAGGCAGCTCACAGCAGCTGATTAACTTAACTGGGGTTATCTTACTTTTCCTTCACTCACAGTGCTGAGTTATTTTATGGTAAAAATAAAAAGTTTATTAACAAAAATAGTGATGGAAATTGTTTAAAACTTATGCCAAAACTCAAATGCAACAAATGAGAGAGTTTTTGTTCCAAAGAGTTCTCAACATAGTCACTCTTCCAGCTGATTGGCTAGTCTGTGCCCAGGATCCAACTGCATAGCCCAATGTGCTTGGGTTTTTTTGTCTCTTCTGGTGACATTTCTCTCCCCCATCTCCTGCTTTATAGTCCAATAAACATTTGAAATGTATAAATCCGAAATGTATCCCCAGTTAAAGTTTCTTTCCCCTGCTAGTTCCTCCCCTGCTTGTGATCTTCTTGCAGTCTCCATTACAAATGGCTGGCCCACTTTCCCTCACCACATCTGGCTTCAGGTGTCAGCCCCTTTCCTTTATCTGGAAAAAACCTGTTTCTCAGCTTCCCCTGATATTCCTGGTGTTCTGGTACATTGGTATAAATCTTTACAGGTTAATTGTACATCATATTATGATGTCATAACCGGTGATTTACTAGTTTTCTGATGATATTAAATGCCCCCCTTCAATAAGTGTCACAACAGCATGAGGTGCACTGAGTTGGTCAGGCCAACTAAGATTCATTGCCGCATAGCAGGGAACTCCAGGCCATCTAGCACTGGGATGCTCTTAGGATCAGGGGCATATTAGCTCAATGTGGATTTTTAAAGAAGCTGTAAGACTGGACTTATAAGGGTTCTGAAACTCTGGGTCTGACATGAAGTCCATGGAAAGACTCCCATTGATTCCAGTGGGCTTTCAATTAGGCTATTGTAGGGTATACTCTTCCTTGGAGTGCCCCTTTGCATAGTGCCTGATGTCACCAATATCCTTAATTCCAGCACCTCATGCAGGCTTCCTGCTTCTCCCCGGGTTTTCCATGGCTCAGCCATCCAGTCAAGTTCCAGATTTCAAACCCTTTTTGAGTACTCAGAGTCCCAATGACAAAAAGGTCTGCAACCCTCTTGGGCTTAACTCATTTTTTTCTCTTATCAGAATGCCAGCACCCCTTGCTTTTCCCTGCTCCCAGTCCAAATACAGCAAAGTGGTGCACTGCCCCTTTTGGGGCTCTTTTTTGTTCTCTGTTTCTTTAAAGCCCTAACTCAGAGCTCCCCACAGAAGTCTACCCTGCTTACTGTGGGCCTCTTCTGTTCCCTTCTTGGAACACAACCCTCAGGATCACCTCCCAGCTCTATTTCTGTTGTTCAGCTCTCCTGCCCCAAACTGCTTGGCCTCTCTAAAAGCACCTGACAGCAAGCATCACCGACTGTCGCCCTTGGGCTTGGCTATCTTCCTGTGAGGCTTTCCTTTTTACCTCTAAACCATAACTCAGGGCTCCTCCCTTACATAAGCCAGCACTGGTTCTCCATAGCTGGTAGGCACACCACTTTCCTTCTTCCTCACATCTGGGATCTCTGTCCCTACCTGCACAGTCTCCTATTTATGTTGTGCAGGCAGTCTTTTTATAGAACTCAGCTTCTCCCTTGCTAATTGGCTAACAAGCCACCACCTGTAATACCTGCCAGTTTCCAGGATAGTTTAAAGAGTCATAGTGGGCCCGATAGGTCTTGATGATCCCTGAAGGCCCCAGACTCTGTATCACCTAACTGGAGCTGCTACTGAGAGGCATACATTCAGTAGCTTTCACCTAATGAAAAGGTACTGTTTTCTGAAAAGTGTGTGTGTGTAAGTGTGTAAATCATGAAGTATTGTATGTAATTTGTCATAATTTTTCTTCAAGTATTCAAGGCAGATGCTGAAGTGAGGTTTTATTAGCCTTCAGTTGGCTTGCCCAGATGTGACAAGGCATCATTTGGTCTGCAAATCTGAGGCTACGGTCTAGACTACATTCCTCTGTCGGCAGAGGGATGTAAATGAAGCACTTCGAAAGTGCAAATGAAGCTAGGATTTAAATATCAGACGTGGTTCTTTCGAAAACAGGGCGCTTTTTCGAAAGATCCTGTAAACCTGAGGGATTTAAATATCCCATGCTTCATTTGCATAATCACTCAAGAGCACTCCTTCAAAAAAGCGCTATTTCGAAATTGAAACCTCAGTCTAGATGCGGTTCTTTCAAAAAGCACCCTGTTTTCGAAAGAACCGCTTCTAGACTGCGGTTTCAATTTCAAAATAGCGCTTTTTCGAAAGAGCGCCATTGCGTGATTATGCAAATGAAGTGTGGGATATTTAAATCCTGGCTTCATTTGCACTTTTGAAGTTCTTCATTTACATCCTTCTGCCGATAGAGGGATATAGTCTAGATGTAGCCCGAGTGTTGTGATATATGAGAAGGAAAAAAGTGCATTTAACTCCAAGCCTGTTTTGAGTTCGTATTGATCAATTGATTGGGTTCGTATTGATCACCTACATGAGCTGTGGGTGAAGCTTTCCCTTGGGGAGACTATCCCCGTGCCCTGCCTGTTCTGGCCAAGGCCTCAGCCCTACTTGCTGCTCACAGTTCCCCGTTCCCCAATGGCTCCAGCGGGGATGGGAGGACTGAGAGTTCTGCCCTGGCTGGGGTCAAGCTCTCAGTGTCAGCTGGGACAGTTCTCTGCCCTGACTGGAGCTCTGAGTCTGGAGGTACCCTACCCTCCTTTCTGCCAGTTGTTCTGCCTCTGGCCCCACCACATTCCATCCCTTCCCCTATAACTCTCCCCAACCTACCCCCCATGTTTGGTCTCCACCTCTCTCCCTCCGTGGCTCCTCCCTTGCTTTTTCTTTCCCACCTGTAGCTCCAAGACAGGAAAAACCTCTGTGTCCCCATTGCAGCTTGTATTCTTCTTGTAACCATTTCTGACTCTTAAACCTCATTACTCATACTCACCATTGATCTCTTTGTAGTTAATAAATTTGGTTTTTTGTTTCATTTAATCCAATGTGTGTAAGTGTCCAGGTAACTCTGTTTGGGATAACAAAATAAGTACACATTATTCCCTTAAAGAAATAATGGATGTAATATATTTGCACTGTCCAGGACAGAGCTGGGAAGTAACCTTTAAACCTCTGATAACCTTTAAAGCTGACTGGCAGCAGCACACACAGACATAGCTGGGTGTGACTTGCATACTGGAGGCTGATTGTGAACAATCCAAGTTGCTTGCCACATCAGAAAGCCATTGTAATGGCCACCTCAGGGCACAGGACAGAGGTGACACAGCTACTCATTGGTCTGGATTGTATACATGTACCTGGTCTGGTGCTAGTCAATATTTTCATGAATGACTTGGATAATGGAAGGAATAGTATGCTTATAAAATCTGATCATGAGACCAACCTAGGAAGGGCTGCAATCACTTTGGAGGACAGGAGATAAGGTTTCAAAGTGACTTTGATAAGCTGAAGAACTGGTCTGAAATCAGTAAGATGAAATTCAGTGAAGACAGGTGCAAAGTACTTCACTTACGAAGGGAAAATCAAATGCACAAATACTAATTGTGGAATAACTGGCTAGGCCAGTAGGACTGTTGAAAAAGAAGCAAAAGACAAATTGAATATGAGCCACCAATGTGATGCAGCTGTGAAGAAGGACTAATATTCTGGGGTGTATTAACCAGAGTGTTGAATGTAAGGTCCAGGTGGTATGTGGTCTGTGACACACAATGGTGAGGCCACAGCTGGAGCCCTGGGTCCAATTTTAGGTGCCACTCTTTATGAAAGATGTGGGCAAACTGGAGAAAGTCCAGAGAAGAGCAACAGAAACGAAGAAAGTTTTCAAAAACGTGACATGCAAGGAAAAGTTAAAAAAAACAGGCATGTTTAGTCTTGAGAGAAGAAGACTCAGAGGACCTAATAAGTTTTCAAATATGTTAAGGACTGTTACACAGAGGATAGCCATCAATTGTTCTTTGTGCACTAAAAGTAGGACAAGAAGTAATTGGCTTAAGCTGTACCACAGAAGCTATGCTTTAATTAGGAAATCCTTTCTAATTATAAGGATAATTGACTACTGGAATAAGTTACCAAGGGCGATTGTGGAATCCTCATCATAAATGGTTTTTAAAAACCAGTTGCACAACTGGGAGGAGTTGTTAGGTTTACTTGGTTCTGCCTCCTGTAGGGTTATTTCAAAATTGGGAGCATCTACACAGCACTTATTTTGAAATAGAGCACTCAACCTCCAACTTTTCTTACTCCTCGTGCAATGAGGATTACAGGAGTTGGAGTAAGAAGTCCTCCAGCTTGACCGTATTTCAAAATAACTGCTTGCTGTGGAGCTGCGGACTAAGTTATTTTGAATTAACGCTGGTTATTTTGAAATAATGTTGCTGTGTAGACATACCCAAGTTACTTGACTGAGGGCTCCTTGAGTGAGGATTTCTCATATGAGTAAGATTTGCAGGATCAGGTCCTTTACCATAAAAAGTCTCTTGATGTTGAAGTGATTTCTGTGGGGACACTGCATTTAATTTGGTTTCGAAGTGGAAGGTTATACAAAAAAGACAGACCTGTGTCGACAGCAGCACAAATAGAGCATCACAGCCATTTTGCACTGCTTCAGCCAGTGCGCCGTGAGGAGGAGCGTACACAATTGTAATTATCAAAGCCTTGATATAAATTTAGGAAGTCATTTTCTCTGACTTCATTTTTTTTTTCTGATGCCTCACTTATCTTGGCTCTGACGAAGCACATGCTGTAAGCCACAGTGGAGGGAAATAGCTGAATTTGTATTGAGTTTAATTTAAGCTTTTCATTTCTTTGTGTAAATTGAGTGAACTTTCGTGTTGCGTTAGTACACAAATTAATCACCTCCTAGTAATGCCAAATCCTCTCCTAGGACGCTCATTAAAATAAACAGTAGCTCGCTAAATTAAAAGCTTTGAAAGCTTTTATGTCAAGAGATGAGCTATCATCTACCATTTGGGCAAGCCAAATAGCATTTGTGCTAAAACTCTACTGGGTGATATTTAAAATCTCATTTAAAAACTAACATTTAGGTCACAAAATATCCCCAGCATAATTTCTATGTAACATTATAGTAACCAGCTCTTAAAACATATGTAATAGCCTCTATTCCTATTCTATGGTATGTTGCCAGGCTGTATGGTGGCATATCAATCTACAACTGGTCAGGAAATGTGAAAGGTGGGTTAAAATGGACTTATCCTGAGTTTAAAATGCTTATGTTGGTTTTGTGGAGCTGCAGAGTGTATTTGTAAAAGTCTCAATAAAAAAATAGTTCACAAAAGCAAACTCTCACTATTGTGAACTGTTTTTAAAGACCTGGAAAGCTAACTGTAGTGAAGCCAATAGCAAATAGCATGCACTATGGCAGGTATGATGTAAATGAAGAGGGTTAAGAAGCAATATTAAGGGTGAATGTCTGGATACACAGATAAAATAAGAACATTGTTTCTATCAGAAGCCTTAATTGGTGGGTGTACAGTGTTACCAAGATGCAATGAAGGAGGAAAAAAGACATCTCAGAGACTTTAAATAATTTGTTTGCATCATCTTCACTAGAAGCCAGTGAGATACCATGAAAAATAGACTCAAGTAGACTGAGGTGTTGATCTGCATTTCCAGTTATAAATATGACATCTCTTGCATGCCGTTACAATGTATGTATTACTCATGTCAGTTTTACCTGCTCATGTGAACTTTACAAATAATAAAGAGCTAGTGAGGAAATGCAGATTTTGGGCTCCGAGAGTGCATTTTTGTCTGGAAATAAAGGTTAATTTAAATTTTTTAGGTTAGCAGTGTTTTGTTTTTCAATTATGTACTTCTTCCGTTCAGTAGAATTTTTTCCTCTTGAAATTATGTACTACTTCTGTTCAGTAGAATTTTTTCCTCTCGAAATAAAAGATTATTCCAGGATTTACTTTTAGATGTATTTATACTATGTGGAACTTCTTTCTGTAAGTGTAAATTTTAATACTAACTAAATATAGAATAATAAGTATACAACTGTATCAACTGTACACTAAGACTGAACATGAGAATATAACACTTAAAATCAGAATTTACCAAAGTTCAAGTTGGGCATATACAGCCTTAACTCTACCCCTTGTGCATATGCATTATGAGTCTTCAATTACGTAATTATATGTTATTCTCAAATAAAATAGAGTATATATGTTTTTTATTACTCTGGATGTAGTGTGTAATATCTTGTATGCTTACATTATTTTAATTTTCCTGGTGGCCTCATACTTCACATTCAGTTTTCAAAGGCTCCAAGCTCATTCAAATCTCAACCATTTTTCACAGGAACAATGGAAAGCATGTCTCAATGTCATCTTTCTTTTCCCAGCTATTTATCAAAAAAGATTGCAAAGCGTTTTTTTGTTTGAAAAATGCGGAGAATGCAGTCTAATAATAAAACTAGCGCTTCTGGCTAGGGCTTGGCATTGTTTAGACAGGCACTTGTAAAGTTTCCCTGTGTGATTCTGCCAGTGCAGATGGTGCCTTTGTATCTGAGGTCATTTAGCCCTGAATGCACTACTCCAAACCTGCCCTAAAGTTACATTCCGATTAAATGCACTAGAATCTCCTCTTATGCTCTCAGTCCCATTAATCAAATGGAACGGTGGTTCTGGGAAAAGCACAAAAATTCCAGATGTCTAGGGTTGATTTTTTTTTCTCACCCTGAAATGGCACTTCAGCATTTACTTTATTTAATCATAGCTGAGTTATTTTTCCAATATTCTCTCGTGAGTTGTAACCAGCTTGTGATGGTTTGGATCACAGAGATCCTCTTGAGACTGTCACCTGATGGGCTGATCATATTACTGAGATCGCCTAGCTTCCTTCTGGGGTTCCCTACTGCCCTGTCCTGCTGAGACAGATGCTCTGATGTTGGCACAGAGTTGGGGTCACTGCCCCCTAGCAGAGCGTAACAGCTCAGGTTTGGGAGGTCTCAGTTACAGGGACTTTACAGCACCCAAGCGTATAGCCCCAATCGGCCAACAAACCCACATGAATCCATCTTGCTCTGTATAAAAGTTTTACACAGAGAAAGCTTATAAGTTTGCCCCCTTGACTAATGAGAGAGATTCACAGATGTTGTTCCACACACACAAATGCAACAATAATTTACCCTATGTTTGATGATAATCAAAAGTGATTTCATTAAGTATAAAAAGTGGGATTTAAGTGGATGCAAGTGGTGACAGACAGATCAAAGTAAATTACTAAGATAAAATAAACAAAACACACCAGCTGTGCCTAGTAAAGTAAGAGAAATTGTTACAAATTATAATTTCTCTCCCTTATCTTTATTTCACTATAGGACCAACCACAGTTTAGGCTTAGAGGAAAAACAAGACTATTCAGATCCTTGTCTTCAGCACTGGGCTATTAAGTCCCATAAGTACCACCAGTGGGTTTCATTAGAAAACCTAGATTAACAAACAGGTTTACACTTTATATTTTTAACTTCACATACAAGAAAGATACATGCAAACAGAATATACACATTTAGGGACTTACAAGCTCTTGAATAATAGGTCACTTGCCTCATGCATAAAGCATACCTGAGTTATACATACTTCTATTTAAAACACATTTCCATACAAAATATGGGGGCACAGTGTCACACAGCTCTCCAAGTGAAATGCTAAAGCCCTGTCTCCAAAAAAGAGATCTCATCCTTTGCTACACATTAGAGAGCCTGATTCTCCACTCTTTTAGTCTGGTTTTAAATCCAGAATATATTGTTTCAGTCCCGGAAAATGCAGTGGCTTAATCAGTGTAACAGTAGTGAGGACTTTTTTACTTTCCCCCCACCAGTCTTTTACCATTGAATTTTAAAGTTTCTCAGCTAGATAGCAGCAGAGAATGCAGTCATGCTACCAAAAGCAGCTGCTGCTGTAATTTTTTTAGAAATGAGCAACCAAATGTATAAATATTCCAAGTACCACTCTCATAAGTGGACTTTGAGAAAGCAGTTATGATCCAGACTCCCAGCTGGCATCAATCAGCAGAACTCTGGCGCTCCCAGCACTCTAGATCACATGGAATTGCGCCAGCTCAGAACGTGAGCCTGGATTTTAACGTGCTCATTTAGCCTGCTCCTGAGAGGTGGCGTGTCGAGGAGAGGTGCAGCTACTGCAAATACCTCTCAGGAGCTGGCCCTCACTCGGAGTTCAGAGACAGTTTTCCATAATCATGTGCCTGCAGAGCCCTTTCCTTTGCTTTGAGATGTCTACTAAAGAACACTGATCTACCCTATGAGGTGACAAGCTAACAGTTGCGCCCCGCTCCAAAGTTCAATTGTATACATAGAATTAGCATAAACTTTTGACAATTTGTTTAAAAGCATCTGAGTTCCAAAAATTACATGGATGTTCAATCTCACAGTATCAGAGTCAAGTGCGATGGATTCCACTGTCGTAGGACAAGGGTGACCAAAGGGCAAACAGCTGGCTGCCGGTGGTGTTGGTAAAGCCATCCTGATGGCTCATTCAGCACTGCTTTTAAATGGTCACATGAAAAGTATGGGACTGAGAGTGCCTGTATTGCAGCGATCCTCTTGTTAGGGACATGCTTTTTTCCCTGTGGTTTTAGAGTCAAACAGTCCCTTTAAAACCTCTTGCTTGTAGCAAAGAACTCCTCATGAAGAACAAGGGGGACTGTGCTGCAGGGAGCAATCCTGCACAGAGAGGAAGTGAAGTGGGTTGTCAAACTAGCCGCCTCCATCTCCCTATGTCAAACTCATGTCTCCTGGAGAGAAACCTGAACCTTGTCTTTAAACTCTGCTGTACATTCCCCAGGAGGACCATAAATGTGGCAAGGAGCAGGGCTGTGCACAAGCACGCGCCAAACATTCACAGCCCGATTTCTAGACCAAACCTGTCAGCTCGCTCTGTGTCTGTATATATGCCTCCCACTCCCTCCCTCAGCGCTGGCAGCACAGCTGTCACTTGTACTCCCTGGGCAAGGTGCTCACATAACCCTGTCGATGGCAGCACAGGTGGGGTGTGAGTTGTTGCCAGCAACATTGCTTTGCACTGCTGATTCTGACATCAGTCACAACAGTTTGCTCCTGGAAGATGGTTCATCAAACAGCAGTTCCCTGTCACTTTCCCCTTCTGTCTTACTGTAGCCTCCTCCTGCTGCAGAATGGCTTTACCGTGTAAATACAGGGAAGAAATCACTGGTGACTCTGCATAGCCACTCCATAGATTAGAAGGACCTGCTCAGGTATCAAGTATCAAAGGGGTAGCCATGTTAGTCTGAATCTACCAGAACAACGAGAAGTCCTGTGGCACCTTATAGACTAACAGATTTATTGGGCAAAGACCCACTTCGTCAGATGCATTAGTATATAAGGTGCCACAGGACTTCTCATTGTTCTGCTCAGGTATAATGGGAGTTTAATGTGTCAAGTCTGGGGTCTCTTGGCCAGGCCTCACGCGCATAGCCAAGATCTACCTCAGCAACCTCATCACTCACATGGATAGCAACAAGGCTTATCTACCAATAAAATGGAGCTTGTCAGAGTCCAGCACTCAACACCATATATGGGCATCACACCGCACCCAGACCACACCCATGCCACTCCCAGAGCACAAACAATACCAAATATGGTAATAGACAATAACATAAAAACCCTTGAGCCCTAAGCTCAGGGAGGACTCCCGAATATTGGGACCACACACAGAATCTGAGTCTGGCTTAGGACTGATCACCCAAAGGCCGCCTCTCACTTGCCGAATCTAAAAAGGGGTGTACGAATCTCGAGCATACTCCGATTCCTTGTATGTCTTTGTGCTGTTGTCATTGCTGAGTCTGTAAGTATTTAATTTACCCTCACTGTTTGTTAAGTGGTTTAAAAGACACAGGTTAGAAAATATATTGCTCAATTGTAACTTTTACCTTTGCTATTGTCAGTGTTAAAGAAACAGTTTTTGAAATGTGTATATATTTGACTTAGCTGTAACTTAGGTAGAGTTTTAAAAATTGTTGTGGTTCAATTGTTTTGTGGCAAATATTGGGTAATTGCTCATTTTAAGTTGTCCAGTTTAATAAATCATTCCTTCTTTGATAAAACTTGTTGTCTTGCCATCATTCGGTATTTTCACTGGGTATTTGGCTTTAAGCCTCTGGGACTCCAGCCAGTTTACTGAACTGAGAACCAACAGAATGCACAGCCCCATTTCGCTGTTGTACTGCCCTGTAGGAGCAAGCTCAGTTGTTGGCATCATTAACATCAGAGCAAGTCCAACTATTCTATATCCCCCTGAAAAAGAGAGGGGAACATATGGCCTGTCATTTCTGTCTTATTCTGAATTTCACCTAACTGATTTGACTAACTGAGGGTCTGGTTCTTGTTTACACTAAAGCCGTTCACACCATTCTGCTAGTTAAAGGGCTTGATCCTTTCCCACCTCATTTCTCCTTGGCTGTAGTTGCTTTGCACTGCTCCTTACGAGGGAGCCAGAGGTGTGTGGTGACAGTTTTTGTAAGGCATGCAACAACTCAGTTGCCGGGGGGGGTCCAAAAGGATGTCTCCCATGCAGCGTGACCATTCGTGTGGTGAACGTGAGGTCATGCTGTGTGAAGGATGCCATTTTGTTCTGGAGGGCAGATGGAATTGTGCAGTGGGCCACTGGTTGAGGAATGCACAGCCAGTCAGGCCTGCAATGCATGCTTTGCGTGCATAGATGGCATGTCAGCTGGAGGCAGCTGTGGATGCTATTTGCTGCAAATGCTTGGGTGATACTGAAATAGCATAGCCTATTCTATACTACCTGTTCCTGGTTCCTCTCCATACCTTTCCCTGCACCGGGGGCATATCTAATGCAGGAATGAGGCACTCATCCTTGGTCAGTAGCATGCTTTCTTTCACAGGGGATGGTAAAGGCATTGCAAGGTAGCACCGCTGCCAATTAGCACAGCCATTTTGTATAGTATTTCAGGAGAAAAAGAGTACAGTAGGGAGCAGCAGCTTTGTCTAACAACCTGTTTCCTGATTTTTACAAAATGATTTCAGTCTGGAGGAAACGGTCCTGCAGCCAAGGATTCATTCTTGTTTCTAAGGTAATTTGTATCTTCTGTGAGCCAGAGGAGGCTCAGACATTCAAAGCACATGTTCAGGATGCAAATAATTTGACTGAAATGAATGGCAAGAGTGTGATTTAATATGGATTATCTGCTTTAGGGTGTTGTACTGACATGAGGGTAATATTTGAATGCCTCCCAGGTGACTAGACTGGAATAACAAAGTTGTCGTGGAGTTTCTGCTCTTCTACCTCTCCTTGCTTCTAGGAAGTTGTGTTTCCTTAAAATGTTTTTCAGAGGAGAGCATGTAACTGTCCAGTACAGGGCTGGGCAAGATGCGGCCTCGGGGCCGGATCCAGCCCACCTAACACTTTGATCAAGCCCGTGGACTGTGTCTAGCCGCTTTCTATTTATATCCTACTACCCGTGCCATCAAATTTCCAGGCGGTGGCTCAGGCATCAGGATCTTATTTAAATAGCTCCTGGCTCTCAGTCATGGTGCCATCCTGGCAGAGGCTAGAGCCATGTGTCCTTTAAATAGGCGCAGCAACCCTGAGCGGCTGCCAGTCAACACAGAAGTGGCAAGGCCATGATCCCTTTAAATAGCAGCAATTTAAAGAGCTTGTGGCTCGCGAACCTGCTGCTTTCAAAATGACTGGGAGCTGCCCAGGATTGCTATGGCTTTTTAAAGGATTCCTGGTCACGGCGCTACCCGGGCTGGAGCTGCAAGCCTTCTAAATAGTCACAGCAATTCTGGGCAGCTGCCAGGCAATGTGGTAGCGGTGGGGCCAGGAACTGCAAGCCCTTTGCTGTGTTTTTAATTCAAAGCCTCTGGCCCCAGACAATTCTGGGAGGAGGCTAGTCCCCAGCCCCACCTTTTCTGCCCCAAACCTCGCCCCTTCAGGGGGTGGAGCCAGCCTGTGACCAAGTACCAAAATTCATTAAATAGCTCCCCTGCGAAAATTATTGCACAGCCCTGATCCAGTATGATTCCAGTATCCAAATTGTATTCCTTCAAAAATCCTAATTATCTGAATCCAGAATGTGTGTCCCCCTGCCCCTCTAACCCTGTTAATCACTTACGTTTATCCAAACACTCGGTTATCTAAAAGTTTTGCACCTCTCTCAGGCCAATCAGATACACAGAATCATAGAATTCTAGAAGTGGAAGGGACCTCAAGAAGTCTTTGACTCCAGTCCCCTGCCCTGTCTAGATCAGTGTTTCCCAAACGGTGTTCGGCGGAACCCAGGGGTTCCGCGAAGTGAAAATAAGGGTTCCGCGAGAAAATTCCACTACAATAACATTTTATTATTTAAATTTTTTTGTACACATTAAATGTGATTTTTGTTTTTAAATACGTGCAATTAAACTAAGTGTTGATCTCATGACCCTGTTTAGCATTTGTTTATTATTATCCTTACTTATTTGTGGTCTACTTTTTTCAGCTCCTATTAAGGATTCCGCAAAAAAAAAAATTTAATTTAAAAGGGTTCTGTGGCCAAATAAAATTGGGAAACACTGGTCTAGATCATCTCTGATAGATGTCTGTCTAACCTGCTCTTAAATACATCCACTGATGGAGATTCCACAACCCCCCTGGGCAATTTATTCCAGTGCTTAACTACTCTGACAGGAAGTTTTTCCTAATGTCTAACCTAACACTGCATGGGAGTGTACTGTCTATAAAACATTGCATTGCCTGTAATCTTCATGTAAGCACAAATCTGTGCCCAATACGTGCAGACACAGACATGAAAAAACTTTCAAAAAGGTTGTAACCCTGCACACAGCATGGCACTTCTTGCTCAAGATTTTACTTAAAATGAAAATGCCTGAAGCTACAAACTGTGCTCTCACTGAATTCACTGAGAATTCTGTTGAGCACCTATACATTTCAAAGAAAATGTGTGTGATCAGGTGCTATTCTGGTTAAGTTGCCAAAACCGATAACTCTGAAACATCCTATTGCCTAGACAGCACTAAAATGTAACAGGAATAATGTGACTCACCTATCCCTTTAGTAACATGATACTAGGGTTTGAACGAGCAGAACTTGTCATTTGGATATGAAAGGAGCTGAGAGAGTGTGCAGACATTGAGTGCCTGAAGATTCCATGGGGTGTCTCAGGGAATGAAAAAAAGTCAAGGCCACCAAAACTTTGTGTCAGGCAATGTGATGCAGATGGCATCGTCTCCCTAGCAACCATCAAAAATCGCATTGCTATAAAATGAAATCTAGATAGCTATTTATTCATAAGATCACATGGGTCAGATGTTGTTTATCTCTTTCCCGTCTTTTACAAAAATCACTGGGATTTTAATTGCCTCTTCAAAATCAGCAGGAAAGAGGAAAACAAGAGAGACAAAAGTAGGCGCACATAGTGAATGTAATTTTTTGTGTGTGATTTTTTTAAAAGTTCGTATTATTATAAAATGCCTCAGTACTATGCTCCCAAGGGTAATGAAATCAAGACAAATGCAAAAAGCTTTGCAAGCTTCATACAATGCGTGTATTCATTATTATGCTGTATACACGAGCAGAGCTTATTATGTGAATGTAAGCTTCTGACAGAGCTGTGAACGTACATTGAGTTGTTTGGCAATTACACTGTCTCCTAATCAAGTGTTGTCATTTAATTGCTTTCCTAAAGCCTGGGGACTTGGCTGTACAAGGGTGGCAGGTACACAAGTTAAGTACCAGTCTGGGTTTGCAAAAGAGGAGCCAGGCAACAAGACCAAGGCAACGATACTTCATTTTGAAAATGGCATAAGTTGCAAATGATGGGCTGTGTTCTGGGCATTGTTCCAGAACTTGTCAGTGAACTCAGTGGAGAGTTCTTTATAAAATAGATGGGAGGATATACTCTGATGCATAGGGTTTGTATGAGTTCATGAATTATACGAACTAGCAGTCATGCCTGCAATTAAGGTTGCCTAACACTTTCCATTTGAAGACTCTGTTTTCAGTTGCCTATATAACTTTGCCAAATAACTGTTTGGCCTGAAATGTTCAATGCCTCAGACTGAATTTTTTTTCTCTCCCAAAGATTTTCTCAGAGAACAGAGTTAGTATTGTTTTACCCATGTTAATGAATTCTTACATCCCTTTCTTTGAGAAGCTCTCGCACCTCCATCCATTGGAGCAGAAACTTCAGGTTTGGTGAGGAGGGGATCTCTCCTTTTGCTGTCCTTGTGAAAAATCTACTGGCAATTGGCCAAAATAAAGAGCCTCTGAAGATCTAAGTTTGTACCGGCTCCGTAGAGACTGGTTAGAGTTTGGCAGCTAACTTCTTTTTAGATTCCAGCTCCACTGGGCATACTGCAGTCCAGAGGGAAGGGCTGCTCCTCCCAGGAGATGCTGCAATACCAGGAGATGCTGCAGTACCAGGCAACAAATGTGACAACCATGTGAAGGAGTTTGCCTCAAGATTTAATCCACCTTGTTACCAAGAGGAGATGCCCGAACAGTGGTAAGTGGTGCAACAGCCAGAGTTGCTTTGCTACAATATTCTCAGGGGGTGCATCTACACTGCACCATAGGTCGAAATAAGATATGCAATTTGAGCTACACAAACTGCATATCTTATTTTGGTGTTATTTCGAAATAGCTTATTTTGAAATTTGGCGCTGTCTACACAGCACTTCTTTTTAAATAAACCACTATTCCGAAATGTCCCTTACACCTCGTGGAATGAGATTTACAGGGATGTCAGAACAGCGAGCCTGTTATATTTTGAAATAACGGACGCACTCAAAAGACGGAGAACAGCTATTTCGGGATACCTGAGGAATCCCAAAATAGCGCTGCAGTGTGGATGTAGTTGGGAGACTCTCTCCTGGGCTCTCAATGGTGTTGCTGCCCGTGCCCACAAAAAGAAAAACATCCTTGCTCTCATAGGCACTGACTCCATGCATACTCTAGGGCTGGAGCACCCATGGAACAAAATAGTGGGTGATCAGCACCCACTGGTGGCCCCCAGTCAGCTCCTATCCCTCCCCTCCAGTGCTTCCCATCTACTGTTGATAAGCTTTTTAGTGGTGGGCTGATGCTGGGGAGAGGGGACGTGCGGGGGGGGAGTGAGGGCAGAGTGTGGTTGAGGGAGGGGGCCGAATGAGCTGGGATGGGTTGGGGTGGGAGCAGGAAGAGGCAGGGTAGGGTAGGACTTTGATGGAAGTGGAATGTGGGGTGGGACCTGAGGCTGAGAGGTTTATTGCCCTTAGGGAAATGACAAAGTAGGCACCTGTGCCTGTGTAAACCACACACTTAGTGGGTGTGGTTCACTGTCCCAGGTAGTGGCACTTAGACCATTTACAGTGAGAGATAAGAACCAGTTAGCTCTACAGCCTAAGGTGGGAGTCAGCTGGTTTTATAGCTCAAGTGGTAGAAGCTCCTACACTAAGCTCTAGAGGTCCCAGGTTTGCAAATCCAGCATGGCTGCTTCATCTAGTCCATTGCTAGGAGACTAGAATCAGTCAGTACAGTTTCTATCACATGCCAGAGCTTGTAACTAGATTGCCCAGAGTCCAGGAAGTCAAAAAATAGCAAGAGTTGCCTTGTCACAATTAGGGTTGCCAGGTGTCCGGTTTTGAACCAGACAGTCCAGTATTTGAAACAAAAGACAGAACTATGTAGCTCTTTAAAGACTAACAAGATGGGTGATGAGCTTTCATGGGCCAGACCCACTTCCTCAGATCAATATGTGGAAGAAAATCAGCACAACCATATATACCATTGTGATACAATCAAAAAAATGAACGCATGTGAAATTGACAAATCAAATTTTAGAACAGATTGGGGAAGAGGGGGGAAGGTTAGTGTCTGTGAGGTAATGACATTAGGGGTGATAATTGGGGAAGCTATCTTTGTAATGGGTGAGATTTAAAAAAAAAAACCACTGCCACGAACACACATGCTATGTTTAATACTTACCTTTATTATAAACAGTCTTATTATAAACAGTCTTCATCTTACACCATCTCTATGTAAAGAGGCTTAGAAGTAATTGTGCAAATGTACATGCTATTTTCTGACACGCCTAGACTTCTGACGCGCCCAGAGCGG
>CM057845.1:263034684-263055712 GCA_030068395.1 Apalone spinifera
TGAGCAGACAAACCTGGACCTGGCCCAGCTGGGGGACATGCACCCCTCCCCCAGTTGTGCCTGCTGAAGTTGCAGCAGCTATGGAAAGGTGCTTCTCACCTGGCCACAAGCTGCTGCAGTGAGAGAGGGCAGGGGCCTGCAGGACAGCCTTCATACTGAACCCCGCATCTTCAGCCCCACCCCAGAGTAATGCTTTAAATGAAGCATGTTCATTTTCAGTTTATTTTCCAAAAATCAAAATTAATTGAGTTAAGGATCCGAGCAATACCAGGTAAATCTTCTAATATGTCATAATCCTCTATTCCAGGGTACAATTAAAAAATCTTTCTTGCATTAACACAAGTATTATAATTTCTTTTTCAATTTTTCAGTACTAGGCTTTTGAATTCCTTTTTATTCAATACTATTTTTATGTCAGTTCTTCTATTTTATACAGCATTTTTAGCTGCTTTTTCTGCCATTTCATTCTCTGCTATCCCAATATGCCCTGGGATTCAAGTGAAGGCTACATGTATTCCCATCGGTACTAACTCTGTTATTAGACATATAACTTTGTTGATTAAATCACTTCTACATATTGAAACACCCATTTTTATTGCCATATGGCATGAGATTGAATCTGAAAATGATGGCTCCTGCTGGGTGCACATCCCAAAGCCAATTTAATGCTATCATTATTGCTACTAGCTTGGCTGTCATGACCACTACATTGTAAGATATTCTTTTAGATGTACTAATTCCCAGTTTTCCTGTTTTTAATCTCTCTCTCTCTTTTTTTTGGTCCAATAGCTATATATTTGATAAAACCAACTCCATTTTTTGTTTATACTGAATTTTAAATAATACTATACTTTTATTTTTAATCTAAATCCATGTTTGGATATGTGACTTCCCACCCATAACTAATATTCCCATGACTAAGCATTTAGTTCCGCTTTTTTTGGTCTTTCTGCTTCTGCATCCACATATTAACTCAAACAGCATGTGGAGTTGTAACTTCGTGTGCTATATTTCAGCTATTGAATTCCCAAGAGTCCTCCAATTTATTTGGTACTTCATCATTGCAATATCCATTAACTTTGGCCTGGAAAGTTTGGTCCAATAGTTTCACTAATAGCCTATCTGTAACTCACATAGGCATTGTAATAAATGTCTCATGTGCAATTTATAGTACCCTGACTTGAATTAAATCTACAGCTATAGTCAATAATTGGTCTGGTTAAAGCTCTGTATACCATTAGTAATATTTTCTTATCTGCCCCTAATTAGTCCCAGCAAGATTTTTAAGCAGGATAATCCCTATGTTTATCTTTAGCATAATTTATATAATCTTTCCAAAGTAATTTAATATCAAATATTATGCCTAAGAACTTGAATTTTTAATTATATCTATTCTCCACAGAGATACAGTTTTACATTCCTTTGTAATTTTTTTGTAATAATCAGTTCTTTGATTTTAGAAATGGAGAACTTGAAACCTCATGCATTTCCTCAGAGGTCTTTCATGACACTGTATTGATTGTTTTCTGCCACCTGAGTATTCCTGCTCCTAACCCACAGAGCACAATCTTTTGCAAACAGAATAACATCTACCACAGCATTTGTTTATTTTGGGACCTTATATATCACAATACCAAATAAGATTGGGCTGATAACATTAAAAATGGTACAGTGTATGGAAGTCTCAGAGGAGTAGCCATGTTAGTCTGTAACTTTAAAAACAGTGTGTAGTCCTGTGGCACCTTAGGGCACGTCAACACAACACGGCTAAAGTCAAATTAAGCTACACAACTTCAGCTATGTCAATTGCATAGTTTAAGTCGAAATAGCTTAATTCACTTTTCGGTACTGCCTACATAGCAGCAAGTTGAAGGAAGAACACGCTTCCTTCAACTTCCCTTAATCCTTGTGAAATGAGAGTTACCATGAATCAGAGTAAGAAGTCCTTCAGCTCAACATTATTTCGAAATAAAGGCTTGTAGCATAGATGCGTGCTATGTTATTTCAGTATCACTGATGTCATTCTGAAATAACACTTCTGGGTAGGTGTACCCTAAGAGACTAACAAATATATTAGCTTGTGAGCTTTTGTGGATAAAACTCACTTAATTAGATGAGTTGGAGTGAAAATTAGATTCCAGGGCATATATAACAGCAAAAGCAGTTACCTGTCAATTGTAGGACCAGTGTTAATGGAGCTAATTAAGTCAGGCTGCATGTATCCCAAACATAGCATTTGATGTGGAAATGCAAATATCAAAGGTGGGGAAAATTGCCTTTGTAGTGTGTTAACTAGTTAATATCTTTATTCAACCCCAAGTTGATAGGGCTGGATTTGTAAATGAATTCCAGTTCAGCTGTCTCCCTTTATAACTGGGTGATAAAATTCCTTTGTAGAGAATGGCTACTTTTAAATCCATTAATGAATGTTCAGGGAGGTTAAAATGTTCCTCTACAGGTTTATGTGTGTTACCATTCCTGATGTCTGATTTGTGTCCATTTATCTTTTGTTGCAGAGACTGTCCAGTTTGGCCAATATACATGGCAGAGGGGCACTGCTGGCACTTGGTGGCATAGATCACATTATAGGACGTGCAGTTGTATGAGCCCCCGATGTGATGGCCTATGTGGTTAGGTCCTGTGATGGTGTCACTTGCATAGATATGAGGACAGAACTGGCAACAGGGTTTGTTGCAGGGGTAGGTTCCTGGGTGAGTGTGTCTGTGATGTGGCGTGATGTGTGGCTGCTGGTAAGTATTTGCTTGAGATTGGAGAGCTGTCTGTAGGCAAGGAGTGGCCTGTCTCCCAAAGTTTATGAGAGTAAGGGATCATTTCGAGAATAGGTTGTAGATTGTCAGCTATGTGCTGGAGGAATTTGGAAGTGTCACAGACATACATAGCTATGTCAATTCTGACCTGCATGGCTCTTTTATTCCAAAAATTTCTAATTCACTCATACATCCTTCTCCTTACATCCAAAGGTGGGAACTAACCTGGTGTGCCACAGTGCAGTGCATCAGTAAAACACTGGCTGGCAAGGGGCAGGGCTACTAGCAACCCGGGTAGTATGTCTCCAGCGCACCCAGGCTCCAGCTCCAGTGCTCAGGTGGCCAGGCAGTATGGTCCTCAACATCCCAGTCAGCCTCAGGGATCCGGTAGTCAGGCAGCACGGTGGCCATACTCCCAGATCCGAGCTCCCCCACAAACCCCCTTTCCTCTGTCCTGAATCCTCCATCCCATGGTCCTGATTCATGAACCTCCCCACACATCCTCCACACCCCTGCCTTGACTCCTGCACCTCCCACCCTCTGCCCTGAGCCCTCCCATACCTCCCAAGCTACTGCCCTGAATCCTGCACCCCCACATTTCCACCCTCTGCCTCAACGCCCTGCACTCCTTCCCACACTTAAATGTCTTACAGATATCCTATTGCAACCTCCTGTCCTACCCCACCTCCCCAGGGGAGGTTGCGATTCAGCAGTTCCTGTAAGATGTTTAAGTTACGTTCACTCCTGCTTATTGCATCTACTCTGTATAGCAAGCCTTTCCTCCATAGGATGTTGTGTGCCTTTTTGATATATAGAAAAACAACTGTCTTAAAACCTTGTGTCTCATCCTTTTTTGTGTTTCTAAATTAGCAACATGATCAATATTGCCACTTAAATCTCCTAAAACCATTCTGTACCTTATCTGCAATGCCATTGGTTTCCTTTCTTTCACTATTCCCTCCATAATGTCATACAGACAGGATAAAGGTACTTGGTCTGTAGGCAGCCATTTTTGTCAATAGTGGGCTGGTTTTTGTATTGCAATTACTGCAGTCTGTGTGTAGTTTACTGGTATTGCTTCTTTTTCCAATATAGTATTAATGCCAAGAAAACCCTCAGGCTGCTTTGAGAGATGAAATAAATTATCCAACACAAGCTGGGGGAAAAATCAGAAAAAATATTTTCAAAGAGATATTTTATTATTGTTACATGTACTATCTTTACCCAGGGATATATTCTTGCTGATACCAATATCTTTCTCAAATTATTGCATACAAAACCTATTCATTCAGTGTAGTATCTTCATATTTACCTCAACAACATAATAGATCATGCTTCTCTTTAATTGCTTTTAATTTTGTGGCAAGTTTTTCACTTTGATTTTCATCATTACTCATACCCGGGAAAGTTTCTGCTAAAACTGTTTTCTCACTATCAAAATTTCTAACTATGTGTTGGTCCCTGTAAGACCTGATAGATGATTATTTTCTTATTTGAATTACATTAATTCTTCTAATTTGCCTGTATATTTCTGATGTTTTGGTATCTTTATTTATCTGCCCACAACAGTTACTCAAATTCTTTTTATTTTTTATAATTCCTTGTGCTGTTGCCTGACTTCTTTTATACTTTGTTGTTATTCATAGTAATTTTTTTTTTCCTTTTGATAGGATTTGTTCCTTTTCTTTACTGCCATCTTGCACTACTCATTCCACCATGAAAGCAAGCTCTTAGTTTTGGTTATGTCAGTATCACAATAGCTGCTGCCATTAATTGCTTTGTTGCATCATTATTAAAATTCTTTGCAATCACTCACATAATTATAATTCACAATTTCAGTCCATTTACTTGTATATGGCTCCCAGTTAGCTTTCTTAAAATTACAGGAGTGTGAATTTCCATTATTTTCAACCTTACCTTGTCCTTGAAAAGTAATGAGCATAGGGAAATGCTTGTTCCCTTTCCTTCTTCCTTACATATTTCCCAATTGCATTTACTTTCAATATCTTTTGTCATAATTTCCAGGTCTAAGCAAGAAAAAATGAATATCTGCTACATTCAGTCTAGTTGGGCTGCTGTCATTTAAAACCACTAGCCTGTTTTCATCAATACATTTTTCTAAGCATGCACCATTTTTATCAGTTGTCTTAGTTCCCAAATTATGATAACTATTTAGGTCACCGTGTGTGTGTGTGTGTGTGTGTGTGTGTGTGTGTGTGTGTGTGTGTGTGTGTGTGTGTGTGGATAGTCCGTTGGTTTGATGATGATGTTTTCATGCTCTTTCTGTTGGTTTGATGATGATGTTTTCATGCTCTTTTTGTGGATTCTAAAGTGACTGTGAAATCCAAAGTCTGACGTGCACGTATCATTGGTGAGCATATTGGCAGCTACTGCGGGTTGTGATGGGGGAACCCACCCCCTGCACTCCCAACCCTGGGGACCCAAGGTCCTGATCCCCACGCCCAAGCTCCGCCGGCACCAGAAACACGGCAGCAGGGACAGCGGGGGCAGGGCAGACCAGGGCAATCCCCATGCAGGCACCATCCAGCCAGGATGGAAGTCGGCGGGTGCTAGGATCCGGGAGGGGAGGCAGCCCCGTCTGGCACGATGGGGGAGGATGCCAGGACGCCGGGCGGGAGGTTCAAAAGGGTAGAGGGGAAGGCAAGGAGGGGGCAGCAGGGAGAGAGCAGGGAGGATTCTGCTCTCAGCCTTCCTTACAGGGCGGACGAGGAACCCCCACGGAGGCAGGGCAGTGTGGAGAGTTGGCGTCAGCAGACGGCAACCAGGGGAGCAAGGCCGGACGGAGGAGCCCGGGGGTGAAGGCTTCCGACCCGCAGCAGGGTGCGGACGGCGGCACGGAGGCAGAGACGCCGACCCAGGCGCCGGACCGGGCAAGCGGATCCTCAGGGAGAAGGGCGCTGGGAAAGGACCGCGGGAGTGGAGAGGTAAAAGCCGGGCCATGGGGCTGACCGGCTAACCGGGGCAGTGGTCCTCGAACTGTGGGCGTGGGAGCCCCTGGAGAGACTATCCGGTTACACGGGTGTATGATGCTTTTCCCTAGCAACTAACAATCAATTATTTCTGTCCCCTTCAAGAGCTTGGAAAGCTCTGAGTGATGGGTGCCGCCATGCTAACCTATTTGATGTAGCCTTCTCAAGATCATCAAGTTTTATTGCACCAAAGTGTATGCTGTTCTTGATGGTGTCCTTGTAGCACTTTTTGGAGCCGCCTTGATTCCGATGTTCTTGTGCCAATTCTCCATAGAAAATTTTTCTGGGAAGTCAGTGTTCAGGCATCCTAATAATGTGTCCAGCCCTGCACAGCACAGTTGTGCTTTCATCAGCATGGTCTTGATGCTTATGCAATTTGACTTTTCACATCCTTGAGGCTGGTAATATTGGCCTGCCAGGGGATCCCCATAATGGTGTCTAGAGTCTGCATATGGAAGGCCTCTAGCTGTTTGATATGCTATCTGTAGGGTGTCCAAGTCTCACAGCTAGAGAGGGGAGCAGAAAAGCATTATAGAGTTTTATTTTTTGTTGAGAGGGTTATGTTGTGGGCTTTCCTAAAGATTGAGATGCGTTCTGCATCCTTTTTATCTCTCTGGCTACGACTACATTACGAACCTTTTCCAGAAGAGGAAATGCAAATGGAGCACTCATTTGCATATCAAAGAATCATAGAGCTGGAAGAGACCTCAGGAAGTCATCAAGTCCAGCTCCCTCTCCAAGGCAGGACCAATCCCAACTAAATCAACCCAGCTAGGGCTTTGTGAAACAGAGACTTAAAAACCTCTAGGGATGGAGATTCCACCACCTCCCTTGGTAACCCATTCCAGTGCTTCACCACCCTCCTAGTGAAATAGTTTTTCCTAATACCCAATCTAGACCTCTCCCACTGTATCTTGAGACCATTGCTCCTTGTTCTGCCATCCATCACTACTGTGAACAGCCTTTCTCCATCCTCTTTGGAACCCCCCCTTCAGGAAGTTGAAAGCTGCTATCAAATCCCCCCTCACTCTTCTCTTCTGCAGACTAAACAAACCCAAATCCCTCACTCTCTCCTCATAGGTCATGCACTCCAGCCCCCTAATCATTTTGGTTGCCCTCCGCTGGACCCTCTCCAATGTGTCCACATCTTTCCTGTAGTTGGGGGCCCAGAATTGGACACAATACTCCAAATGTGGCCTCACCAGAGCCGAATAAAGGGGAATAATCACTTCTCTGGATCTGCTGGCAATGCTCCTCCTAACGCACCCTAATATGCCATTAGCCTTCTTGGCTACAAAGGCACACTGTTGAATCATATCCAGCTTCTCATCCACTGTAATCCCCAGGTCCTTTTCTGCAGAACTGCTACTTAGCCATTCAGTCCCCAGCCTGTAACAATGCTTGGGATTCTTCCTCATTTTTCGAGGAATAAGGGCTCTTGCACAAAGGGGGGGTTTTGCACAAAAAGGCACCGTCTACACCACGCTTTTTTGCACAAAAACCCCTTCTGCAAAGAGGATTGGAAGAGAGTATGCAAATGAGAGCACAAGATAAGAAATGCATACCATTTGCATCTTCCGGAAAAAGTTTGCTGTGTAGCTGTAGCCTTTGTCAAGAGATCCACCATTAGAGATATTGCTGCCAAAACAGGTAAAACTGTCTATTTGTTTTAGTTGGATTCTACTAATGGATATACTAGGGTAGTGGTCACCAATCAGTAGATCCGGATCTACCGGTAGATCTTGGAGCCTCTGACAGGTGTTCCTGACTGGTTTGGCCAGAAAGCTATGACACGCTGGGACTTCAGATGACCCTTCACCCACTGTCATGCAGCTCCTGCCCTCTGCCTTGGAGTTGCCCCCCTAGGAGCCTCCTGTTTGCTGTGCAGGGTGTGGGAAGGAGAAGAGGGGGGTGCTGTTCTCAGGGTATCCCTCCATCCCCCACTTCTGTACCCCATCTCCACACAGAGAGAAGGGGATGGAGGGAGCTTGGCAATGAAAATCTCTGTCACTCTCACATAGTGTGTGTGTCTCTATCTTTCTTACAAACAAACACTGTCCTTCACTCTCATCTCCCCACCCAACATATACATTGGGGGTTGTTGTTACTTTTTTACGTTTGCTAAGTGTGTTATTTTTGGTTTTTGACTGTCCCCACCCTGAACCTCCTCCTACACCCAACCTCCTGGCCCCGACATGAGTCCCCCTGCACCCAAACTCCTTCCCAGAGCTCGCACCCTGAAACCCCTCCTGGACCCCAATCCCCCACCCTGGGCTAAGCCCTGAGCCCCTCCCACACTCCAAACTCCTTGGCTCAAGAACAGAGCCTTCACCCCAACCCTCCACCCCAGCCTGGTGCAAGTGAGGGAAGATGGGGGAAGAAAAGGGATGCAGTGAGCAGGGTGAGGCCTCAGAGAAGGGGTGGAGAAGAAGCAGGGCGTCAAAGAAGGGGCAGGAAGGAAGTGGGGCAAAGGTGTTCGGGTTTGAGGTGATCTTACATTGCAATTAAATTGAAAAAGTGAACTTGTGGTTAAAAAAGATTGGAGACCACTGTATTAGGGGATATGACACGAGAACAGTGAAGGTGATTGATAAACACCGGTTTTCTCCAAGCTGATTGTAAAATCAAACAATGTTGATGCTTCAGCTAAGCAATCTGTGATGAATTGGAGATCTCTGTGTGTGCTAATAGGGCACAATCATCCACAGAATGCTTCTCTTACTAATTCTGTTACTTTGGTTTTTACCTTAAGCCTTATAATATTGAAAGCTGAGCTATAATGTCTGTAACTGATGTACGTGCCTCTGTTGAGCCTATTTGTAGCATGGTTGAGAGCTTGGGTGAAGAAGAGGTTGAATAGTGCAGGGACAAGGACACAGCTGTGTTTGAATCCATTTAAAATGGGAAAGGGGTCAGTGATTTCCATTAAAAAGTACCTGACCTTGCCTCGTCCCATAAATGATCAATCTTTATCCATTTTGGTGGCTATCCTCTATAATCCTTTTCTATTTGAGGGTATCAAATGATTTTGTAAAATCAATGAAGACACTAAAAAGAACCATGTTTTGTTTGATACATTTTTCTAGTATTTGCCTGATATTGCAGATCATACCTATTGTGCTACAGACAGGTCTGAACCCACACTGAGTCTGAACTAGATTGGCTTCTGAGATAGATTAAGTTAGTTGGTTGAGGAGGACACACACAAAGATTTTTCCAGCAACAGATAGGAGATCCAACGGTAGTTATCACAGACCATTTGGCTGTCCTTATTTTTAAATAAAGGAATAATTGTGTCATCTTTGAAGTCTTGTGGTATTTCTTCATAGTCCCAGGTATCTGGAATGCTGTTACTACCTTTGACCTGCTCATGTATATATTTCTGCTGAGTATCAGAGGGGTAGCTGTGTTAGTCTGAATCTGCATAAACAACTAAGTCCTGTGGCACCTTACAGACTAACAGTTTTATTAGAGCATAAGCTTTCGTGAGCAAAGACCCACTTCATCAGATGCATGCAGTGGAAATTCCAGAGGCAGATATACATATACAGGCACATGAAAAGAAAGGAGTACCAGTCAAGAGGAAGGCCAGAGGTAACGAGGTCAATTCAGTCAGGGAGGATGTGGCCCACTTCTAGCAGCTGATGTGGAGGTGTGAACACCAAGGCTACGTCTAGACTACACACCTTTTTCGAAAGAGGCTTTTTCAAAAGATACTTTAGAAAAAGCCTCTTTTGAAAAAGAGCGTCTAGATTGCATTATGTGGACAGAAAAATCAATCTGCTTTTTTGAAAAAGAGCACCCGGAACTGCTTCTGGCAGGGCATGGGGGCAGCCTTTACTTCCTGGTGCTGCTGCACGTCCTTTGCAGAGATACGTGCTTAAAGGGGGGATCCCCCTGGACAGCCATTGCTCTGCTCCTGCTTCTGGCTTACCTACTTCCTAGAGGGAAAGCAAAGCTGCTGCAGTGCTTGCTCTGGTTGCCCTGCTTTGTTGGACACCACAGCAGTTTATTCTGGGGGTTTTTTTTTCTGCTTTTCACTGTGTTTTTGCCATGGAGCCTGAGCTGCTCCTGGGCAGGCGATGGCTCTACGCCACCATACTGCAGCTTCTGCTGCATCTTCATGACTGTCATGAATCTCCTGCCCCATATGGACCTATGAGACCTTTGTCCGGGATGCAGGAACTCTTTGGGGGACAGGCAGATTTGGAGGCATGAGACGAGTTCGGACTGGTGGTACCGGCTCATCATGGGGCTCTGGGACGACAACCACTGGCGCCGCAACTTCCAGATGCGGAAGACCACAATCCTGGAGCTGTGTGCCTGACTCGTCCCTGCTCTGCAACATCAGGACACCCACCTGCGGCCTGCCATCCTCCTGCAGAAGCGGGTCACAATCCACCCCCAACAGCTACCACTGTGTGGGACACCAGTTTGGCATGGGGAGGTCTACCGTCGGGGCAGTCTTGATGGAGGTAAGTCTCTTTCAGGGGACAGGCCCTGCTGAGTGCAGGGGTTGAGAAAGGGGGACTGCCAGGCAAGGGCAAGAGGGAGTGGGGGATGGAGTGGCACTTGGAGGTGGCTCCTTGGTCAACCCTGCGCTGATGCGGGGGAGGGGAGCATCCTGACAAGGGGAGGGTGGTTCAGTGGGGGCAGTTCTCCTCCCAAGCTCTTAGGTAACCTATCTAACTCCCTGGTTTCTGTCTGTGCTGCAGGTGGTGAGGGCCATCAACACAGAGCTGCTGAAGAGGCTCATCCATCTTGGGGACCTGGACAACATCATTGCCAGGTTTGGTGCCCTTGGCTTCTCGAACTGCGGAGGAGCCCTCGATGGGACACACATCCCAATCCACGCATTGCCCCATTGAGCAGCCCAATTTATAAACAGGAAGGTCTACTATTCGATGGTGCTGCAGGTCCTGGTCAACTGGGAAAGAAGGGGGGGCTGTGGGAGCAGGGTCCTGACGTGCAGGAGGAACAGTGCCTGTGACAGAGGCAGGCAAAGCTAGGACCTCCCGCATAGTGGCACAGATGGCAGTGTGCTGCTGGACCAGCTCATCCAGCAGCCTGTTGCACCACTCGGCCTCTGCCGCCATCCTGTTTTGAAGAGTCCTGTTGAGGTCCTGCAGGGCCACTATGTGCTCTTTCAACACATCAGTGTAGACACACCAGTGCCTGCGGGTACCACGTGTTCGGAATGGTGGTGGGGCAGGTGTGGTGTTCCCCTCTTGGGTGGAGGGTCTGACTGTGGAGGAAAAGAGGAGGAGACAATCAATGTATGTGTGCACCCGTGCTATCCCCGAGGGCATGCTGTCACTGTCAGGGGCTCTTCTTTGGACAGGAGACTCAGGGCTGTTACATGTGACGCTGTGTGTGAGCTGGGCAGGCATCACAGGGGCCCCACAGTGGCAATGGGACTAGATGTCCCCTCACACTGCCAACCTGCCTGTGTGTGGTGACCCCTCAAAGCACTCACCTGATGTTCCCTCCCCAATGTCCACGGATGCCTAGGAGGCCTCTGGGGTCTGGAGGACCAGCACCTAAGAGAGGGTCCCTGCTGTCTCTTCCTCCTTCTCCTCCTCCTCCTCTGGGTGCAGCTCTCCCATCCCTCCTTCCTGGTTGTCGTCCCTCAGGGGTTGGTCCACCATATGGTGGGCTAACCCAGACTCCACCACATGCAGTGGAGTCTGGGCTTCCCCACTACCCAGAATCTGCTCCAGGTCTGCATAATATGGGCAGTTCTGTGGGGCTGCCCAGAGCGGGAGCTCTGGTCTTGGGCCTTGGCATACCCCTGCCACAGTTCTTTCACCTTAGCCTTCACTTGGTCCATGGTGCAGGAGTGATGCCCTTTCTTGGCCAGTTCCTGGGCCATGTGCCCATATATGTCCATGTTCCTGCGGCACGACTGCAGGGCCTGCAGGGATTCTTCCTGGGACCAGAGCTCAAGGAGGTTTTTAATTTCTGGCCCTGGCCAGGCTGGTGCCTGCCTTTTGATGTCCCTGGATGGGTTCTCCTCACTGTCCTGAGAAGGGCCAGGGAGGCCTTGAGGCTGGGACATAGCTACACGGTTGCTCTGGCTGGCTTCCTGACAGCAGTGCCTGTCTGGGTGCCTATGCCTTTAAAAGGCTGCAGACAGGAACCATAGAGGTACTCAGCATGTAAAGGATTGACTGTCCACCAGGGCTTCTTCCTGGAGGCCTCTTTTTTTCCTGAAAGAACAGGCTCCCGTGTCCACACACACCGTTTTTCGACAGATCTCTGTCAAAAAAGGCATTATTCCTTGTAAAACGAGGTTTACCATCGACAAAACCACCACGTTCTTTCAATTTACTGTCGACAGAATGTGGCGGCAGTCTAGACACAGGTACATTTTTTTTTTTAAAGGCCACTTTTTTCAAAAAAGCCCTATAGTCTAGACACACCCCAAGAGAGGATAAACTGCTTTTGTAGTTGGCTAGCCATTCACAGTCTTTGTTTAATCCTAAACTGATAGTGTCAAATTTGCAAATAAATTGTAGCTCTGCAGTTTCTCTTTGAAATCTGTTTTTGAAGCTTTTTTGTTGCGGGATGGCTCCTTTTAAATCTGCTACTATGTGTCCAAGGACATTGAAATGGTCTCCTACAGGTTTTTGTATGTTACCATTCCTGATACCTGATTTGTGTCTGTTTATTCTTTTATGTAGGGACTGTCCAATTTGGCCAATGTATATGGCAGAGGGGCATTGCTGGCACATGATGGCATATTTTATATTGGTAGATGTGCAGGTGAATAAGCCTGTGATGGTGTGGCTGATGTGGATAGGTCCTGTGATGGTGTTGCTGGTGTAGATTTGTGGGCAGAGTTGGCACCGAGGTTTGTTGCAGGGATTGATTCCTGAGTTAGAGTTATTGTGGAGTATAGTTGCTGATGAGAATTTGCTTCAGGTTTGCAGGCTGTCTGTAAGTGAGGACTGGCCTGCCTCCCAAGGCCTGTGAGAGTGAGGGAACATTGTCCAGGATGGGTTGTAGATGAGGCGTTGGAGAAGTTTTGCTGGGGACTGTAGGTGATAGCCAGTGGTATTCTGTTACTTTCTTTATTGGTCCTGTCTTGTAGCAGGAGACTTCTGGGTACACATCTGGCTCTGTCAATCTGTTTCCTTACTTCCTCGGTCAGGTATTGTAGTTTTAAGAATGCTTGGTGAAGATGTTGTAGGTGTTTGTCTCTGTCTGAGGGGTTGGAGCAAATGTGGTTGTACCTTAGTGCTTGGCTGTAGACAATGGATCATGTGGTGTGCCCAGGATGGAAGCTGGAGGCATGTAGGTAAGCATAGCAGTAAGTAGGTTTTCAGTATAGGGTGGTGTTTATGTGACCATCATTTATTCGCACTGTAGTGTCCAGGAAGTGGATCTCTTGTGTAGACTGGTCCAGGCTAAGGTTGATAGTGGGATGGAAACTGTTAAAATCACGGTGGAATTCTTCCAGAGCCTCCTTCCCATGGGTCCAGATGATGATGATGTCATCAATGTAGAGCAAATAGAGGAGGGGGCACTAGTGGACAAGAGCTGAGGAAGCATTGTTCCAGGTCAGCCATAAAAATGTTGGCATATTGTGGCACTATGCAGGTGCCCATGGCGGTGCCATTGGTTTGAAGGTATAAATTGTCCCCAAATCTGAAATAGTTGTGGGTGAGGATAAAGTCACAGAGCTCGGACACCAGTTGTGCCATGGCATCATCAGGGATACTGTTCCTGGCAGCTTGTATTCCATCTACGTTTGGGATGTTGGTGTAGAGAGCCTCTACATCCATGGTAGCTAGGATGGCATTTTCTGGAAGACCACCAATGCATTGTAGTTTTCTCAGAAAGTCTTGTCTAACCTAATCAGCAGACTCCTAAATCTTCCCTTTAAATGTTCAAAAGCACATTCAACCACCATGCTGCACTTGCTCAGCCTATAGTTGAACTGCTATTGGAATTTCCACCTCTCCAATTCTGATTTTTCTGGTCTGGGAAAAAAATTCCAGTGTAACTCTTTCCGAAGAGGCATGTATCATGCACCTTTCCCGACCATCCCATTTGATGTCAGTGAAATAGCCCTTGTGATGCACCAGCATCTGCAGCACTGTGGAGAAATACTTCTTGCAGCTTATGCATGCCTTGGCAAGGTGGTCAGGGGCCAAGATGGGGATGTGCATTCCATCTATCACCCCACCGCAGTTAGGGAACCCCACTGTGGCAAAGCCATCCACTATGGTATCCACATATCCCAGGTTCATTACTCTCTACAGCAGAAAGATATTGATTGCTTCGGCTACTTGTATAACAGCCCCCACTGTAGATTTTCGCACTCCAAATTGATTCCCAACTGATCAGTAGCTGTCTGTCATCGCAAGTTTTCACAGGGCAATTGTCATGCACTTCTCCACTGTCAGAGCAGGTCTCATTCAGTTGTCCCTGTGTTTCGGGGCAGGGGAAAGCCATTCACAAAGTTCCTTGCACATTGAAAAGCTTTGCAGCCACTTCTGATTGTCCCATATTTACAGCACAATGTGGTCCCACAAGTCTGTGCTTGTCTCATGGCACCAAAACGGGCATTCCACTGTGTCCAGAGGATCAATGTCCAGTTGCGTTTCCATCAGCACAAGGGCTTGCCTGTCCAGTGAGTCCATGGGATCCCAAGATTCAGCCTCATCCTCTTCTTGGCAGAACAATGTGCACGCACTCTTGACATAATGAACCATTTGGCGCATCAAGGTAATACATCAACATCACAATGGTTTGATGCAAAATGGAATCCATGGTCATGCTGCTATAGTGTCTGCGTGGGTAACCAGGACCAAAAAAAGTGTGAAAAAACTGTTTCCTGTTGATGTCAAACAAGCAGGGAGGGAGTAGACAAGCACATTATGGGACGCTGACAACATGAACCCGGAACCACCCACTGCACAGTTTTGGTCCCAGCATGCACCGGCGCAGGCACTGTGGGGTACTTACGCACAATGCATTGCTCTTAAAGTCAATGGCAGTCTCCCTAATGGGAACACGCTTCTTCAAACTACATTGAATTCTTCCCCGCAGGAGGAACATGGATCTTCGACTAAGCAAAATCAGGTGTCCAGAAATCGATCTTTATTGATTCAACCTTATTTTGTAATGTAGAAATGGCTTCACTCTGTATTTCCTGACTTTCAGAAGTTGGAATTTCATTGAATAAAATATTCTAGAAGGGTATATAGTGATTGTCAGACAACCTTAACTCTGCACTAGCAGAATATTTTGCTATTTATTTTTTTTCTACTCTGCTCCTCTCAATCTCGTTCCAAAGCCAACATCTTTCCCTACTCCCTGAATTACAAATCAGAAGCTCAAATGCTATTTAACATAACTGTCAACAAAATTAAGTAAGACGTAATTTCATTTTTAAGCATAAGGTATTTAATTATTTCACATATCAAATGTTTGTCTTGTAGGAAAATACTTTTTTTTTTTTTAGATTAGGGAGAGTGGAAAGTTTTATTCCTGTCATTAATACCACAATTAGCATATGGAACAAGGAGACTGAGCACTGTAATTAATAATACTCAGTGCTTTTTTTGTAAATAAGAAAAAAGGTGCCGGTACTCCAGGGGAAAAAGTACCGGTACTCCAGGGGAAAGTTGTTCTCCTTGTTCCATATACTAGTTGTTGAGCTCTGAATGGAGGTGCCAGTACTGCATCTGGAGGTGCTGGTACTGCGTACCGGGCAGTACCATCACAAAAAAAGCACTGATAATACTTAATTGTCCATGAGTACCATTTTAGAAAATTGCCAGCAATACATACTCAGCAAGAAAGGCACTAAGAGCAAAAGATCATTAGGCTCCAGAAGTAGCAATCCTAAGAGAGGAGCTGCATTTAGTTAGCAAGAATGATGAGGCAGACAAGCCTGATGATTCAGATTAATCATCTCATTTAAAACAAAGAAAGGGGGGAGAATCTATTGAAAATAGATTTACTTTGCAGATAAACAGAAAATGCCCCATTCTATGATGACTTAGAACTAAAGACTGTTGTTTCATCTGAGACAAGTGACTTCACTGCTCATAGTGAATAAAAATAAATGATCACAAAACTACTGACCTATTATGTTTGTGTGAGGTATCTCTAAATAAAATATGACAATCAAAGGAAATGTAAATGAGTCAATAAGCAAACAGCAAATAGAAGAGAATGTAGCTATATAGCATCCTTCATACTCACAGTATTAAAAAGCACTTTAGAAACTGATAAGCTATAGAGAGCACATATTATGAACCAAGTAATAGCACAAAGAGAACCTTGGACTTTGTAAACCTCTTATTAAAAGAATGCTTGCTTGGCCAGTGAACTTTTCTTGAGAGTGCTGATACACTTTCACTGCTAATGGACATACACCAAGCAGGCCTTCAAACCCTTATACAGGGATTTTCTTGTGTCTTCAAGTTCATAAATAATTCTCTGCCCAGAATTACAGGAACTTGATGAAAAGGGAAACTGTCAACTTGAAATCTAATCACTTTAAAAATTAATTAAAATAAAAATTCACATACACCACCAGCCCCCTTAATCTGCTGATTTTTTTGTGTGATTTTACAACCACATCTTCCTACTTTTAAAAATATTTTTCCTTCCTTGCTGTTGTGTGAAAGAGTCATACAAACAAGGGAAGCTATCTATTGTAAAACTGATTGTACACAATGCCTCGATTTAGGGAAGTATCACTTCGCAAGAAATTATTTAAGCACATGCTTAACGTCCCAATGAATTAAGTCCATGGCATCAGAGTTCAGATAACTGTACTGATATTCACTTCTTTGGTCCAGAATGGGTACCCACTCTAGGTTTCTGGCTCCCCAGCTATTGACTGTCTTTAGTGAAGACTTAAAAAACAACGAATAGTCTAGTAGTACCTTAAAAACTAACAAAACATGTAGATGGTATCATGAGCTTCTGTGGATACATGATCCCATCTCTATGTTTTCATAGAACCATAGAACACTAGAACTGGAAGGGACCTTGAGAGGTCATCGAGTCCAGTTCCCTGCCCTCATGGCAGGACCCAGTACTGTCTAGACTAGTGTTTCTGAAAGTGTACCACGGAAACACTTTCAGAAACACTTTAACTAGCCGCCCCAGTTTGTTTATGTACCGGTGCCATGGCCACAGAGCCTCACAGCTCCCAGTGGCTCCATTTCATCCTTTGTAGCCAAGGGGAGCCACGGGACGCCGAGGCTCAGCCCACGCCAGTTCCCGCAGCTCCCCTAGGCTTCAAAGGATGAAACAAAACCAATGGGAGCCACAAGGGTTAGTCTTTAAGACACTGTTAGTCTTTAAGGTGCTACTAGACTATTTGTTGTTTTTTAAGTTTTTCCAGTCACAGACTAACTCGGCTACCCCTCTGAAGCTTTTAGTGAAGACGTCTCTCTTCTGTCTGATTGGGGTATTTTCAGGCTGTATAGTCCCTCATCTATATGGTGATATCCGAAACAAAACAGATTAGCTAACCAGGCTTTTTTTGCCTCCTCTTCAGAGATGGTACATGGTATAATTGTCATTGATATAAACTGACACAGAGTTCTTTCTAAGCAAGCACATTTTTGTAAGGTAAAACAATACAGATAAACATATGAAAACGAATAAAAGAACACACACACACATAGTAAGTAACTCACTCTAAGCAGTCCTACAAACACCTACACAGGGATTTTCTTGTGTCTTCAAGTTCATAAATAACTCTCCACCCAGAATTAGAATGTTCATCTGTGAAGCACTCATCCAGCAGGGCCGGATTAAGGGGGAGAGGCCTAGCCGGGCAGCTGCCCAGGGCACCAACCTATGGGGGATGCCTGATGGCAGCTGTAAGGGACGCCACGTGCCCGGGTTGGTGGCGCCCCTTTAAAGCTGCAATCAGACACCGCGCACCCAGAGCCAGGGGCCGCGCGGCGTCCCTTAGTGCTGCCATCAGGCGCCGCATGTCTGATTGTAACTGTAAGGTGCGCAGCGCGCCGGGGGGTGGGGCCAAACATGCGCCGTTTGCCCAGGGGCGGAGCTGCGTATGCGTCATGTGCCCGCTGCCCGGGGCGCAGGAATGGCTCAAGTCAGCCCTGCATCCAGTTTGGGCCTTTGAAGAGACCAGGAATGAATTAGCCAGACAATGGATTTCTGCTCAAGGTAGAGCTTCAAATATATTGTTTATATTGTCACAAGTGTTGTCCTGAAAAGTCCTTTTAAGATCCTAATTCTTCTAGTAACATCTCCTACAGAAGTAACATTCATTTCCACAATAACATATAAAATAATTGTATTTTTAAAACAATGGACACCACAAATATTCAACTTAATTCAATTAGATTTATTTTACTTCCATAAGGTTTGCCCAGTACATTGCAAGAAATTGTCGTATCTGTCAGAGATGGGATTGAAGCACACTGGGGCCAAAGTGCTTTCAAATGAACAAAATTTATAAACGAAGGGTGCATGGTGGGCACGGGAGGAGGTTTAGATTCCTCCATCTCTATTTTCATGATCTCAAGTGTTTCTTTGGTAGTGTCTCAGGCAACAATAATGTTTAAGTTGCTAATATTCTATACTGCGATCCATTTATGAGTTCAATACCCTGGACTGCTGTGCAAGTGCTGTGTGAATTAGGTTGTACTATGCTGCGTTTTATGGGAGCAGTATTAGTGTACTAGTGACAGGTAGTTCTGAAAATTCATGGCTGCAAAAAATATTGCTATTACTAGAGGGAGATCCTGAAAATCATTGGTTGTAAAAGGATAACAAATAGAACCAAGATTAAATGGTCTATATTCTGTGTTAGGAGTTAATTACTTTGGGATTTCTCTCATACCAGCATACATGATCATACTCTATGGAGACACACTGTTCTCTTTTGGTAATTCGAGCCCCGCTTATTGCCAGCAACGAATAGTCTAGTACCTTAAAGCAATATAGGGTAAACAAAACTGCTGAAAGAAGAAATGTCCTTATTTTGGTCCTGTGAAGGACTCACTGGTCTAGTTCTTGAATCGCCAACCCTTTCGGGCCCCAACTGCCCAAACACACCGAGGGTATCAATGCCCAGTTGGTCAGGATGGTAAACAGGCAGGAAGGGGGAGGGGGACTCAGGCCCACCCTCTTTCTGAGTCCCAACCCAGGGCCCTAAGGTCAAGGGATAGAGTTCCACCCCTGGACCTGACTGATGGGGCATTGCCCTTAATGTGCCAGTCCATGGGCCTATCTCCCTAGCCCCACCCTGGGTCTCTTCCTCTCCCTTCACTCTCACCGGACTCTCTGTCCTTCTCCGGTTTCCCTCACAGCGTCCTCAGAACACCACGCCCTTTCCTCCACGGACCCTACGCCTCCATTTCCTTCTTCCTCCGGTCCCCTTTTGGTTCCTTTCAGCTCCCTGTCTTTGCCCTCTGCCTCCTCTGTCCTCTCCCCATCTCCACTCAGCGTCTCGGTATTTATATCTGGGGTGCCTGCCCTGACCCAATCCCCTGCGTCTCTGCCTGGGTCGCTCCACCCCCTAGCAGCTGGGGAAGTGTCGGGCTGCCTAGCAACGCCGGCGCGGCTGGCCACTGATGTGCCGGCATCTCTGCTAGTGCCAAGCTCCACCTGACAGTGTTCTGCGGCCTCCGGTGACTGGGCTGGATTTGGGGAGTTCCGCAGCCCCGGACCCACCGCGGAACTCAGCGGTAACTCTCTCCTGCCACTTGGCCTCATTCCCCTGTCTGGGGGGGGAGGGGCTGTGAGTGCGGGGCCAGCCTGCCCCGTCACAAGCCCCAAACCCACCTTGCGACAGAGCATATTGACAGCAAGGGCTACATCTCTATGGTTACACAAGCATTAGTGGATCACTGGGGATGCTTCACAGATATCATTGTTGGCTGGCCAGGCAAGGGGCATGACCCACACATCTTTAAGAACACAAGGCTATTCAGGAAGCTGAATCAGGGACTTTCTTTCCTGTCCAGTGGATTACGATTGCTGATGTCAAAATGCCAGTAGTGATCCTGGAGGACCCAGCCTACCCCTTGCTTCCCTAGCTCATGAAGCTGTATATTAGCCCTTTGGATATCTCCAAGGAAAGATTCAAACTACCATAGCAAGTGAAGAATGACAGCTGGATTTGCTTACAATAGAATGAAGGGATGCTGTCATTGTTTTCTTCTTAGATTAGATCTCCGTGAGAAAAATATCCATGGGACGTCTAAACTACATCCGTCTTTCGAAAGAGGGATATAAATTAAACATATCAAAATTGCAAATGAAGCCGGGATTTGAATTTCCTGAACTTCATTTGCTAATTGCATCATGGCGTTCTGACGAAAAATGCTATTTTGAAAGTGAAACCGCGGTCTAGACGTGGTTCTTTTGAAAAGAAAAGCCTTTTTCGAAAGATCCTGTACAAGCTTTTCTTTTTGAAAGAACCGCGTCTAGACCGCGGTTTTACTTTCAAAATAGCATTTTTCGACAGAATGCCGTGATGCAATTATGCAAATGAATCACAGGAAATTCAAATCCCGGCTTCATTTGCAATTTCGATGTCTAATTTACATCCCTCTTTTAAAAGAGGGATGTAATCTAGACATACCTTGTGTATGTGTGTGTGTTAGAGAGAGGGAGAGACAGACAGACAGATAGCACCTGTGTGTCCTGAATAACACTTGTGAAGCAAAGGAGGGAAAGTTGCTGCTGGGTGGAGGGTGAAGGCAGAACAGCTGTCTGCTGACTTTGACCATCCAGACAGAGGGGCCCTCAAAAGAGCTCAATACAGCTATGTGGCCGAGGGGGGAACCTTGCAAGGGCACTTGAACTGTTAGTAACAGCAATGTGCTGTTCTGGACAGTGCTGTACTTGGCCCTGCAGTTTTACAGGTTGTTAGAAATTGTGTAGTGCTTGATTTATGAATATCACACACACCTATGGCTTGGCAGTAGCACTGCTGAGAAGGACCTGGGAGTTGTAGTGGATCCAGAGCTGGCTTTAGGCATAAGCGCCATACGCAGCTACACAAGACACTAGTGGTGCCTTACACTGCATATGCCGAGGGTCACTGCCAAAAGGGGACATCAAGAAAGTAGGGTGGTAAGATGGGCACACAGATCCCTTGCTTTCACATGGCACTGCTGCTGATCCCTGTCATAACCTTCTGTCTGCATCCTTCCAATCTTTTCATAGACATCCATGTTTCTGTGACAGGTAGGGTTGCCAGATGGCTGAAAGAAAAATACTGAACCCCTCTTTGCCCCCCCCCAAAAAAACCACCGG
>CM057845.1:263070958-263082244 GCA_030068395.1 Apalone spinifera
CTACCTTACCTTATCTTAAGCTTCTGCCTTCCAGTTTGTGGGACTGGAGTCTGTGGTCTGGACCCAGAAGTCCAGCTGCTTCTGGGGCTCCAAACCCCCTGCTGGGCCTGGAGCTGGGCCACGTGGTGCAATGCTGGGCCGCACGGTTTTAAAGTCCCGGGCCACGACATCACGCCATGCCTGGGCATCTCCCCTCTCACCTGTTGCGTGGCATTTGAGCATGCCATGCATGCGCTCCCTCGGCCCCACAGTGCCCTGTAGATAGCTGGCATGCAGTGCCGGGGAATTTAAAGTACGGGGCTGCGGCATCCTGTCACAATCCCCCTCCTCCTCCAGCAGCCGCCAGCTGGTCCTTTGGCCGGCCCTTTGGAGGACGGCCCCCTGGGAAATTCCCGGTGTCCCGCCGGGCTAGTCCACCCTTGCTAGGGATGTCAACGTGTAGATTACGCGATTAACTGAAAAGCCTGGGCTTATCGGTTAATCTTGTTGACTACATGCAATCCCCCACCCTTGCAGCCTCTGAACCAGAGGTTGCAAGGGTGGGGGGATGCGGGAGCTGGTGTCTGTGAGGAGCTGGCTTTTAAGCAGCTCCCCACGAGCACCGGATCCCATGGAGCTGCCCTCTCCCCCCCCCCCCCCCCCCCCCCCCCCCCCCCCCCCCCCCCCCCCCCCCCCCCCCGCCCCAGCTCCACCACCAGGGACTATCAAATATGTAACTGTTAAAATTTGATGAGGTTACATGACTATCTAACATCCCTACATTACAGCCAGTTCTGCCAATGATATATGCTTTGATACACAACTTGCTCATTTCCCCCATAATAACCCGTGCTTTTTCCATGCAGTTCTTTTTGCATGCAATGTAGTTTTCTGGATTGTTTGCACAGTCAATAATGTCTCATTTAAATTCTTTCTGAAGACTTACTTTTTCCACAATGCTTGTTTCATTATTTATATTGGCAGAGAATGACCTCAAGACACTAGGGATGTTAAAATGCATGTCTTTTGAATAAACGTGTTACTGCTGAAATTTTTGGTGGGGGGCGAAGGCAGCTCTGAGGGAGCTTGTGCTTGCAGGAAACCTGCACGTACTGGCTCCCATAGAGCTGTCTGCCCCCTTCCTCGTGCTTCAGCCTCTGTCTAGCCCAGGCTCATCAGTTAACCATTTAAATGTGTACACTATCACATCCTAAAAGACACTGGAGATGAATTTAGAAATTGACAAAATATGTGGATTGAATTGGGGAGGGAGGGAGGGAGGAAAGAAGGGTAAGGGATAGGAAGTTTATTGTATTACCTTGTTTAATTTGAAAACCAATGTAAGTAGCCAGACTTATACCTATCATCCTCCAGATTCATTTGCTTGCGTTGTCCCTCCTACACACTTCCTTTCATTGTCTTCTTACTAATGGAGATTCAGCTCCTTTAGGAGTCTAGTCCCTTATAGTTAGTTATTCCTAATATCTAACCTAATTCTCCCTTGCCGCAGATTAAGTCCATTAGATGTCCTGTGTTCACTGGACATGGAGAACTATTGATCACTGTCCTCCTTTGTAACCCCCTGAAGTATTTGAAGACTGTCATCAGGATACATACTTTTCTTAAGACTAAACAGGATCAGTTTTTTAAAAATATTTTCCTGTGGATCAGGATTTCTAAATCTTTTATATTTTTGTTGTTTTTCTTTTGAGCACTCATCAGTTTGTCCACATCTTTCTTAAGGTGTGGCCCCCAAAACTAGACAGAGGACTCACCAGAGACAGACAGAATGGGACAATTACATCCCATATCTTACATATGACACTCCCATTAATTCATTCCAGAATCATATTAGCCTTGTTCACAACTGCAGCTTTTGGGGCATTGCTGAATGGGAGGTATATCTGCACTGAGACCAGGAATGAGATTGTCAACTTGTGTAGACTACTCACACTAGCAGTGAAGCGCAGCAGAATGGGCTCAAGTGAATATGTATGTAGGGAGTTAGGTGGGCTTTAGAAGTCCAACTGAAAATCTGCTTTACCACTTCCTCTCTGATATTTTTAATAAGCAAACTAAATTTAAGTCAGCACTGGTATGTCTACAAAGAGTTGCAAAACACATCCTGAACTGCAGTGTAGAAGTAATCCTTCACAGTAATTTTCATTTGGTTTAAGGCTTATCTTTATCAAAAAGGATTTTAATGATGTAAGTCCCAATAATGCTTCTGTTGACCTCAGTGTGACCTAACACCATATCTGTGTGGCTAACACTACTTAGTGAGGAAATAACATAAAAATATGTGATAGGCTTATATAACGATATGCATTATGGTGGAGCCTGCAGGTGAGAAGTTGTAATTGTCAGAGGCACTGTATAGATCTATAGAAAGATATCCCCTGCCTCTCTGTATTTATGCATACTAAGTTGAAGAGGCAACAAATGAGTGAACTCTGTGAGCATTCATAAACTATAATTGTGCCTCTCACTAAACTCAGGCCACTGAATTCTCATGTGTGGATTTATTATTACATGATTATTATAAGATGTGTACACAGTGAAGCCAAAAATGTGCTTGTTGGAGTTACTATTATTTATGCAGGATATTACCTTGGCATCAGTTTAACCCTAAATTTATTTATTAAATCTAGTGGCTACATGATACTTACACCGTTGTTCTAAATATGTCTAAATAATAAGCAATTTACTACCTCCAAACAGTAACAAAACACATTTAAGTATTTGATTAAGGTACTAACAACTGGGGTAAATACTGGGTTGCTTAAACCCTTATTGGTCATTTCCAACTTGGGCAGGCAAGTATTAGCCCTGCTCCTGGAGCCCCCCAGTGCCTGCCCCGCCTCCTTCACCTAGCCCTGCGCTACCTGCCAGCTGAGTTTTGCCGCCTGGGTCACAGCTGCTCTAAGACTGCTATGCTGGGCTCTGTGTGGCTCTCCCACTGTGCAGCAGAGTGCACTTCTGTGTCTGGGAAGAGGCCCCACCCCTGCCTGGTGCTGATCAGTGGAGAAATAGGACAGGCCACGCCTCTTCAAACAGCTGCAGCAGGAGTTGTGCGTCACAGCCCCCAGAACCACCACAGGCTAGCAGCCAGAGGTCCACGGCTGGGACCAGCGGTTGGCAACCGCTGCTTTAACAAACAAGTGGTGTCATAACCAATTATTAGACCTAGCTAAGGCCAGATGAAGTTTCCTATACACCAGTTATTTGCTGTACCTAGTACCCGATTAGCTGTATTTATTTCTGTTTCTTTAGCTATTTTGAAGAATCATTACAAGTTTAATTCAACAACTATTCTTTCTTATGAAACAAAAGACAGGACTATGCAGCACTTTAAAGACTAACAAAATGGTTTATTAGGTGATGAGCTTTCGTGGGCCAGACCCACTTCCTCAGATGAATTTGTGGAAGAAAAATTTGCCAATTTTCTTCCACAAATTGATCTGAGGAAGTGGGTCTGGCCCACGAAAGCTCATCACCTAATAAACCATCTTGTTAGTCTTTAAAGTGCTGCATAGTCCTGTCTTTTGTTTCAGCTAGACGAGACTAACACGGCTGCATCTCTCACTATTCTTTCTTGTAACTTCTTTAGTCACATGCAATGAGTGTATTGCTCATCACTTCCAGCTACTAATCCCTACTCAATTTGAAACCATTCTTATCTACTATGGGCCTATATTCCAACCATTTTTGTTTGTTTTTTGTTATACTTTCATTTTGTCTTTATTAAGTTTTTAAAAATCAAGTAACATTGGAGAAAATGTGTTTATTTTAACAGAGGACTGATAAAGCTAGTTAGTGCTAGGTATGCAAACTATAAATGAGTGTTATGCCAGCTTCCAGAAATAGTTGTGCTAGCTGCAGCCCTTCTAGGCACTACTGTTCTGAGTATCTCTTGACAAGAGATTGCCAGTTCTATTACGTTTAGTAATGAAGACGTACATCCTCTGGCAGCTTTAGTTAATTTATGTTAATTTTCACTTGTGATTGCACCATCTTCGTATCCACTTCATCAGAAGTGTCTTTTTGGTTTTTTAAAGGAAAAATAAGCTAGTGCACCAATTCTCTGTGCCCATTTCTTATGTTGGAGAGAAAATTAGGTGTTTAAGGTTTGTTCTCTTGATTTGTTTAATCTTCTGGAGCGTGTGCTAGAACAGTGTTTCTAAAAGAGGGCTGTGGGCTTCCCCAGGTAAGCCACTGGTGGTCCCGTTCTGCTTTGAGACACTTTAGATTTAAAAAAAAAAAGTGGCACAGGCCCGCCAGCAGCGGGAGATTAATATTTGTTATAAGGTCATCTTTTATTCTTGTAACGACAAATAATTTGGGAGATGAAAATCTGTTTGTATCAAGTAACTGAGTGAAGAAATATTCAAACTGGCTGGACAGAGTTGGAGCATTCAGAGCTTAAATATTAAGTGGATTGAACTAACGTTTAAATATAACTTCACCACTTTTGAGAACCATTGATTTAAATGTTTCATTAATGTGAAATTGTAAAATGTAGCTAGCTTGGCTGATTTACTGAGGTTTGGAAAGACAGTTAACTAAAATGTAAGCTTTTTTTTGTTTCTGTTGTCTCTTTCCTTGAAAAACAAGTTAAGGTGTCTCATTTTAAAATATACTTATGTTCCCATTGTTTTAAGGCTGGATTCCAAAAAAGTACCTTTGCTTCTGCACTCATTACAATTATAAAATATTGTCCTTTGGCTTTCCTACAGCCATAAAAATATGCAATCAGTAAATGGCGGTAATGGATTATGCTTTCGGGAACCAAGTATATCTAGATAATTAACTGATTTGGACTTGCACTCATAAATCCTTGGATAAATCCCGAGAGAGAATTTTCTGTTTGTTTTTGGGCTGGTGTGTGATATGAAGTTATGTCAACATACCTACATAGCTCAGGACTGTGAAAAATTTCACATGCTGACTGACAGAATTAAGTGGATTTAAGTCCAAGTATAGACACTGCTAGGTAGCAGAAATGGTCAACCTTGTTACAACCTCTCACAGAGGTGGATTACTAAAGTGATGGAAGAATGCTTTCTGTTGCTATAGTACAGTAAAACTCCAGTGGTCCAGCATCCAACGGTCCAGCACTCCTGATGGTCCGGCACCATCTGGAACCCAGAAGTGCTCCAGGCAGCCGGACAATTGGAGCTGCTTGCCCCCGGCTTCCCCGATTCAGCCACTGCTGAAACTGACCAGCGGCTGACTCGGGGAAGTCAGGGGCAGAGCAACTTTGCCCCCGGCTTCCCCGAGTCAGCCGCTGGTCAGTTTCAGCAGTGGCTGACTTGGGAATGCCTGGGGCAGAGCAGCTGGGGTGCTGCCGGGTTGGTCCCGCAGCGCCGAGGAGTGCATCTCTCCCCCCCCCCCACACTCCACCCCAGACCCTCATAGCCCCCCCCTTCCGATAGTCCGGCATATCTGATAATCCGGCACCCCCTGGGTCCTAAAGGTGCCGGATTATCGGAAGTTTACTGTACGTCTAAACTATTGTGGCACACCTGAGTGTAAACATACCCTTGGTCCCTGGGCTTTACACTTTTATGTGGAATGGCTGCAGTATTTACAATTTGTGAATAATTTTGGTAGCCTCTAGAAATCTGTACAAAGAATATACTGTACTTTATACATGTTTGGTGGATTAGCCTTGCTGATGTTTAAGTATACATCATCTATCTGAGGATATTGGGGATTCATTGTCTGGCTAAACCAGCATGGATAGCCTGCTTCTAAAATTTGTCCATCATAGAAATCTGGAGAGTGCTACGCAGAGTTGCTTTCACTCTTTTACATAGTACTACTCTCTCTATTATAGATTGAAACTCCTCTTAACCGGGATTCTCCGTTGTGGCAACATCCATGGTCTGGCATGGTCACAGAGCTCCAGAGTGGCGCACATGGCTGTCCTGTGGGTTCCGGAGCTCCAGGGTGGCGCGCACGGCTGTCTGGCAGAGCCCAGAGCCCCAGCGTCATGGCAGCGATGGCTGTCCAGTGGGGTTGGCAGAGCAGAGAGGCCAGTAGGAGGGAGCCAGCCTAGAGGCCAGTGGCTGAGCCGGGGGGCCGGTGGCAGGGGTCCAAAATTACCTCCCCTGGTCTGGCAAAATCCCTCATCCGGCATCAGTCAGGTCCCAAGGGTGCCGGACCAGAGAGGTCCAACCTGTAAATACATAATGTTTGTTTCTAGACATATGGCTCTACTGAATAGAATTTGAGGTGTTTATCAGGAACCAAGTCTAGTAGGACAAGTTCGGTGTGATGAACAGCATCGGTAGGGAACGTAAGTAATTTGATTACTTTTATTTCCAGTCTTATTGCTTGGAAAAAAACAGGCACAAGCATGTGGTTTTATCAGCCACTTATCAATGTTGGGTAGATGGGACATTGCTTTTAGTTGCAGCTTTGGTCACAGGTTTATAGCAGTGCTGCAAAATACAATGTTTTGGCTGAGTAAATGAGACTTTTTTTAAACAGAAGGAAAATGGAGAAGGATAGGAAAGGAAAGTAACATGGGAAAGGAAAAGGACATAGGCAGAGGTGGTGGTTGAAGTACATCTGAGGAAGCAGTAACATCATTTGGATCCCTTAGTTGGTCTGGTATGGTTGGAACATCTCTCAGGAATAGGATGACAAATGCCCAGTGGTGTCATGATGGATTCTAGTGTCCCAGGAGGTTGTGGAGAGTGGCACTTATAATGGTGAAGCTTACTCCTCTTTCTTTTTTTCCAGTCAGCAATTGTTGCACTTGTGCTTGTCTTGATCCAGAATGTTTTTAAGTACCCCCAAAAGAGATGATGGGTGGAATAGTCCATCCCCTCCCTATTTTATTCACCAGTTAAGCCTAATTTTGGTTTGTTAATTTCTGGTCCCAAATGTGATTTTAATACAGTCCTTAATTTATAGTAGTTGATCTTCTGCACCTTTCCCCATCAAAATTCTTTGTTATAGGTTATTGTAACCCTTCTTAAACTTTTATCAGCTTTCCCATGGTTTGACTCACAGGTGGAGTAGGCCAACCAGGCCCCAATTATCACTACATCTCCTTACCTCCATGGAATGTGTCGGTGAGTCCAGTCCTGTTTCTGTTTTTAAAATGTCTGTCACAAACTGCAGTACAGTTAACAAAAATGCTGGTAAAAGTGCCAATCTGAGCAGGTGGCCAGAAGACAGAATTGGTATGAAATCGTTCTTCCATATCCTTCCTAGTCCAGGTTGAGACATTTGTAAAACAATGTGGGTGAAATGCATTTGTTCTGTAGACAAACGGGAATACTTCATTATCCAGTGCTTTCAAGTCAACACCTTTCCTGAACACTGTGCTTATCTTAAAACAAAATGAAACAAAATTCATAAAAATCCAGTTGATTAAATCTATTTCCTCTCTTTTTCAGGGCATGTTCATAACACAGAGATATTTTCTGATTTTCTCCTCCTCTTCCTATGGACCTTAGGATAGCAGCCTGCTTCCTGGCTGAGAAGAGAAGGATAAACATAGCTGCCTCTGAAGTCTGCTTTTGCTGCTCTTAACAGTAGCCAAAGAGAAGTTGCTACCCAGATTTAAGGCACTATTTCACTTTATTTCTCTATGGCAGTGTTTCTCAAAATGGTCCACAGAGCCACTCTGGGAAAGTTGCTACAAGGCCACTCTGGTTTGTTTACCTATTGGCTCCACAGACACGAAGCCTCACAGCTCTCATTGGCTGTGGTTTGCTGTTGGCAGCCAAGGGGAACCACAAGAAGCAGCATGACCTAGATCGTTGCTTCCCGTGGCTACCCTTAGCTGCAAACAGCGAATTGCAGCCAATGGGAGCAGCGAGGCTTCGTGGGTGCAAAGCTGGTAGGTACACAAACCGGAGTGGCCTGGTAGCAGCTTTTTCAGAGTGGGTCCGTAGACCACTTCGAGAAACACTGCTCTATGGGCTTTCCTGAACAGGGGTAAGGGCTCAGACTTAAGAACTAATAGATGATCTTTCACATGTTTAAACAGTTAACCAATGAGCCAGAACTCATCGGTTAACCTTCACGGTTATACACAAGGACACTACAGAGGCAGCAGGGGTGAGGGAAAGGCAGGAGCCACCTGTTCCCTTACCCTTGCTGCCTCTATCAGAGCCAGCTGTGGTGGCGGGCAGGGGAGGATGCCACAGAGCAGCTTCTGTCTGCAGCGGGTCCGGGCTCGCCATAGAGAGAGGCTGCTCTGTGGGCTCGCCATAGAGAGAGGCTGCTCTGTGGCAGCAGCCCCAGTCTGCAGGGAGCTCGGACCCCTCGCCCCCCCATGGTCAGAGGTGGCAGGGGGCTCCCGGGGAGTGGGGTTGGGAGTGCACTGGCTTCCGGCCCCAGTGACTATCAAATAGTCATGTAACTGGTAAATTTTGATGCGGTTAAACGACTATCCAATTACATGATATCTAACATTGCTATGTCTGGGCATGGTGTTCCTGAAGATCAGTTTATGAAAGCTGGGTTACTGGGAGGGGTGGTTTCTATGATTGTTGCACAGGGAAACCAGAACACAATTGTTTCTTTTACTGTCCAGGCTAATTTTTGGTCGTATTTTTGCATTAAATATGAACGACATCCTGTTTCATAAACATCACCATATGTACATCACCAGTTGCTATGCAACAATGCTATTTGTGCTTCCAGTCATTTTGTCTTTGTCATCAGTTGTTATAGTTGTAATTTTTGGGTGTGAGTGGGAATGTTTTTTGGAGGTTTTTGCATATATTTCAATATGCTACATTAAGCAAAATTACTTTTTTAAAAATATATGGTTAGATTTCTCTTTTAGACTGGACATGTTTGATTAAACTGATGATTTCTGAGCTTTCTTCTGGCAGCCACTATCTGGCTAGAAAGTAGCATAATTTGACCGTTTCAATTCTGGATCAAAAATTGGAAGGTGATTGTGTTATATATTTAGCACTACTCTTTCTTTTCTGAATGTGACTGTAAATCCGTTTCCTTCCTATTTTAGTAGTCCTTTGCATCATTTTGTGACAGCAGGTAGTTCAGAAAAGCTGACTCTAAGTTTTTTTTTTTTTTTTTAACTTCCAAATATTTGATTTATGGATGAAGAAGAGTGCTTTTCTTATCACATTAGACCTTGGGTAATACTGATTGGGGAAATATGCCCCTTGTGTGGTTCAGAACAGCAGGATCAGGCTTAATATATTGGCTTTGTGTAAATTTTACATTATGGGCCAATTCAAACCTAGTGTAAGGTGGATAATTCCATTAAACAAGGCGGAGTTGGCACTGCATGTGTCGTAAAATTTCGAGTTTGGCTTCATAGATCCTGGACTTTGCCTGCTTCCAATGACTTGCTCCTAGACACAAGTAAAATGCTTCTTTTTAAAATCTAAACTTACTATATGTCTGAAATACTCCTAGGTCAAGCTGCCACATTGAGTTATAATATGTAGTATGAATGCTTGTTTTTAAAAGTGGCATGGAAAATTTCTAGGAAATAAAGAACCAAATTCTTTAAATAAAAGTTGTGTAGGTTTTTATATGGCTCCCATCAGTGTGGTGTCTGAACACCTACTGAAAGTAATTTCTGTCTTCTAATCTTATGTAAGTAATTGTTTCTGTTAAATAGTTATAAAGAATTCTAACATAAATAGCACGGAAAATAACTATATTATCTGTCTCTCTCCAAGAGGCGCTCAGTGATTGATGGGCTGATTATGTGTATTGTCATGACCTCCAGTCCATAACAGAAATGCAGCTGCTAATATCCTCCATTCCAGTTTCTCCTGACGAGTACTTCTCTCAGAAACTTTCTAATGCATCAAATTCAAGCTTTTTGTTATTGCATTCAAAGTTCCAAGTTATTCTGCCCCTCCCTTTTCATCTGCCCATCTAGCTTAATATGCTGCACTCATCTTTTCACCCAGCTAGTTCTCTTTCCATGCGGAAAACCCTTTCTGAGCTGCCATGCAGAACTGCTATTGCAGTTAGATTGTTGACATGCAATTATATACCTACCAGAATTAATATTCACAGTTTGTACATTGGGTTTGTTGTTACCAGTTGTCATCTTTGAAACCTCAGATGTACCAGCCATTTTAAGAATTTTGGATAAAAGATTTTACTTCTAGAAAGTGATTACAGTCCTAGAAAAATGGTGTTCTCCTCCTTCATTAAAGCAATGATGCTAACTTCACTAATTACTTTTTTGTTTGTTTTCTGTAAAATGCTCAGTTATCAAGATTTTTTAGCATCTTGTATGGTTATTTCATACTAAAATTGGGCTAAATGATCGTCTGAGTTTTAAGCTCAGTTGCTGTTGCGGAACAAAATAACTTCTGCCACATTATTAAAGCTGCTGGGTTTTTTTTATATTTGTCCAATACCATTGGAGGGCAGGACACTCCCCAGGTCTTCTACCCTTCCACTAAAGGTGAAATGAAAATCAAAATTTCTGAAGAATAAAATTATAAAAAAGAGAAAGGTAGTCCTTTCTGCTCCCGCCATCCTTTCTGGCTTTCTGCACTTTTGTGATTCTAGCACTTAATCACATGTTCTGTTGTCCAAGATGCCTCTGAGGTTTCATTGAATACCTCTTTTTATTACATTATGTACTTGAGGGTTTTTTATGGGCTGACTGTGGGGCTGTAGCAGCAGAACACCAATTGATAACCACGTTAACCCTAAAATTAGAAGGATCAGTAGCCTTTTAGATCTATCTAGTTAATGGCAGATTCCAAAATATTTGCAAAGATCAGCAAGAACCTGCATTCTGTGATCAGAAAACTAAACAATACTACTCAAAATGATTTCTTTATAGACTTCATTTTGATTCATGATACCAGCTGTTCATTCTTTTTAGTCAAGTCACCAAATCACATTGCCTCAGTTTTTCCATCTGTAAAACAGGGATGGTGTTGGTACACCACCTTTCTGATGGGTGTGGTAAAGATTAGCAGGTGGCTCTTACTTGGTTGAGTGTGGCTGACTGTCAGGGTTAAGCTAGGGATGTTAAATTTAGATTAATTGGCTAATCGAATAGTCAGTGCAATTTGCATCAACTACTTGATTAGTCAATAAGTGTGCCTCCGCTTTTGAAGGCACTTCAAAGGCGAAAGCGCTGTGGGGAGTACAAGGCCAGCCAGGGACTCAAGCAGTCCCCGCTGGCCCTGTGCTCCCTGCAGGATTTCAAAGTGTCAGCACCGCATGGAGCCTGAGTTTCAAGGGGGAATCCCCAGCTGACCTCGGGCTCCACGTGACACTGCTGCTTTGAAGCATCATCTCTTCCCCCCTCCCCCCCCCTTGCCTCTTTCT
>CM057845.1:263085220-263096883 GCA_030068395.1 Apalone spinifera
TTTTTTTTTTTTTTTTTTTTTTTTACAGAAAGCCAGCCAGAGGAAAAATCTGAGAGCAGCAATGCAGGTAAGTGTTGGACTTGACTGCCTAATACATTTGAGAAATTATTTGCATGTTATAAAAACTAAGGGGTGGTGCCCCCTTTTTCGCTATGCTCGCCAACCCCCTCCTCTGTGGAGGTAGGCAGCCCCAGCTCCCCTCCCTAGCCACCAGGGAGAGGCAGGACAAGGTGTGGCAGCCATGGCGTTTCGCTGGCTCTCCAGGTCCCCCTGAGGCCAGGCCAGCCCTGGCGTGCGCGTGTGCTCTCTTTCTCACATACACAGACAGATATCCATTCGCCAGCCACCAGGGAGTTGGGCCGGGCCCAGGCTGGCCTGGCTCTTTCCCCCGGGCACTGGGGTGGGGTTGGGCTCTCCTGCCCCCAAGGAGGGTCCAAGGCCACCCTGGCCTTGGCTCTTACCCCTTGCCACGGCCCCTCCCCCCCAGCCTTTTGTTGTTCTTAATCACCTGCCTCCCTTTGTTTTTAGAGAAACTCCCTGCCCCAAAGGGAAAGCTGCAAGCAGCTCAGATTCTTGTTTCATTTAAGGAACTGCCTCTGGAGTCAGGGCATGCAGCTTATAGCAGACCTCCAGTATGAAATCCAGGGGTTTAAACTGGGGGTGGGGCTGCTACCCCTCAGCTCTCCATAAATGGCGCCAGAGGGGGAGAGGAGGCAGGCAGGATGCATAGTGACATGATGGCATCACTCTGTCGTCCCACAGGAAAAACGTGTTTTATATATAGAAAGAAAATCCTCGTTTTCAGTTTTCCTATTTTACTTTTAGTCTTAGTCTGCTAATTTCTTAAAGCAGGGATGGGATTTTTTTTTTTTTTTTTTTTTTTGGTCCAGGGCCACTGACCCACAGGAAAAACAGTTCAGGGCCACCCACAAGTGAGAAGCAAAAAACCCTAAACAAGCCCAACAGCATGCCCCCTGCAAATAACTCACTGATGTGGCACCCATCAAGCACAAAAACCGCCACCACAACACACCCATCCTAACCAGCCTCCTCTCACCAATGCTCACTGACGTGGCTCCCGATGAGCCCTGTGTGGAGGGGGCACATATTGAGGCTTGGAGACGAGCAGCGAGGAGCCTCGTCATGGACCAGATCCAAGTAAATTAAGGGTCAGATCTGGCCTCTAGGCTCCCTACCCCGTCCTAATGGTTTGCTCATGATGGCTAGCTGGTGAAGCACCATATAATTGAAAAACAAATTAATTGACTGCTACAATGAGAGACTTAAATTATTCATAGATTTTTATAAGAAATGTAAAGTTATGAGGAAAAGAAGAATAGTAATGCTCAATATTTATTAATTTTTTTTTAATGTTTGGATTTAATGCGTCTTTTTGTGGGGAGGGGGGGAGTTGGTCTCATGTTTGATTATTTTTAGTTTATGGTCTGTCTTTTTGATGGGAAAGTGTTTTTATTCTGATTCCCAAATCATGTGGTATTTAGATTTAACCTATACAATAGTCATGTATTGATTGTATTGCATTCATTTGATTCTGTATAGTTAACTGTTGTGCACAGGATATAATTGTCAACGAAGAATCAAGAAAGGGAAAAATATTGGATTAGTAGTAAGGTGACCGTTTCAAAAGTGGATTATAAAATAATGATGACTTTAAAATCAATTCAAATTGATGGAGTACACATCAATAATCTTTAATTCAAAGAGCCCCTGGGATAGAAAGTTTAGCACAAGAAATATCCATTAGTTAATGTGCAACATGAACACTAATAAAATAAAGTCTGCACATACGCATTTTGAGAAGATGGGATCTGTTGTCTTTCAAATTGTGTGTCAAAGCAAGAATTTTAAAGAATTATTTTGTATATTAAGAAGCAATCTGTGTATGTTAAGATTTCTGATTGTTGGAAAACTATTTTGTAGTAGCTATAGCTCATTTGAAAAATATAAAGAATATAATAAGTATAGGAATAGTCTTTTTTTGTATTCCTACTCAAAGGTAGAGTAGTATGATACAAAGGAACACACACACATATTTGGAATGCTTCTGATTATTCACAGAAAATCAGATATGGCTTGCCTAGAAACTTTACCAAGGTCAGCAATATGTTTATATATTATTTACATTGCTGTAGTTTCCAAATGAGCATGAGAACATAAGTGTTGTTTACAAAAAGATCCCATTCCTTTATTTTGTGTACGTCTTCCCATGACATGGTTTACCATTTACATGTACAAATAAAGTACAATAAGAGCTCTGATGACACTTAGTAAATGATAGTGAAAGGGTTTTTAGATAGATTGCAAAGACTGGCTTTTTCCTTTTCTTCCCTCAAAACAATCCTTAAATACATGGCCAATATTAACTGCTTCAGAATGACTCACTAGAATATAATTTTTGATCCACCTTCATACAAATCTTTTAATGTTCTTTGACTTTTTTTTAATCTCATCTTAGCTTTAAAGGTTGCTGAAAGAATATACTACTTGGATCTCGGTATTGGGAATTATTATTTCAGAGAGTGGACAGGTTTCCAGTACTGAGTTGATTGAGATGCTTTCTGATAAAATTGACTAATTAAATAAAAGGGATCATGTTGAATGCTTAGAAATGTTTGAGTTGGGAATGCATTTAAATATAACTTTGAATCATACATAGTTAGAAATGTTACACAATTATTTGTTAAAATTTGTTAATTCTGATTCCTGTCTTACTCTTGTATTTTAACTATGTTGTGACACAAACAACTGGTCCATAAAGAGCTTAGAGGTAAATGTTTTATATTATCTGGAAGGTATGATTTGCTGTTTTCAGCTGGAGTATGTACTAACAGCTAATAATTGCTAACATCTTTCAGAATGGTATCATTTATGTTGTATTTTTTTTAACATTACTTTATTATACTTTTTTTTTTAAAGTGAACTGCAATAGAACACTCTCTCTCTCCATTCCTCTGCCAGAAAGTTACAGCATTAAATTATTACCTCTCCCACCATAGGCATTTGAGCTACATCTGGGTTCTCTGGTGTAGGTATGTTTAGGGTAGATGGAGTTGAGGCAACAGGATTTCTGACTGTAGTGTTGCTCATTGCTCCTCTTTGCTACATTTAGCCAATCTTCCACCTTGGCTTATCTCATGTAGCTTGGTTTTACAATGAGTTTTTCTAGTATCATATAGAGAGACACATATAGAGAGACAATTTCTCTTGCTCAGAAATTACTGTATACTTGATCATAAGCCCGTTGGTTCATAAGCCAACCCCTCCCAAGTTTAAAAAAAGAAAGGTAAAAATTGCAATGACCCTTTTATAAGCTAACTCTATATCGGTGGTTTGCAAACTTCTGGTCCCAGCTCATCATTGTAAGCTGCTGGCACATTGGGATATTTTGTTGACCTGGAGCTTCTGTAGGCATGGAGTCTCTTAGCTCCTGTTGGCTGCTGCTCACCGTTCCCAGCCAGTAGGAGCTGCAGGAAGCAGTGTAGTCCAAGGGACATGCTATCCGCCACTTCCTGCCAATGCTGTTGACCCAGAATGGTGAACAGCAGCCACTAGGAGCTGAGGGGCTCTGTGCCTACAGACACTTTAGGTACATAAAATGTTCTGGGGTATCAGTGGTTAGTTCCCAGCCCAGTAGGGCAAAAGCTTGCCAACACACCCCTCCCAAGTTTAAAAAAAAAAAAAAAGGCAAAATGCAATGACTTGTTCATATGCCGACCACTGCTCTTTACTGTGTCATTTTTTACCAAAAAATTAGGGTTATGGCCCAAGTATATACAGTAAATGGCTTTCCTCTCATCCTCTTAAATTTGTTGCCAACTGAATGCATTTATTGATACAATTTTTTTCTGAAATACTCTCCTAATCATCTTCATAATCACTGGCTTTTTAATTATCTCCCCCCCCCCTCGCTGTACCATTTGCACAGTTTCTTCGTCTGTCATTGTGATAAGCAATTGGTGCATTTTTGTTGTCTGTCAATCTAGTAACTTTTCTTCTCCCAAATCCTTGTCCAGCACAAGTGCTGCAGGGTGGGACATACCACTGGCATATTCCATTAACTCACTAACAGTTTTTTGTTTTCAGACACTTGAAATCCAGTGAACTTGAACTCCTCATTCCTCAAACATTAGGGCTGAGCACAATTTGTGCCATCCATTCTTCATAGTAGATGGAGTTACATTTTCCCTGGCTTTCCATAATTTTATGGAGCATTTTAAGAATGATTTGCTATAAGTTAGATCTATACTGAGCCTTTCTTCCACTTAAATATTTCAACATATATTTACTAATAATGTCCTGACGGAAAGCTGTAGCTCTGTGAAATATGATTATCAACTAGTGTCCAATCATATCATTGAGGTTAAATTCTTTCCTGAGTGGTGTCAAAGTCTTGTTATCATTAAGTGTACTAGCAATTGGGGCATAAACTAAGACTTGCGTACGCACTTCATGATCATAGTATGTTATTTCTGAGGCTGATCAGTGAGGTACGGTTTGGTGCTAAATACAGGCCCACAACATTCTTTGACATGCAAAGCTTGAAGCAATATATAAGCACACTGTAAAATCTTTTCCCCTCCTTCAATGTCTAAGGAACACTTACACCGTTTCTACTAAAGCGGCGAGTCGTCCTGTGGCACCTTATAGACTAACCGAAGTGTTGGAGCATAAGCTTTCGTGGGCAAAGACCCACTTCGTCAGATGCATCTGACGAAGTGGGTCTTTGCCCACGAAAGCTTATGCTCCAACACTTCGGTTAGTCTATAAGGTGCCACAGGACGACTCGCCGCTTTTGCAGATTCAGACTAACACGGATACCCCTCTGATACTTTTTCTAGTGTCACTTTTGGCACAAAACTTAAGGATTAAATTATTTTGCTGCTTCTTACCATGCACTGTAGATGACCCCACAAAGTAAAACTCTCACAAGGCAAGTACCAGTGTGCCCTTTTCCAGTTTCTGCAACACTTCCACTTTTTGCTAGGTATCAAAATGATGAGGGACATGGAACAGCTTCCATGTGAAGAGATACTAAAAAATGAACTTTTCAGCTAGTGAAAGAGATGATGGTGGGGAGGTATGATAGAGGTCTGTGAAATCATGAATGGTGTGGAAGAAGTTGTTGTTTTTCCCCTGTAAGAATCAATCATCAGCAGGTTGAAAACAAACAAAAGGAAGTACTGTTTTATAGAGTGCACAGTCATCCTGTGGAACATGTTGCCAGGAAATGATGTGAAGACCAAAAGTATGACTGGGTTCAAAAAAGAATTAGATATGATAATAGAAGATGTCCACCAATAGTTATTAGCTGAGATGGTCAGGGACACAACCCCATGTTCTGGGTGTCCCTAAACGTCTGGCAACTAGAAGGTGGGCCTTGATGACAAGAGATGGATCACTTGGCCAGTTGCCCTTTTCTGTTCATTCGCTATTAAGCATCTGACACCAGCCGCTGTTGAAAGTCAGGATACTGGACTAGAGAAACCACTGGTCTGTCCGTTCTTCTATTCTTCTCTTCCAGAAAAGTCATGGCTCTAACATGCAAGCTACTTTTGGGTCCTTCTGCTTGTGTACAGCATCTCTCTTCACCCTATTCTTTAGCATGTACGTGAATTTACTCTAAGCAGTTTGGAGATAAGAATTAGTTCTAATATATACTTTATAGTGATTAGCACTACCCTTTTTTAATTAATCTAGACTAGCAGTCTAGATACAGATTTCAGCAGAACATGAATAAAATAAGAAAATTCTATATAATAAACATATTTCTAATTATCAGTTTTACTCAGAATTATTTTTCTTATTAAAAATGAGGAAATTTGTGTGGGAACAAGAGGAAAAACTGTGCAAAAAGAATGTTGTTAGGGCTGCAAAGGAAATTACGCAAAAGTAAGACAATACCAGAAACAAGGTTGCCCACTTACACAAAATGATATTAGATTACAGTTATGCCTTATTATCTAGTCTTCAATTAGTGATCACATAGTATTTTTTCTATAGGAATCCTGCCTTATTCAGTGGGTAGTATGATCAGCACTCAAGTATTGAATTAGGGTTGTGTATTGATTGAGATGGCTGCCTGTAGGATCCCGAACTTGTTCACGGCAGAAGTTAGGTGTACAGTGGATGAAACAGATGAGTGTATGAAAAGAGTACATGGTGTCATGGTTAAGGCTGCTGAATGATACACAGGAGAACTGGCTGTTTTGTTGTCTTATGTGATATCGAGCACGTCACTTAACCCAACATTTTCAGAAGTGGCCACTAATTGTGTGGTGTTTGCTTTTTCTGTGCCTAGTGTGAGACAGCTTTGCCTGAATTTCAGAAATGTTGAGTAATTAAGATTATTGAAATGAATGGAAGCTGTGGATGTTCAGCAGCTACACAGTGCTGTCTCCAGGAATGAACAGTGTGTTAGCATCCAGGAGGTCCTAAATTCTAATCATGGTTCTGTCATTGGGTTGGGGTATGCCACTGTCCTTTTTGTCTCTCTTTCCCTAGCCAAAAAATGAGGATTATAATACCTACTTCCCTTCCTCACGTGAGTAATGAGGATTATTTAATTAATGCATATGCTATGCCTTGAACGTATCAAGTGCTATTAACAAAACCAAGCAGTTGGAAGAATCCATCCGTAACTGCCTTAATTTAGGCTATTAAAATTCTGTGAGGTTTGACTTTAAAATCTGTTCTCATTTCTCAAGTGTAAAAGCACTTCTTAACTTGCAGGGCTGTTGCAAAGACAGAGTTGTGAATGTGTGGAGACTCAGATTCTATGGAGATGAGTGCTATAGAAAAGCTCCTGGGGAAATCAATTCCATATTCAGTGCAGGTGTGGGTGTGGTATACAATAGCAAAGATTCAGAACCACACATTGTGGGGGGAAGAAGAAATACTCAATAGAAGCCTCGCTCCCTGAGTACCATCCATTCATTGTGAGGCAGATGGTGTGGAAGAAATGTGTGGTTGCAAGACTAACGTTATGCAGTAGTGTAAGATAAAATTGCATGGGCAACCTTAGTGCTGGCACCGTCTACATTTTGAATGCTTTACTTTGCAAACGTAATAATCTTTCCACACAACTTTTGTATGTAGTGGGGCATATACATATGTTATCTATAGATAACAATAAAATTACACTTTCCGTTTTACATTGCTCTTGTTCCTTGAGAGTATGTGCATGACTCTGACTGGTATGTTTATTCACTAGTTGATACGATTTAGGTCATCCTCGCTATAAGTCCAAGATACATTCCAAAAAACTTGATGTAGCAAAACAGCTTGAAGTGGGGAATTTTTTTTCCACGGCTGACTTCCATTTGTGCAAATTGTTTTGAGGTTTTTTGTGTGACTTAAGAGCGGGGAATGGAAAGACTTATAATGCATCAGATCCTACAAGCATCAGCGACTTTAGTGCAGAACAGATGTATACTGGAGCAACTTACAGGGGGGACTCCCTGTACATGCATCAGAGATACCTGAAGCCAATCGTGCACTTAAGGTTTTGAAACCTGATACTGGATTTGTTGACATAAATTAATAGCAAGCTGCTGAACAACTGTTATTTAGCACATTTTCCTTTTGGACAACTTACCACTCGTATTTTTCTCTTGAACTTCTGTTCTGGTAAGAAGAGATGCATCCTTTTTACAGTTTCCTCTGTGCATTCAAGCAAAAGTATTGAATTATTTGAGATGCCTCAAGCAGTACAGCATGAACCTAATGTATAAATTTTTTCTGCCACAAATATTAATGTGCTGGCAAATTGTAGACACAAATACTTAATTCTTAAACTGTCTGTAGGTAGATAAACCTAATATAGTGAATGTGAAATAATGTTGACAGGAAGGAAATGATTTAGAGCATTTTAGGTTTTGATGACATTTGTGCTGTAAGACATGTAATACCAAGCAAATAATTCTGTGGGGCAGGAAGAAGAATACAATCTGTATGGAAAAGGATATATGGTTGTAATTTTATGGAGCATTTTAAGAATGATTTGCTATAAGTTAGATCTATACTGAGCCTTTCTTCCACTTAAATATTTCAACATATATTTACTAATAATGTCCTGACGGAAAGCTGTAGCTCTGTGAAATATGATTATCAACAAGAGTTATGGGGCAATACTCAAATTACTCTCCAAAAAACCATAAACCTAATTTATTTAAAAAAAATAGTGTGAAATGTACCATTTTCCAGTTTAAGTCATATGTGACAAGGATCTCTGATTGCCACGTGTTTAGTGTGTTCGGGACTGAGCAGATACTCACAACACTTAAACTTTTCAGTAGTGCCTGGAAGCCCTAGTCAGGAATGGGTTTTTATTTGTTGTATAAACACAGAGTAGGGGGAATAATCACTGCCCGTACATGTATACAGTCACTGCCTGAGAATGTATATTCTAGAGAATGTATACATTCTGGAGAAAATGGTATTGTTAATTGCTTGCCTGGTGTGAAGGGTTGGCTCTCTCAAGACATCTAGTTAGACTTGTGTCGTGCTGGGGAGGAGCCAATGGTTGTGGTACATATAAGTACTAGTGACATATGGAAGGCTAGAAGAGCGGTCCTAGAGGCCAAGTTTAGGCGGCTAGGAAAGAGATTGAAATTCAGGACCTCAATAGTAGCGTTCTCTCAAATGCTTCCAGTTCCATGTGCAGGGTAGGGTGGATGGGCAGAACTGCAGGGTCTCAACATGTGGATGAGATGATGGTATAGGAAGGAGGGGTTTAAATTTATTAGGAACTGGGGAAACTTTTGAGAGAGGAGGCGGCTATACAGGAAGGATGGGCTTCATCTAATCTAAAATGGAAACAGATTGTTGGCATTTAAAATTAAAAAGGCACTTTTTAAACTAACTTTTCTAAACTAAGGGCTGGAGAAAAGCTGACAGGTGCCAAGAAGCACATGGATCAGACAGACACATCCCTTAGGGGAGGGCCTATTGATAGAGACTCTCTACGTCCTAGTAAAGAGAAGAGGATGGAATATAAGATAGGTATAAGATGAAAGAACCCCATTCAGTCACATCAGGTAATGGCAGACTGCTAAATAGTGAGAAGTTTTTTCAAGTGCTCATATGCAAATGCTAGAAGTCTAAATAATAAGGTGGTTGAACTATCAGAGGGGTAGCTGTGTTAGTCTGAATCTTCAAAAGCGGCGAGGAGTCCTGTGGCACCTTATAGACTAACAGAAGTGTTGGAGCATAAGCAGATGTACATGCATCTGACGAAGTGTGTCTTTGCCCACGAAAGCTTATGCTCCGACACTTCTGTTAGTCTATAAGGTGCCATAGGATTCCTCGCCGCTTCTGGTTGAACTAGAGTGCCTCATATTGAATGAGGATATCGATATAATAGGCATTACAGAAGCTTGGTGAAATGAGGATAATTAATGGGACACAGTAATACCAGGGTACAAAATAAATGGGAAGGACAGAACAGGTTGTGCTGGTGGGGCAGTGTCTCTACACATGAAAGAAAATATAGAATCAAATGAAGTAAATATCTTAAATGAATCAAATTGTTCCATAGAATCTTTATGGATAGTAATTCTTAGTTCTAATGATATGAATATAGCAGTAGGGGGATATAACTGACCAGCAGACCAGGATAGTGATAGTGAAATGCTGAGAGAGATAAGAGAGGCTATAACAATTTTTTAAAAAACGCAGTAATAATGGGGATTTCAACTATCCCCATATTGACTGGGTACAAGCCACCTCAGGATGGGATGCAGAGAGAAAGTTTCTTGAAACCTTAAATGACTACTTCTAGCAGCAGCTGGCTTTGGAACCCACAAGAGGAAAGAATCTTGATTTAGTCCTAAGTGAAGCTTATGATCTGATCCAAAAGATGACTAGAGCTCTTCTGCTTGGAAATAGTGACCATAATATAGTTAAACTTAACATCCCTTGGTGGGAAAAACACCACTGTAGTCTAACTCTGTGACATTTAACTTCAGAAAGGAGAACTACACCAAAATGAGGAGGTTACTTAAGTAGAAATTAAAAGGTACAATACCAAAAGTAAAATCCCTGCAAGCTACATGGAAACTTTTCAGACCCCATCATAGAGGACAACTTAAATGTATACTCCAAATTAAAAAAACAAACACACAGTAAGAAACAAAAAAGGTGCCGCTGTGGCTTAACTAAGTAAAAGAAGCAGTAAGAGAGAGTGTCATTTCAAAAATGGAATTTAAATCCTAGCAAAGAAAATAGAAAGGACCATAAACTCAGTCAAATTAAATATGAAAATATACTTAGAAAGGCCAAAAAGGAATTTGGACAATAGCTAGACAGAAATTCAAAAAGTAATAGCAAAAAAAATGTTTAAGTACATCAAAAGCAGGGAGCCTGCTAGCTAGCCAACCAGTGGGGCCTCTGGATGATAAAGATGCTACAGGAGCACTCAAAGACAAAAAGTTTATTGTGGAGAAACTAAGTAAATTCTTGGCACAGTCTTCACAGCTGAGGATGTTAGGGAGATTTCCAAACCTGAGCCATTCTTTTTAGGTGACAAATCTGAGGAATTGTCCCAGATTGAGGTATCATTAGAGAAGCTTCTGGAACAAATTGATAAACTTAACAGTAACAAATCATCAGAACTAGATGGCATTCACCTAAGAGTTCTGAAAGAACTCAAATATGAAATTGTGGAATTACTAACTGTGGTTTGTAACATATCCTTTAAATCATCTTCTGTACCCAGTGACTGGAAGATAGCTAATGTGACACCAATTTTGAAAAATGGTTCTAAAGGTGATCCTGGCAATTAGACTGGTAAGTTTAATTAAGTTCAACCAGGCAAACTGGTTGAAACTATAGTAAAGAATAGAATTATCAGACACATAGTAAGGATGTTAAGGACTAGATGACAAGTCAGTTCCGCACCCCTCCCCCCCAACCCGGCCCTTCCTGCCTCTATCCAATAGAGGCAGCCGGGGGGGGGGGGGGGGGGGGGGGGGGAATGTGGGTACTTCAAAGTGGCAGTGCCGCTCCGTGGGGCGCTGCTGCTTTGAAACACTGCCTCGGCATATCAAAGCAGCACCGCACAGCTGATGCCGGGCTCAGCTGTGCAGCGCTCCCCTTTTGAAATGCCACCACTGCATTTCAAACTAGCAGTGCCACATAGAGCCCGGTGTCAGCTGGGGACTCTGAGTATCCTGCTGGGGACTCATTTACATTTCAAAGCTGGTATGCCTGTATGCAGCCCGGAGTCAGCGGGATTTCCTGCTGGCCCTGGGCTGCAAATGGATTTCCGCATTTCTCCTTTGAAATGTATTTTAAAGGAGGAATGTGGAAGTGCCTATCGACTAGTCGATGAAAATTCCATCGAGTATTTGACTAGTACATTACTCACTATTTAACTTCCCTAACACAGAGTAACATAATTTGTTGGAGAAAAGCCAGTATGGTTTCTGTAAAGGAAAATCATGCCTCATTAATCTACTAGAATTCTTTGAGGGGCCTGAATGTGTTCCATTCATAGCTTTTGATGTGTAAATGTGAATATCAATGGCATAAGAAATTGCCTTTGTGTGTGTTAACTAGTTAATACCTTTGTTCAAGCCCAAAAGCTATGAATGGGACATATTCAGCCTTATTCAATTAGGGTATGTCTAGACTGCATCCCTCTG
>CM057845.1:263096983-263110429 GCA_030068395.1 Apalone spinifera
ACCTGCCTAATCTGCATCCCTCTGCCGACAGAGGGATGCAGTATAGACATACCCTTAGCATCATTAACACGGGTCTTACAATTACAGGTAACTATTTTTGCTGTTATACATACTCTGGATTCTGTCATTTCCGCTCCAGCTCATCTGATGAAGTGGGTTTTACCCATGAAAGCTCATGATACAGTGTGGACTTCTCTTTTCCAGCACCCTCAAGACCAAACTGGTCCTGAGTGAGGGGATTTGCTGGACCAGGGAAGGTCCCTCTCCTCCTGGCCCATGCTGCCCTGCTGGCAGGACCAAGGCAGCATGGCTGGAGCTCCACAGTTGGGGTCACTTGGCTCTGTGTCCAGGGTTCCATGGCCACTGGTGGGGCCAGAGCTCCCCAACTGCTGTGGCTAGAACTCCCCCCATGCCGTACCTCCTTGCCCCCACTGGGCTCTTGGCTGAGTCGCTGGTGGTCCGTTCCCCCCCTCCCCCCACACACACTTCTGCCCTGCTGCTGGACCTCCCTGTTCCTAGACTCTGTGGTCCAAGAATATCCATGGATGTGCTGGAGCTTGGGTGTCGATGAAGCCAGAGTTCCAGTTAAGGGAAGTGCATTGTATAATGTATCTGTTAGTCTCTAAGAGCATGTCTACACTAGGACATTTTTTCACAATAAATTTGAAATAATTCCCCAAATAACTATTTTGAAATAAGCATCTTCCCCCAGGAAAGCAGGAGAACAGATTTCATGATAACAGGCTCAGTAGTGTGGACACTTCGCTTATTACAAAATAAGGGGGGTTATTTTGAAATAACTCACTAATATAGACTAGGGCTTAGGTGCCACAGGACTACTCATTGTTTTAAAGTTACAGACTAATATGACTACCCCCTGAGACTATTTATCCTGTAGACAATGTTGTCTACATTGGGAAGGATTATCTAACAATCGGTTAGCCAGCCCCAACCCAACCCAAATCTTTTTACTATATATACAAGTTAAAACCTTATTACTGATCAGGTTAGCCCATCAAGGTAATGTGCTAGACAAAATATTTTGAAGCTAGGCAAATTCTTAAAACATTTCCTTTTCTGGCTAACTACTCGCAAATTGTGTTCATGCCTAATTTATATGGAACAAATTCTCCTATGATAGTTGCTTGTTTATAGTTCTTTTCTCTTGTATAGCTTACTCCATTTATCATAAATCTGGCCAATTCCTCTAGTAAGATGATCACAGAGCCTATAAAACCGCCGTCTGGCACCTTGAGGACTCTGGTTTGTATGTTTGCTATGATATCTTCAAATCTTGTTTGACTCAGTACAGCACTTTTTTTTTTTTTCAGAATGCTTACGATCCGATATTTTGTGTCTAAGTGCACTGTGTCTGCGTTGCTAGAAATCCTTGATTTCTATTGAAATGTAATCTTCCTGTTTAATCTTTAATCATCTATCCTTTTCCACTTTGAAAGAGAGTAATTTTGCTAATATTCTGTGAAAAGAGGACTATCACCTCTACCATGACCATCTGGGCTAACTTTAATATCCATGATTTCCTTCCCCAAGCCAGTAACTTCCTTTTCCCATTCACCTAGTTTGTTTTCTATCTGCTTGCAGTTTCCTGTTCTAGTTCAATCTACGGTAACGCTTCTAGATGTTTTCCTTTAAATGAGTAAATGTTTTCTCTTGCCTCTGCTTAAACTTTTCACACCTATCAACTACTAATCGCCATTGAATTTTCAGAAATTTGCTTTTCAGCCATAAGTTTTCACTTTTTGGGGGGCACAAGTAAGATGTTATAAAAGATGTTTTAAATTCATTTTTTCTTTACTTTAGGAATTAAATCATATCTATCTAAAAAGTGTTTTCATCTCAGACTAGTTGGTATTATGCAGTTGTTGCATAGTTACAACAGCTATGATAATTTAAATAAGACACATGGTTGTTTAAAAGCTTTTCTAAAAAATCATAATGCAATGTTAAGGTGATATAAAACACTGGTTTTGGGAAGCAGACATTAAAGTTGATAAGCTCCTGCAGCATTAATTAGCTTCACTACATGTTCTGTAATTTTCATGGCTTAAACCCCTTTATAAATTTCAACCACAACTTCAGCTACCACTACCACCACTGTTAAACGCTCTCTGTAACACTCTTACATGAATGTGATCTTCCTGGACACCACAGTCAATTTCAACAATGAGTCCTGATAGGCAAGAAATGGATCATCATACTTAAATTCATAAATACAGTAATCACTCCAAACACACCAAGAAATCTGTTATCTACAGCCCAGCATTCAGATACCATAGAACATGGTTTGAAGAGAGTCTCAGATACACACTTTAACACAATCAAAACCACCTTCACAAACAAGGTCTCCAGTACATCTGACAAAGTGGTTTTTACCCATGAAAACTTATGTCCAAACAAATCTTTTAGCCTTTAAGGTGCCACCGGACTCCTCGTTGTTTTCACCAAACAAGGACAGAGAAATAGATCTCATCATGGAATGGGCCACTCACATACCCCAAGAGAACCTGCTTCAGTACAAAAATAAACCTCCCCCGACCACAGACCCTAGTTGCCACCATTCATGTATGAGAACCTATATAAGGTATAATCAGATTATGACCTATACTTGATGGGGACCCCATCCTGAAAGAAATGTTTCCTGAACTCCCAATTCTGGTTTTCAAACAACTTCCCAACCTCTCCAACCTCATCATCAGAAGCAGTCTTCCCATTGACCAGGACACACCAACTCCTAGCAGCACCAGGTCCTGCCAGAACAAGATACAAAATCTGCAGATGCTTTTCTACTTCTACATTGATTTAACACCTCCCCACCCAACACCTTTCAAGAGGCATATTTAAGATCCATGGATATCCCATGTTGTATACCTCATTCAGTACACTAAGTGCTCCAGTAACAATTACGTGGGTGAAACCAGATGCTCGCTATGTTCTTGCATGAGCTCACACAGCAAAATAAGACAAAAAATACCCTTTCACCTGTGGATGAATGCTTTTCACAAAGTGATCACTCTGAATCTGACCTATCAAAGCAAACCTATGCAGCATTTCCAAAAGACAAGCCTGGGAACTTAAATTCTTAACTTTGCTATCCACTAAAATCATGAATTTAGTGAATCACATTACATGGCTTATTACAACAACTCTAACGTTTTAAAGCTCCCCTCCCCCTTTTGTCCTGTGACTGCAGAGATTACTTCACTTTGGTCCATTAGAATATGTTCTAACTAATTAAGCTAAACAATCTGAGCCATTTTGCATTTAGCTGTGATGCATGGAGTAGCTTTTCCAGACCTGAAGAGGAGTTTTGTGTAGCTCAAAAGCTTGTTTCTCTCTCCAACAGGAGTTGACTTAATAAAAGATATTACTTCAGCTACCTTGTATGTTTCATGACAGACATTTGTAACAGAGGACTATGTTAAATACAGGGTTAGATTGTCCTTAGTCTTAAAGTGACCATGCAGGGACTTAAGGAACTAGTGCGGCAGGATTAAAGCTGCCTGACAACTCAAGATGTGTAGCAAGGGGCAATGTTTTTGATACAGCCTTCCATTCCACTACTAGCACGTGAGCAGGGAACCATTGCTAGCAAAGTTGCCCAGGCCTGAGGAGAAGTACATTGCTTTCCAGAGAGGAATGAAGTGACTTAAGCCTTTGTATCGGAACAAGGTAGGAGCAGCAGACGAATTATGACTGCAGTCTACACCAGCACTTTTGTCAGTATGACTTGTGTCTCATAAGTGACGTAAGTTACACCAACAGAAGCATTGGTGCAGAAATTACTGTATTAGGGGAGAGAGGATAGCTACCGTGATTCATTGTAGGTGGTTTAATTATATTGACAGGAGAGCTCTCTCCCACTGAGTGACTACATGAGTGATCTTACAGGGGCACACCTGCATTGATACAGCTCTGACACGAAAAGCTTACTAGTGTAGATATGGCCTGAGTTGCAGTTTTTGTGGTGCTCCTCGTACATGCTGCCTAGTATTTAGGGCTGACTTTAACGGTTCAGTCTAGCTAGTAGTGCAGTTGAGAGTAAATTTAGCTCACTTCTCATTTGGGGAATATGGCTTTTAGGTGGCTTACACATTTTTTAAAAACCAATACACCAACTACTCTAGCCCTTAACAGGAAAAAGAGGAAAAGATCTCACTTGGATGTACTGCCCGAGCTAGCATTGCCAGAACAATCTTAAAGTCAGGTATTTTTTTATTTTTAGCACTTGGTTTTGTAACGTCAGTATTTCAAAATGAGCAAACATACAAGTTTGTCAAGTCTCTGTCCGGTTTCAAACAAGTTGTTACTATCATCTTGCCTAATGAAGTATGTCTCCAGTTTTTAAATGTGGAGAGGAAGAAAATTCTCGTGTCCCCCCCTGCATAAATCCTGATTCAGATACTTGAAGGGATTTTGTTTGAACTTTTTGGAAGATACACTTTCAGAGACGCAGCTGGACTTGAAAGATTAATATTTTCTTTAAACGAGATGTTTGCAAAAACAGGAAGTTGATGTTGATATGACAGCACGTGCTCTCAAGTGCTTGGTATAAAATACAGGTTGAAACTCTCTTAACTGGGATTTTCTGGTCTGGCAGCATCCATGGTCCGTCCGGCAAAGATGTTACAGGACCAGAGAGTCCCAGTGGAAGGCCAGCGGCAAGGATCCATGTGGGGCGGGCAGGGCAGTGGGCCACCCAGCGTGTGGCAGCGGGGATGCCCGGCAGGGTTGGGAGACTGCAGTAGCTTGATGGGGAAGGGAGCTGCAGCACGCAGCTGCCCTGTTTGTCCCAGATCCCAGCGTGGTGTGCACGGCTGCCCTGCGGGTCTCAGAGTCCCAGTGCAGTGCCTGCAGCTGCACGGCAGGTCCCAGAGCCACTGCAGGGATGGATGTCCAGCAGTGTTGGCAGAGCAGTTAGGGCCAGCAGGAAGGGAGGAGTTGGCCAGGAGTCCAGCGGGCCAGGCTGGGGGGCTGATAGCAGGAGTCCAGAAATAACTTCCTTTGGTCTGGCAAAATCGCTTATCCGGGACCAGTCAGGCCCAGAGGATGCTGGACCAGGGAAGTCCAACCTGTACTAATACCATTGAGATTTTACAAGAGAATTGGGAAGCTTTCTGATAGGAATTCTTTAATAACCTGAATCTTTGAGACCTAAATAAACCCACAAATTTTATAATACAATGGATCATTTTTTTTCTTAATCTTGGGCTTATGATTCTTTTTCTCTGCTGGACAGATCTGACCTCAAATTCAACTTATGTTTGTGGTGAAGCGTCTTGAATTACTTCAGGTAGTAATGCAACAGATTCTGCAAGGGAGTGGCACCCTGCATTTAAGTCTTGTTAAAGCTTCTATTTAACATCTGTAAAAGCATTGTAGTGTGATTTACTCTGTTTGTATAAATATTTGTGATGGGGTTTGGTTTTATGCTATTACAGGTGGGCTGCTGTGGTAATTAAGTATGCACAACAATTTTTAATAGCGAAGAACAGTTTTGCTCAGTAATTAAAGACTCTCCAGATCTGCCTTTTTTTTTTTTTTTAAGTTAGAGAAAATAGTACTTCTCTGACATTTCTTTAACGGTCAAATAATAATAAGTCAATTGAAAAGTTAAGACAATATGTCTTCTGTATTAATGCTGGTTACAATCAAAATAATTTTTTATTATCTTCTTTCATTTAAAATTTGATAATTTTATAATGCCCAATCAAGCATTCAGGAGAACTGAAGATTATATCCAAAACGTTTAAGAAAATGGATTATTTGATGTCTTCTGAGCAACAGCCTCCTCCAGAATTTGTGCTTATACAGATTGTTTTTGTCAGTTCTGGAAACAAGCTTCTTTGTGATTTGTAGGGCAGTTATAGTAGTTTCCTAGGTTGTCTGCCTAGTTACTGTTACCAGTTCTAGTATGGAGATGTCCAGTTCACTAACAGTTTTCTTACGGTTTATTTATAATTGTTTTGTGCTCTGATATTTCTAGTCTCTATAGAGTCTCTATATTTGCTATAGTTCAGAGTCCATTAAAATCAGCAAATTACAGTATAACCTTAGGGTTACGTCCACTTTGGGAATGGAGGTTGTTCATAACTGTGAACAAAATCTTATGGTGGTTCTTTCAAAAATGTACAATGTAACATTAACTTAAGACCGCTTTGAAACTTGATTATGCAGAAGAAAAATGCTTTTTTCAACCATTTCAATTTAAATGAAACAAAGCACTTCCCACTTATATTTTTAGTAGCTTAAAACAGTACTACACTATATTCATGTTTATTTTTTTTAATTGTCTGTTGCTACCTGATTGTGTATTTTCAGTTCCAAATGAGGTCTGTGGTTGACCAGTTTGTAACTCTGAGTTGGTAGGGTATCAAACTTGTTGCATGTAAATTTTCTCATTCACTTCAGACGGGCATCATCTTTAGTGCTATATTTATTAATTTAATGGCTAATGAAGTGTCTTGAACAGTATTCTGATTTGAAAACACTTTGTGAAAATGACAACATAGTGATCTATTAAAAACTACTTCAATTTAAAGTGGTAACTTTCCCACTATCAATATGCCGTAATTATTTCTAAGTATGGTACCTAAAATAGAATAATATGTGGTTTGAAGTGCTGATGTTTTGCCTTTTGGGGAGGAATTAGAAAGAGATTTCAGGTTTTTTTTTCCCCCCTCACATGGAAATTCCATCTTGAGACATTAAGGATCTCTGTTTTTGTTCTGAGATTTTGGTCCTTTCTATTATACAAATTAGTTCTAAGAAGAGATACAGTTGTTCCCAGTCATTGTTGAAGTACAGTTCCAGGTTACAGAGTAGACACATGGTATATTTTCATTCCACATTAAAAATTGGCTTGGTCCTATCTAAAATTCAAGACAGAATGGTGCTTTCAGCTTGTCTGGTAACAGTTGTGTCCTTCAACATGATTAAAATTTTAGTGTAGTGAGAATCATATTTTGTATGGAAACTCTTATTGTTTTCCTGTTTTGTGGTCATTTTCTATACTAATAAAATAAAGAACTCCAGTTTTTAATAATACTACTGTTTCAAAAAAATAAACAGCGTCTATTTCTTCACACTTCTGATTTCAGTTGAACTGTGCATATTTGATAGAGTGAAAGAGCCAAATTCAGACTTTAAATAAGCAGGTACAACTCTCGCTGACCTCAAAAGTTATGAATAGGAATCATACTTGCTTACATGAAGATTGTGTTTGTTCCAAGTTTGCTTATTGACAGACATTTAATGATTATTTCTAAATGTATTAATTCTAGTTACATCTTCTACAGCGTATCTTGTTCCCTTAATAAAAATTATAAATGAAAGAAAGAACTGGATAAATATTAAGTATATGAGAAGTGGGAGAAATGTTTCATCTGCCCTTTACATTGATGCTTTTTAAATATCAGCAGGCGATCTATTCAGAATTCAAAATTCCACTTACTGGTTAGTAATTCATTATACAAAGCCATAGATCTGTTAATTTGCCACTCTTTATGAACAGCTATGGCAAGTGGAGAATGTCAACTTCAATATTTGAATCTAATACATAATTGAAAGCCTGTTACATTAAATTGTATGCAAAACCTTTTGAATGAACCATTCCAACATATACTTTTGAAATATATCTTCTTCTTTGCATATTTTTATGCATTTATATATTTCCTATAATAAAAAGTTAATAAGTAAGCTAGCAGAAAATTTGGCTTTTGTTATTGGAGGCATTTATTTCAGGAATTTTCAGCAAATGAATAATATAGCTATAAATTTGATTATTCAAGTACACGAGCTGTGAAGTCTGTTTAATTTTTAAAATCGAAAGCCTTTTATGGTCTTTTGCAGTCTTATATTATTGTAGTTTCAATGTAATTCAGCTTTTAATATATTTGCAGAAACTCTGACCACACACAACGTTTTATTCCAGTTAAAATCCAGTCTGAAATTTGTCATAAGCTAAACATGTTTCAAGCTTGCATATTATATGAAAATACTTTCACCACTGTTTAACTGAACAATAAGGTGTATGCATGTTAGTCATACAAATACACAAAACATTTCAGCTGGATTCTCAGGGTGAAAGATAGCATGAAGAAAAAAATATATGCAAATAGCAGCAGCATTCGATCCATATTTACATTGTTTATCAGATCATTTTTATTAAATTTAGACATAAGATACTTGTTCAGCCTAAATAATCTAGAGATGAATTTCATTATGGAATTTACATACCATTAGCTCACATTAATTCATTAGCAGCAGAGCTCTGTGGTACAGGGCTAGTTAGATACATTATTTGTGATGTCTGGATGCTGTAGTTTAATGAGGTTTACTGGCTGCATGCTTGTTGCCTTTGTCTGGTGATAGAAGTAATTACTTGATAAAATGAAGTGCATCGCTGTGAACAATTGACCCCTTGGAACAATCCAGACTGGTCAGCAGTCTAAATCCACATTTTAAAGCCATCATTATAGCCTCAAACTTAAGAGTTTCCAGGGTGCAGACAAAGGTGTTGTCTTCCTTCAGTACAAGTCGTGTACCATTTTCTGACTTTATGAAGTATTTGAATTGAATGATATTTGAAGATATTGAAAACTCCTCTGGAAAGCCATCCAGCCTGCTTTTGGACACCAGGACAATGCGAGATTTGATTTTTGCTATGAAATCAGGAGCATTGCAAAAGATCCGAAGACCTTGTGAACGGTCGTGACTGTCGGTTATTTCCAGGAAAGTAGTCTCTCTGGATGCTAGCTGTTCTTTCTCCCACCTTGATTTCACTGCATCAGCTAACATCTTAAGCTGAAAAAAATCTGCTTCTTGTGCCAAAAGTTGATTTTCTCGAAACCCCTCTGGTAGAAGAAGTTCTCCATTTCGTAGGAAGTTCAGAATGTGCCTGAAAAGGAGTCCATCCCTGTCTATGAAATAATGGCCATCTGCATCAAATGGACAGAGAATTTTTCCATTTACCACACCTTCAAGAAAAGAGTCTGGGTACTTGGTTAGTGTTTGTTTTTGTGTAATGTACAGGTATCCACCAACATTGAGGGTAATCAGTGACGTTTTACAGTTCGTGCCTTCCTCAGTACCCTCAGAGTTGTGCTTTTCTTCATGTTCCTTTTCTCTTCTGTTTATTTTTCTCTCCATTCTTAAATCCAAGAGAAAAAGATAGCTATCTTGCCTTGTTCTTGTGTGCTTGTAAAGAGATATTTTAAAAGCACCTTTATTCAGCTCCAGCCCGGTGATGGAATGGAAGTGCTGCTGGCATTGCAAGGATTGTCAGCTCAGTTTTGCAGTAGGTGGCGTATCAGCTATGTATGCAGTGAGATATCAGGAGTACAGCTGTAAAGGAGAATTTGCATTTAACTGTGTAAGGGGAGAGGATGGATGTAAACGCTGTTTTAATTATTTTCTTTGAAGTCTACTAGATTTAAATTATTTAAAAATAACATTTTGAATTACTATGTGCAGAATGGACAATACCTTTTTAACTGACCAGTTAAAATTTAATATTTGCTTTAAAAATGTGTTTATAATGTGGAATTGCTAAAGAATGTTTACCACTGAGTGTGGTGTTGTAGTAGTAGCTTTATTTCCTCTCTTTTTTCTCCTCCTCCCCCCAAGGAATTTTTTATTTTACTTACTACCTTTACAAAAAAGCTAATTGTGCTACTGTTTGATACTTAATCTATTTGATGGAAGATAGCTGAAAACTGATTACTGAGTATTCCTTATGTATAAAAACCCACAGTGGTTTAACATTTTATCAGGAAATGTTTCAAAGTGATATTACAAAGCATTTCTGATTGAATTGGTTTAGCATATAGTGAAAACTATTTTTGTGTTCATTCAGCTATCCTCAACAAGGCAAAAAAATCTAGCCTTTATTAGGTTTTGTGTCCTTTGATATTTATAAGTCTCTCCTTACTATAGATTAAAAACTATTTTAGAGAAAAGGTACATTTATTACTTTGGTTATGTAAAATTACCGTACGGTTAGATTTCATACATGATTTTATATTTAATCAAAACAATTCTGTTGCCATGTGAAACAAAGGGCCAGTGTGCCTATAAAGATCTTTGAATATCACATAACACTATAGCTTAGCAACACTTTAGTATGGGAGAAAACATTGACAGAGTATACTTGAATTAAATGGCTGTCTCATTTCTCTGTATGAAGCTGAGATTAAAGATTCATTTGAAATTACCTTTTTTTTAAAAGGTTTTCCCCTTTAAACATTTGCAGCTGGGGAGAGGAAAAGGAAAGCTGTACAAACGTTTGTGTATTTCCTTAGGGAGTGTGCAGGAGATGGAGAGTAGTGTATGCAGCACGCATTCCAAAGCAAGGTAGAGATTCAACTCTTTTTTAGCTTGAACATGGAAGTTAGAGATTATGATTTTTTTTTCTCAGCATGTATTTTTCAGTCTGCAAGCAGATGTCTGTTGCTTTGGCCCGTTAACAGCGAAGTCAAATATCCTTGTGTGAAAATGATTCTCTGTGTCTTGGTTTGTTAAGACTATATCCATATTGCTCCCAATAGATATATTAGTAATTATTTATAGCTACTGGAGAAACACTGCTATAGTGATATTTGTTATTGGTTAATATTACTTTGTGCTTGTTGATGTAAATAACAGGTTGATTCTACTCGTTGCCCCCCTACTTCAATATCCCCAGTTGACGGAGCTACTCTGCTAAATCTTTTCTGCTACTATATGTAACATACTAACCATTATTTTATTTATTAGACTCTGTGTATCAGGAAATAATAAAGTCATTGTTTAAATGTAACACTTTGATACCCTTATTGTGTTTAGTATCAGTTCAATTTGAAGATATTTTAATCATTTAATATCTGTTGAATATACTGACCTTTTGAAAATTTACTCTTTATGGCTGTTAGTAAGAGTTAATAAAGGTACATGGAGAGAAAGAAAAACAGGTGGTGTAGTTTTGACACAAGTTTTATGGATAATACTTTGCCACTATGGAAGACTTTGCTCAAATCCAGTTAATAGTCAAGTGGCAAACTCCATTTGATCTTTTCAGGTTCGATGTGGGTTTTAATCTTATGACCAACTGTATAAATGATAGTGGTAATTGATAAGACCTGTAATTGACTCTGGAGTCATTCTGTTTTGCATGGTGATCTTGCCATCTCTTTGAAGCTAAGCTGGGTCATAGCTGGATGAGAGATTTCCAAAGAAAGCCCAGATTTGTAAATGACTTTGAAATCCTTTGTGGCAAACTGAGCTATATAAATTTAAGACAAGGCAGCTGCAAAACAGTATCCATTCCATATTAGCTTCATATGCTCATATTCTGAAATCTGTGTTTGGGGCTGAAATTTTCCAGGTTTGGCCATAGTTAAATATTTTTGAAAGGTCAAGCTAAATCCCTTCTGCTTTTTAGAGAGTAAAAATTGTCAGAAAGCTGTTAGCTGCAGACCCAGGAATTGGGGGGTGGGGGAGAAGGCTGGGGATAAGGGAGGAGAGTTTGTGTGTGTGTGTTTATGTGTGTGCGCACACACATATAGATATAGATATATAGCTATGGGAATTCACAGGCTTAGCTGCTGATTCAAGGAGAATATCAAGTATGCCTGTCTTTAAACTTACGAAAATTGCATGGGACTTAATCTCATCCATACCATCCACGCGCACAACCTTAACTCTGCCCCTTTGCCGTTGACAGTAGGCAGTATGACAAAACCATACCTGACCTGTCTACAAAATCTGCAGTGTTTGTTGTGTTTGTGCCCAACACAGTGCTATGTCATTCTTCACACACTTCTTACTATATTGGATGCATTGTGTTAATGCAGGAATTAGTTGCTGCAAGATGCTGGATTGCACACTGCTATCTGAGAAGAGGAGCAGCTGTAGTTAGAGTAATGACCACCGGTGGCCCACAGACCGCGTATGGTCTAATTAGCAGACAGCTGCAATCCAGCTGTGTGCTAAAGGGTTGTAGGGTCCAATGTCAGGTCTACTGCTCAGCCTAGACACAACAAAGCCTAGGATAGTGGGTCACTGCCCAGTGGGGATTGGATTGGGGCTCTGTCAGCACTGCACAACAGGATCCAAGATTCCTGCGGCCGGAACCTGCCACTGGGGCTTTGCTCTTGACCTGACTCAGTAAAAGGGGTCTCTGGCCTGTGGGTGCTGGGCACAGCAGTGTGTGTATGTGGGTGAGGGGTGGGGTGCTGTGATTTTCAACCTGCAACTCAGATAATGCATTATGGGCCAGATATAATGATTGATAGTTTGAGAACCACTGAGCTAGAGGAACCGGGGATCCTTTTTTTCCCCCCCGCTGACATATTCAGGAGATCTAACTGGATGATCACGATGTCCTTTCTTGATACAAAAATCAAAGGATATATGTAAGAGTTGCTTGTAGGGTTTTAGGACCACAAGAATGACTCCGACTTGTGGAAGCTCACATTCCACTGGGCATGTCAAGAAATAGGGTAATATTAAGAGTGCTTCATTCCAATCTAATACTTATTATACATTTTCAGTACCCAGCACAAACCCATATGTGCACCTGTCTTCATACAGTAACATCTATCATCTTTGTCTTCTATGCTGTCCTCTTTCCCTGAAATATTCCAGCAGTGCGGTGCATTGTGGCACATGTCACTAACCTTAGATGGGGCTAGCCTATGGTGAAGCCCAAGGAATAACTGACAAGGACTGAAAAACTCTTAATATCTGGCAACAGTATGGTTTGCCTGGAGTAGGTGAATTGGTTGACTACAGCTCACGCCTAGCTAACATTAATCCTGCCCTACACTCAGTTGTAGTGAACATGAGTCATGTTTCCCCCACACTTTTCAAACTATCCTCCAAATGCCTGGGAAAGGTAAAATCCTATAATCTCTCACTGGGACTTACTGAGACACTCACAAAAGGAGTCTGAGTTAAGACTGTGTGGTTTGGGAGACATTTCCCTGACAATGTTTTTCCTGATCTTCAGAGGTCTAGGCATAGGTTTATTTCACATTCTAAGGGTACAAATCACTGCAGGTTAACCTGGACGCTGTGATACCACAAGTGTTTGGCGGGGGGGCAGTTTTTGATTTTTTTTTAGGAAGTGGTAACAATGAGGTGGGCATGATTCAGAGCTGAATTTTATGGTTTTCCTGAGAACACCTTCCTGTCTCTGTTACTTGTTTTGGCCCCCCTTCTGGCCTTTCTGTGCCCAGTGGAGTGAAGGGTCTTGTGGAGGAGGAACAGTGCTAATCATAGGTTGTTAATGTACCACATACAAGCTGGAGGTGGCAAAGGGGGGGAAAGATCCAGACTCCATTGCTGCTTCAGGGGTTAGGAGAAGTGTCTCTGCCAGTGAAAATGGGATAGGATCATCAGTAAAATTTGCGGATGACACAAAGTTGGGAGATATTGCTAATTCAGAAA
>CM057845.1:263110529-263136037 GCA_030068395.1 Apalone spinifera
AGACTAGATGATCATAATGGTCCCTTCTGACCTTAAAGTCTATGAGTCTGAGTTAAAATAGAAAAAGAACTTAAAAATTATTTAGGCAAGATCGATGACTTCACGTGAGTCTGAAGGGAGTGGGTGTTGTCCACGAAAGGTCATGATTCTGTAAACATATTTTTTGTTAATCTCTAAGGTGCTACAGGACTACTTGTTTTTTTTTCCAGACAACGGTACCCCTTTCAGGAGCCTGATTTGTCTTGCATACCATAAGTTTCACTTCCCCTAAAAACTACTAGCTTACAAAATCAAATGTAAGCATACAAAAGTGTCAAAGCAAGCTATTGCTAAAAAAATGCTTGGTTTGTCATTTTTACCATATAAATATAAATCAATTGGAATATAAATATTGTACTTATATTTCAGGGTGTAGTATATGGAGCTGTATAAACAAATCACTGTGTATATGAAGTTTTAGTTTTTAATGACTTCAATAGTGCTTTGCATGCAGCTTGTTGTAAAACTAAGCAGATATCTAGTAGATAAAGTTGATGTAACCCTTAGAAGATCACTATGTACAGCCCAGGTTGAGAACCACTGACCTAGAGCAGCTGGACTATAATGTTGTATTTGCATGAAGGGGTAACAGAGGAGCTTGTGCCAAGATGTTGATCCAGAGAGGCCAAGGAAAGTGCTGAAGCCTACGCAGACCAAGAGAAGCTTAAAAGCATACAGTTCTACTCTGTTGGGACTCAGACATAGCAGCCTGGTGCATGTTCAGTGTGGAAAGCTTTACCTTGGTTGTGATGTGGAAGCAAGAAAGAAGGTGGGATCATTATGGGAGTGTGTAAGCATTTTAAAAGAGACTTTTTCAAGCACCTAAATTTTCTGTTCTTAAACTGAAAGTCAAGAGCAGATCTGTTCGTCTGTTCTGGATAAAACCAGATAGTCTGATGATTCTTGAGTTCTGCTGAGCTATGATACACAAATCCATTCCATTAATAACTGAGAAGGATGCTAGATAATATCTGCCAGGTATAAACATTTTAAATTCTGCTGATCTGTATAACTGGCATCCAGGAGTCCTAAGTATTGGTTGAGGAAATCTCTGGTCCACTGGTATTAATTTTTAAGAAATCTTAGAAGACTGGAAAATCGATAATATTCTCAAAGGGAAATTAACAATTGAAACAAATTACCAAAGGAGGTGGAGTATTCTCCTTTTCTTGATGTCCTCAGATCAAGAGTGGATGCCTTTCTATAAATTATGCTTAAGCTAAGCACAAGTTACTGGGCTTCATAAAGGATAATTGGGTGAATTTTAATGGTCAGTGGTACACAGTAGATCTGATTAGGTGATCCTTAAGGCATTTAAACCCTGTGCATCTGTGGAAGAAGAATTTGTTTTCATACAACTTCAGCTCTGCATATAAAGAACTGTGAGAGAAGCCAAATTCTACTTTCTGGTTGTTGTGGGGTTTTGGGGGTTTTTTTTGGTAAGGATTTAATTCATTTATTAAGCAAAGCAAAAAAGGTATAAATACAACCCTGGTAAGTGCTTGTGGTCAGGTGGTGGTACTCTGCAGTGTAATTAAGGAGACCAGAGTTAGATTTTTAGGTTTCAATAATAAATAATTCAGTCATCCAGCCATTGAAAAAACAATAGCTGTAGTGTTGCAAAGGCAAGTTAGTGAATCTTAAGGCTCTTGAGCCTAGGGGGTTTTCCTTTGGAAGGATATTTGAGAATGATGATGAGTTTGGCTTGATATATCAAGATTAGGACACTCAGAGCTGAGAGTAAAATGCTATCCTTATATCATGTTACAGTTGCTTTAGGATGGGCTCTTTAAAGAGAGAGTGTATTTGGATGTGTTGTGCTCTCTATACACGACACGGAGGATTGACATAAGGGCATAGTTAGGAGGGGGTATTTCAAGTATGCTCTAGGCATGGATTGATCACCTGTGCTTGCTTTATTTTCAGTACTTCTCTTGGATTTTTAGGATTATTTTTCATTTCCCAGTGTTGGACAGTGCCATTGCACTACCCTGTCAGTCATTGCTTATGCTCTGGGCAAGAGCTTGTTGCCATCTAAGCACAAAATGCCTGTGTGCTGCAAACTGTTGGTAGCGAACATGGAGTTCATTACAGTTTACAATAATCTGTTTTTTACAGATTAACATAAATGTTTGCTTTAACTTTGTATTATTTCTTTTGGAAAGGGGATTGTTTCATTATTTTAGAAGATAAAGAACTCAGTTCTAGAATTGAGTTAACATGCCAGTGTCTGAAACAACTTTGGCCCCGGCTCAAATTAGTGAGATGGCAGGGTACAGCATTTCCGGTAGTTGCCAGATTCTGCTCCTTTGAGGTTAATTCCTTTGTTGATACTATGAAGATTTTTCATGCACATGTGGAGGAGTTGGAGCCAGAATAACTGAGAGTTAGTAGTCCAGGCAGGACTGCTCCCGTGCTGGCAGCTCCTCTGGCACTGTGTGACTTACAACCATCTGAGCAAGAATTCCTCAGATGGGAAGGGCGTGAGAGCCTCTATGTCCAAGTTTTCAGAAACCTTTCCTGAGAAGGGGACAGTTTGGCTCTACAGGGGATTGTTAAATCTCCACACACCATTCTACATTATTTACTCCTTTCTTGCATCATTAAAAAGCATAAATGAAGGCAGCCCTTGGCTGAAATACAAAGGGGATAGGTAAAAACAAAACAAAATACAAGGTGGTGTGTGTGCGTTTCATAGGTATTAAAATTAGGTTTAAAAAACAGATGTGAGTGCTGAGGTAAAAGCTGAAGTTCTGTTGTGTTCTGCCACTGAAGCCAGCCAGGATCTCACGATGCACATGAAGTTAGATAACTATCCAGTATTTCTTTTCATCTTCACTGTTCCATGTGCAGTTGTATACCTTATTTACTGCATGCCATCCAAATGCTGCACTTAATACAGAGTTTTTAAATGTCCCGTTAGCTTTTCTGTTTGATCATTGCCATAGTACCCTAGGGTATGTCTAGACTACATTCCTCTGTCACCAGAGGGATATAAATTAGACATATCAACATTGCAAATGAAGTGGGGATTTAAATTTTCTGCCCTTCATTTGAATAAAAATGGCCACCACATTTTGCCGAGTCAGCAGTTTGTCGGCAAAAAGCGGCTGTCAAGACAGCTGTCAAGAAAGCCTTTGTCGGCCAATCCCTTATGCTGCGTAAAACCAGATCCAGAGAGGCCAAGGAAAGAGTCTGACAGCTGCTTTTTGCTGACAAACTGCTGACTCTGCAAAACGCGGTGGCCATTTTTATTCAAATGAAGCGCGGGAGATTTAAATCCCCACTTCATTTACAATGTCGGTATGTCTAATTTACATCCTTCTGGTGTAAATTAGACAGAGGGATGTAGTCTAGACATACCCCTAGTGCTTTGTAAATATTTAATTAGTGTGTTTTCATAGCACCCTTGTAGGGTAGGGAAGTTGTGCCCATTCTATAGATGGGGAAGTTAGAGTAAGAACAAAAATGTTTTGGAAGTGTATCTATTTTGGATGCCTTAGTGATTGGGTATTCATCTTAAGCTGCTTAGGATATTTCTACATTGCGGTTAAAAATCCAAGGCTGGCCCATGCTATCTGATTTGGTCATGCAGGGCTTTGGGTTAAGGAGCTATATAATTTCAGTAAAGATATTTGGCTTTGGGCTGGAGCCTGGGCTCTGGGACCTTATGAGGGGGGTCCCAGATCTTGAGCTGGAGTCTGAACCTGAAGGTCTACGTGGCAAACAAACAGCCCCTGAGTCTGAGTAGTTGGCATGGGACAGCTGCCAGTTTTTCTTTACAGTTTAGACATAGCCTCTGGTACTAATTTTTGAGAGATGCTCTGCACTTGGATCTCCTGTTGGCCACTTGTGGAAAAATTTGGTGTCAGTAACTTGCTCAATATCACATAAGATACCCATGGCACAGTTGGGATGGAACACAAGATCTGTTGCAATAAGGTACTCATATCGAGTGTATCATTCTTCAGCTCCCTAAGTATCTGAATGGAACTGACAATAATTTGTTTTGTTTTCTAAACTCGCATAATAGTAAGACAGTAGTTGAAAAGATAATGTACACATCTATGTTCTATAATAAAATGTTTCTTTCTATTTAAGACAAACTTTCACTGGAAGGAATAGTGGTTCAACGTGCTGAATGCAGGCCTGCAGCTAGTGAAAATTATATGAAACTGAAAAGGTAGGTATACTTCTATTGTCAGTGAATCTGTAATGTCCTATTTTGATATTTTATCTCCTTTCCCAGTAAGAACCAGATGACTTTCTGTAAAATACAACTATTTTATTTGTGTGGTTTTGTTTACGGTTAAAAATTGGACTTGGGTATAACAGTGTATATAGTGAGATGATTTTCAAACTTTCTGAGCTGAGCTCCCTCTTTACAATTTTTAGTTGTGTCCCCAAACCCAGACACACAGAAGTGAGTCAAAAGGTAGAGGTGATGCTCTCTCCCTGACTACTAACCCCTGTGGTATCAGAGTCCTCCCCACTTGAATGCTCCTCTACATCCCTCTCAGGAGGCCTCATAGTTTGAAAATCTCTGGTATAGTGTGTGTATATAAATATATATAAATTGTTTATATACATGTATGTTAAATGGTAAAATATAAAATGAAAAGGAATACAGAAAGATGCAATTTAAAGGTTTTCTCATTGGCATGAGTAGGATGATGATATTAAGTGGTATTGCAGATCACCCCAAATGAGTAACAATAAAACTCTGTTATACTGTTCGTTATGTATGAGCATATTTAAGAACATGAGAATGGTCATAGTGGGTTAGACTAATGATCTATCTAGCCCAGTATCCCGTCTTCAGACAGCAGCCGATGCTACATGCTTCAGAGAGAATGAACAGAACAGAGCAGTTTATCCAGTGGTCCATCCTGTTGTGCAGTCCAAACTTCTAATAGTCAAAGAGTTAGGGATGCCCAGAACTGCGTGTTGTGTGAAGAAGTACTCTCTCTAGCGTTTGTTTAAAACTTGCTGCCTATTATTTTAATCGGGTGACCCCTAGTTCTTGTGTTATGGGAAGGAGTAAATAACACTTTCCTGTTCTCTTTTGCCATAACATTCATGATTTTACAGACCTCTGTCATATTGCCCTTTAGGTGTCTTTTTTGCCTAAGATGAACAGTGTCAGTTGTGTTCATCTTTTCTCATCAGAATATGGAGTAGCTTTCATAATCATTCTTGTTGTCCTTCTCTGTACTTTTTCCAATTCTAATGTACCTTTTTTGGGTTAGGGCTACTATTACTTGCTCACAGTATTCAAAGAGTAGGTGTACCATGGATTTATATAATAGCATTATGATATTTTCTGTCTTATCTCCTTTCCCTAATGACATTGGGTTTTTGATTGCTGCTGCATATTGAGCAGATGTTTTCAGAGAACTATCCATGATGACTCCAAGATCTTTTTCTTGAGTGGTAACAGCTAATTTAAACCCCATCATTTTGTATGGATAGTTGTAATTATGTTTTTAATAGTGCATTACTTTGCATTTATCAACATTGATTTTTATCTGCTTTTTAGGTTTCCAAGTCACCCAGTTTTGAGAGAACCCTTTGTAATACTTCACAATTAGCTTTGAGTTCAGGTTTATTCAGATATAGATATCTACTAGATACCCTTCCTGCTAAAGTGCTGCCTATCAGTAAGAGTCTGATAACTCCATTGGACTAATTTAATTAAATGGAGTGTAACTTTCTGATCATCCTCAGTGGCTTCTGTAGGGAATCACAGAACACAGGCTATGAAAATTGTGGATCATTTTAGTGCTTGGTTTTCCTTCCAAACCAAGTTTTAGAAATAGTAAAGGCTTCACAGATAATCCATATGCCTAAAATGGGGAATAATGCTAGGAAAAGTACTAGGTAATATTTTTGGGAGTGGTACAAAGGCGTCTGTCTGGCTGAAAGTCACTCAGGAGCTTTTGAAATTTTCACTTCATATGGAGAATCCATCGTGTGTGTGTGTGTGTGTGTGTGAGAGAGAGAGAGAGATCTGCAGGTTAATTATGTATTCTTTAACAAAAGTGATATGTTTTATCAGTTCTAAATTTATTTTTCAGTTTAATTCAATACCTCCTTAGTCTTGTATTATGAGGAAGTGTAATAGGTGATTTTGATTTACTTTCCATATAACATTAATTAATTGTGTGTACCTCTGTTATGTACTCTTATTTATCTTCTCTCTAAATTAAACAGTCCCAATCTTTTCATTATTGTGTGTGGGTGTCCATGTGTGTAATTTTTATACGCTGATTTCCTGTCATTTCTGCAGGCTCACTATTGCAGCTACTTCATGTGTGCTTCATATTGTCAGTGCTGTAATGGTTTCTGCCATTAACATAGAATGGCGTTTGAGCTATGCTGAATCTTTGAAGGAACTTGAGAGGGTAGCCAAGTTAGTCGGTTACAGAAAAAAACAACAAATGGTCTGGTAGCACTTTATAGACTAACAAAACATGTAGATGGTATCATGAGCTTTCGTGGGCACAGCCCACTTCTTCAGATGACCAGAGTTATGAGTAGGGGATATGAAAACTCGAAATAAATAGGAGAGGGAAAGGAGGGGGGGGAGAAAAAGGAAGGGAGGTACAAGACAGTATCATTAAGTATCTGGAGAATGGGTACTTAAACCTAAGCAGATAAAAATCAAAGTCATTAGATAGATTGCTAAGACAGGAAGGATACCACTCAGAGAGCTGTTAGCACCTTCAGTGGTTATTAAGTAGGTAGTGTCCTAGCCAGCCTATATCACAATTGAGTCCATTAGCATGTGAATTGAATTTGTGGATGAACTGGGATTCCAGTCCTTCCCTATGAATCTGGCTTGTGGAGCTGGCCTGTGACAAGACAGCTGCCTGCAGGTCTGTTATACTGTGGTTAGGCAAGCAGAAATGTTCACCAACAGGCTTCTGTGTGTTCCCTTTACCTATATCTGATTTGTGTCCATTGATTCTTTCCCGCAGAGACCATCCAGTTTGTCGTGTGTGTGTGTGTGTATATATTATATATAGTAGTGGGGCACTATTGGCATTTGATGGCATAGATCAGATTACTAGATGTGTAGTCAAATGACCCTTTGATTTTGTGGCTTATGTTGTTTGCTCCAGTGATGAATTCGTCAGTGTAGATATGTAGGCAGAGTTGGCATCTTTTTTGTTTGCAGGACTGGGTTCCTGGAGGCTTATGATGTAGTTGTGTGGCATGGTTATCAGAAATAATGTGTTTCAGGTTAGGGGGTTGTCTGTAAGCAAGACCTGGCAAATTCAAATATAGTCTTTATCGGTTTCAGAATGGTTTTAATCCTATTTCCTGAACTGAACAGATTCTTGTTTTTTATAAACTATCTCCTATTAATAGATCATGCCAGGTTCATATGGGAAGGTTGCAACAGGAGGCAAAACCGAGGCAAAACAGCTTTAATGAAATACTGTCTTAACTTTGAATTTGTTGGCGTTTTACATTCTCATGTCTTGCCTGCAAACATTTACCTGCCCTGGACTATCATTTGTGTCTCTTGTAACAGAGAAATGCCTACAGGAGCAAGAAACACAAGAAGAATAAAAAATTGAAAACAGGTTTTCTCCTGAGACGTGCAATGTGGCAGGCTGAAAACTGATTGTAGTGCTGTTTTTCTGGTGGAAAGGTTGTCAGGATTTCCCTGCCTACATTTGAACTTCTGACTTTATTAGAAATTTCTTATCTTTGAGCATTGAGTGGAGCCAAAAATTCTCACAAGGTGGAACTGAATTTGATATATAACAGACCTGGCATTCACAACTGTTAATCTTTTCTTCACTTGCCTAGTGGAAACAGTAGCAACACCTAAATATTTGTCTAACTTCCTTTGCTTTCTCCAAATCTCTACATGCTATAATAGAACTGGGATGAGCAACCAGGAATAGTGGGTGGGCCACATTAGTAGTCCTCCTTCATCTCAGTGGGCCACAGCAGCCCACAGCCCACTGGAGTTCCACTTGTCTCGTGGCTCCCTTGTTTGTCGCCTCTCTCCCACATGCCTCTCATGTGCTCCAGAGTCCTGCACTTACCTGCTTTCCCCCCCTCTCTCTCAGCACTTTGAGCACGCAAATTGCTGCGTGATTCGCTCTCAGTACTCTCTCCTCCCCCTCTTTCCCAGAGATGTAACACTGCAAACAGCTGATTCCTAGCCTTCCAGCTTGGGAGGGAGGAATGGGGACAGAGCTTGAATCAGGCAATTCGCAGCTTCTCTGAAAGTGCTGGGAGGAAGCAGGGCCGAAAAGGTAATGCAGGGCTCCTGTGTCCAGGTACATAAGAGATGCATAGGGGAGGTGGCAGCTAGTGGGTCCACGATCCACAGGTAGCCCAACACTGCTATAGAACAAGTGTAAAGATTGATTGTATAGGTTATGAGATTGATATTTATAAAACTTTATTTCCTTCATATTTTTATTTATTACTTTGCTTTAGAAAAGATGTGCTTCCTGAGGTGGAATTATTAATAAGAAGACAAGAAGGGATAAGAATTGGCTAGGCTTTAACTTCTATAGCAATACGGTCTGTGCAGGAGAGAAGTGCAAAACTCTAATCAAAAACAGAACCTCTTGAGGGAGGTATCGCTTCTGAAACTGCTTTATTTGTGTATCTTACACCGATTATCAATAGGAGAAGAGTATATCATGGGGGGGAAATGATGGTTTTATCAAAATTCTCTAAAAAAAAGAATGATTAAAATTAAGGAAAAGCTATTGGAACAAACAAGCAATGTAAACTAGAAGAAAAAATGGAAAAGAAGCTAAATTTCTACACAGATACTGAATGTCTGCCAATCTGGGCCAACCAAGTCCATGCTCCGTACTAGTGAAATTTAATTCCTCCTCCCTTGACAAGGTGCTGACCTCTTTAAAAATTCTGAGTGCACTGACTGACTGACATTTCAATTCATAGCTAAAAATGAACACTGCATTCTGATGTCAAGTTCTTTGCAAACGCCAGCACAACAGCAGAAGACATGGATAATTTGCTTGATCTGCTACTTTGTTGATTTTTTTTTTCCTCTAGCTCTGCTCCAGCTGTTGGCCTCTCTCCTTCCCCATATCATAAGCGCTTATAATTACCTATGCATGTATACCTGGAGAAACAACAACAAAATTTACTGCTTCTAGTAGTGAACACTTTAAAGATTTGCAGTACATTTAATAATGGTACTTATGCTAATGATATTTATGTTCCCTGTTGCATTTTTCCCTAAGTCATAATGATAGGAGCTCTTACTTACTATATTAGGTCAGTACTTAGAATATAGAAAGAGAAGGGAGTAATTTGGAATGATATTAAAAATGTTAAAATAAGGTGAATTTGACAATAAGGCTGAGTGGCTAAGTACTGGGGTCAGGATACAGTAGAGTCTCGATTATCTGCCCTTCCTTTATCCAACATTGTGTGTTATCCGACCTGCCTGTGGCCACCCAAGGCAATTGTGCGGGTGGCAGAGCCAGCAGAGCGAAGCGCGGAAGGGAAGGCGCCGGGCAGTACGGAAACAAAGGTGATGAGAGAGGAGGGAGCAGGGCCATGAGGCAGGATGCCGGAGCCCAGCCACCCCCACCCCCTGAAGGTTGTGGGGCACCCGATCTCCCCCATCCCCTCCGGCCAGCCGTGCTGCCCCCGACCTCCCCTTCTCTCCCGGCCAGTCACGCTGTCCCCGACCTCCTTGATCTCCCCCAACCAGCTACGCTGCCCCCGACCTCCCCTATCTCTCCCGGCCATCTTTCGGTCCCGTTTGTCGGATAATTGAGACTCTACTGTACCTGGATTCTGTGCTTGGTTTGTCACTGAGATACTGTGTGTATTTTGGATAAGTCAGTTCACCTTTCTTTGCTTCTTTCCACCACTCACCCTTTGTGTCTCTCATTTGTTTAAGCTGTTGGGGGACCAGATCTGTTTCTTCCTGTGTATTTGTACTATAATATAAATAAGCTATCTGTGATGGGTTGGATTGCAGACATCTCTTAGAGACTGCCACCGGTGTGTTAATCATACCACTGAACCCACCTGCCTGCCCACTGGACCGCCCCACTACCTTGTCCTACTGGACCGGAAGCTTTTGGTCTCTCCTGGCAAAGGCACAGAGTTGGGGTAGTAGCCACCCAGCAGATGCTGATAACACAGGTGCTGATAACAGCCCTAAAAGGGCTCAGCTACAAGGACTTGACAGTATCCAGGAACACAGCTCTCAAAAGGAACCAAAAACCCATCTGTGTATTACAAGTTTTACACAGAGAAAGCTCATAGAGGTTGCTTCCTTTATCAGTAAAAGAAACATGCACAGTACAGGTTGGACCTCCCTCGTCTGGCACTGTCGGGACCTGAGCTCCCAAACCAGGGAGTTTGCTGGACCACAGGAGGTCAGTGCTCCCCAGCTGGCTGTCCCTGACTGGGGCCACCCAGCCGCAACCATCCCCACTGCCACAGGCAGTCCTGATTCTATTGGGGCTTTCCTGGGGCTGGCTGGCCATTGCCTGATTCTGCTGCTGCAAGGGGTTCCACAGGTGGGGCAGAAGCTCCCTGTTCACTGCTTGGTCTTGCTGATTCTGGGGGCTCTATAGCTGAGGCAGGACTCCTTGCCCTTTTCTGGCCCTGCTGATTCCCCAGCTGGGCCCAGCCAGGGCTCCCTAGCTCTGCATTCTCCCAGCTTGCTCCCGCTCTCCTCCGGGGCTCTTTGGTCTAGCAACATCTGTGGCCCTGCCAGACCATGGATGTTGCCGTACCAGAGAGTCCCAGATTTGGGAGGTTCAACCTGTAGTTGCAAGTATAAAAAGTAAAATTTACGTGATTGCAAGTGAAAACAGACAAGTCAAAGCAAGTTATTAGTCTAAAATAAACAAAACACACCAGCTAAGCCTAATACACTGAGCAATTGTTATAGATCATATTTCTCACCCTAGTCCTTATTTCAGGGACAATCCTTCATCAGAGTTGATCTTTACTCTGGCCTGGGCCTAATAGTTTCTTATGTATTCTCTTAAGGTGGGGAAGCATTTCAAAAGCCAGCTGAAAATAATTGATTACTTCCCATCCCTTTAATAGAATTTTCCAGGATAGGAATCCTTTGTTTAATTTTTCCTGTCCCCATGGAAATATACCAAATTCAAGATGGATTCCAGCACCAGGTGTCATCCATCATTTTCCCATTTGTCTGATCAGTAGCACCCCAGTCCTTTGTCAGGATCTTCCCTCCCACTCTTTTCCTCAACTACCTGTGCCCTTCTGGTCAGTCTAGTCTTGGCTGACCTGGAACTGTTGGGTGCTCAATGTAGTATTGTCATCCAACAATTTGTGGCCAGCCTTTCCCCCTCCCGCTCTTCCTCCCCCCTCCCCCCCCCCCCACACACACACATACACACACCTTCCTTATCCCTTTTCAAGGACCCTTCTCATGAGCAGTTTCACATCCAAAAGGTCCAGAAGCTCTGCACCTGGGAGTGGTGGAGGTGGTCCCTTGAGTCATGAAAGGAACAGGGCTCTATTCCTGCTACTTCCTAATCTCAAAAGCAAAGGGGATCCTCAGACCCATTTTAGACCTGCATCACCTCAGAAAGTTTCTCAAGAAGTTGAAGTCTCCCTGGCCTCCATCATTCCCTCTCTGGATCTGGTAGACTGGTACGTTGCTCTTGACTGAAAGGACACATTTCCGTTTTCCCAAGACACAGGTGCTTCCTCTGTTTTATACTGAGCCAGCACCGTTTCCAGTTTATATTACTGCTCTTTGATCGGTCATCAGCCCCAAGAGTATTCATAAAGTGCATAGCACTACCTGAGGCACTGGGGTATTTTAATATACCCATACCTCAGTAATTGACAGATAAACAGCCAGTGCCAGGATCTGATGTGACTCGGGGTTGTTAAATGAGAAAAAGTCAACCTTAATTCTACAGCATTGCATAAAAATTTATTGGAATGGTCCTCAACTGTGTTCAGGTCAGGGCCTTCCTGCCCAAAGCTCAGTTCCAAGCCATGGCAGACCTGATCTCATGCACGCAAGCCCATCCTCTCACCATGTGCCTGCAATTGTTGGGCCACATGGTGGCTTTCACTAATGCAGTTTGGCGCACACAACACCAACTCAGGCCTTTGCAGTCATGGCAGGTGCCAGTCTGTCCCCAACAGATAGTGTGAACTGTGTGGTCAGGGTCCCTGATAGCCTGTTGTCATCACTTATGTGGTGGCTCAATCCAGCATTGATGTTGAAGGGATTTCCCCTTGCATCTCTGTCTCCATTGTTGACCTTGGTCTCTGATTCCTTGGATCTGCAATAGGGAGCCCACCTGGGAGATTTCAGCACACACTGTCATTGGTCAGGTTTACATTGCTGCCTACACATTGTCAGGGAACTCAGAATGGTTTTCCTGGTCTATTAAGTCTTCCTACCTCACATAGAAGACAGAGTGGTCTAGGTCCTGATGGACAGTATTGCGACTGCGTTCTGTATCAACAAGGAAGGTGGAGCCAGATCTTCTGCCCTTTGCCAAGTAACCCTCAGGTTTTGGGACTTCTGTGTACAATACAACATCCAGCTCATAGCAGCACATCTCTCCAGGGCCGGGAACACTTTGGCAGATCGCCTCAGCAGGGCCTTCTCATCTCGCCACAAGTGGTCCCTCCATCCAGATGTGGTCATCTTCCAGGAGTGGGGAACCCCTGGGTGGACCTGTTCGCATCCAGCAGGCAGAACAGGAATGCCATGTTTTCTGCTCAATTCAGGGATCAATGGAGGCTACTTGTCAGATCCCTTTCTGCTTCTGTGATCTAGGGTTTTGATGTGCATCTTCTCTCTCCCCCCAGCCCCCCTCGACCCCCCCAGCAGTGCTGTTAATTCGCATGGTCAGATGAAACAGGGAAGGGTGAAGGTGACCCTAATAGCACTGGCTTAGCCATGCCAGCACTGGTTCAGCATGTTTGCAGCTTCCACTTAGGTCAGATCTACTGTCCCAAAACAATGGCAGTCTTCTGCATCTGAACCTCACGGCACTGTGCCTGATGGCTTAACTGCCACATGTTTAAATGCAGAGGAGCAGGAGTACTTGACCAGTGTCCCAACAGGTTCTGTTGGGCATTAGTTAGCCCTCCACGAGGGCAACCTGCCTGGCCAAATGGAAGCAGTTCACCTGTTCGACCTCAGATAAAGGCATTCGGCCCGAGCGGACCTTACTGTAATTAATTCTGGACTATCTTCTGCCTCTCAAGCTCAAAGACCTGTCCCTTTTATCTGTCTAGGTCCACTTGGCCGCTATCTCAGCCTTCCACATACCACTTGTTAATTAGCCCTTGTTTTAGTATTTTTTCTTACATAATTTAGATTATAAATTTGTTAGTAACTGAGTGCCACAGTGGGACACATCCGAACAATTGTACATGACATCAATATTGGTGCACAAGACAAAACTCACTCAGCTCACGGATGGAAAATCTTAGAGGGAACTCTGCCAAATACTTAACCATTGCTGCTCTTTCGTGAAGACAAGGGATTCTATATGTATCCTCATCTTAGTGACTGGTTGATTCAAGGCAAATCCCCACAACGGATCGCCAGCACAATGCAAATAGTTCTCCACTGCTTCTACATCATACATCTCAGACTCGGTTATGACAACTTAAGCCGTTGGGGTTCAGACCCCCAGTTCTGATTGTCACAGAAAGTAGAAATAGCAAAAACAAACCCGTAGCTTGTCCCTTTTTTGTTTGTTTGTTTTTGTTTGTTTTTTGTTTTACTGTCCAGTCAGCTGTTGTATTTGAATGGGCTAATTAGTTTTATCTTTGCCTTGAGAGGGTGCATTTTTTCCAGATTTAAATCAAACCGTATCAGCTCCCATTGTACCAGTATGATCAGGGTATGCGTACATCCAAGAAGGAAACAAAAGTCCTTATCAGCTTTAACAGAAATGATACTTACAACCCTGTTGTCTGTCCATCTAGTTCCCTTTGACTCCGTGCCACGTGTAGCCATGGGCACGGAGTTCGGACTAAGGGGGATTTAAAAATGGCGGTGCCCGGGAAGATGCAAATGAAGCCCGGGATATTTAAATCCTGGGCTTCATTTGCAACTCCGGTTGCCCTCATTTGCCTACCTAGCTTGAACAAATGAGCTAGTGTAGACATACCTCTAGTAAGCAGTGCCCATCTATGCCCCCCTTAGCTCTGAAACTGCCTAGAGATAGAGAAGGGAAGCAAAGACATTTCCTTCATCAACCTGGCTCAAGGGAACCCTAGCTGTAGCCAATGGGATTTTCAGATTCTGTATGCCAGGTGATTTATACATGGTTACCTTATTTTTGTAATCGCTGTTTCAGTGAAGAGTAGTGAAGTACAGTAATTCCTCATTTAACGCTATAGATATGTTTCAGAAAATGATCGTGTTAAGTGAAAACGTGTTATGTGGGGTCAATTTTCCCATTAAAATTAATGGAAAAGGTGGGGGTTGCATTTCAAGCGGTGGTGTCTGGGACATGAGGGACATATGGTTGGGGGAGAAAGGGGACTGCGTTACAGCAGGGAGGGGAGGTGTTTGGCTCTGGGGAAGGGAAGGGGAGGAGAGGGAAGGGAAGGGGGATTGGGTCTGGAGTATGCCCTTGTGACCAGTCTGCCAGGACCTGCCCTGTGTCTGGCGTGGGGAGGTGGCTGCGGAACGGCGCAGCGAGCGACGAACCCTCCGCTGCTTTGCAGGGAGGCGGGGGAAGCCCCGCCCAGCCACCGGCAACAGGCCGGCTGGGGAAATCGTGTTATTCCGGGGACGGTCATGTAATTCAAAAAACGTTCCCAAAAAAAATTGTGCTATTGCGAAACGTGTTAAGCGGGCACATGTTAAATGAGGAATTACTGTATAGCCAACTGCATTAGGTTGCTGTCACTGCAAATGCTTACTGAGACTGTTATGTCCTGAAAGGGTACAATACAATCCTCTTGCAAGAGTGTGTCTGGCTAGATTTTCCGGGAGCTAGAGAGGAAGAGAGTTGAATCATTGATGCCCAAAAGCCCAATTTAAGAATTATTGGAGCTGCATGCCTATTCCTATAGAACCTTGTAGACCTTTGGGGTTTGACATATTAAAGGATTTTTCCCAAGGGGCTTGTTACATATTACACTAAAGACCAGACTTGTGAATCTGTGATGTGGGGGCACAAGGGCACCCAGGGAGCAATTACAAAACCCCACAGTGGATCTAATATGTATGTGGTTATGCTAGTATAAAAGTACTTTTCCTTGCTGAACCAGTTTGTTCCACTGGAAAATATATTCTTTTGCTGGTATAAACTTCAGCTATACTAGGAGGATTCACCACCATAGCTATATTTGAAAACCAGTCATGGGAATGTTCTCCAGTGTGCTGACCATGCCACTGACACCCACATTCTTTGTTTGGGGCTCCCCACCACCCTGTCCTGCTGGGCTAGATCCTCTAGTTCTCCCTAGACAAAGTCACAGAGTTGGGGTTACTGGCCCCCTGCAGAGTAATGCAGACACTGAACCACCACAGCTCTGGGAAGATGCAGTTCTAGGGCACCCAGGAAATGATCTTCCAAAGGGATTAAAAGCCCCAATAAACTCTTCTTTCTTTGTGTAAAAGTTTTATACAGTGAAAGCTCCTCAGGTAAGCTCACTTTATCAATGAAAGATACACACAGTGGTTGCTCCCCTCCCCCACAGTTATTTACACTGGCCTTGATTGTAAACAACAGTGTTCTTCTTAAGTACAAATAGTTTTTAAGTGGTTGCAAGTGAAAACAGACAGATCAAAGTAAGTTACTAAATTAAAATGAATAGAAAATACATAGCTAGTTCTAATTCACTAAGAAACTTGTCACATACACAGGGCTTGACAAACGGTGGTGAAAGCTGCTCGCCAGCCCCTCACTATGCATGTGCAAGAGCCGCATTGCGCATGCGCGCGCTGCTGGTAAACAGGGCGCGCGGCTGAAATCTACTCGCCATGGGCGAGTAGATTCTATAGTTTGTCAAGCCCTGCACATACAAATTCTTAGCCTAAAGGCTAAGTTTCAGGCATAAGTTTCAAGACAGATGATCTCTTACTTGGACTTGGGTTTCTAGCCCTCTTTAAAATTCTTTTTTCCTCTTAGAGTGTGCCAGGCAGTTTCCAAGGCCAGATGAAGACGAAAGGGGATTGCTTCCCATTGCTTAAATAGATTTTCCCCTAAGGCAGGAATCTCTGTGTTTTACATCCGCCACCCCAATGGAAAAATACCACTTGGACTTACAGGATAAACAAAGTTGCTTACCAGTCTTTGAGTTGATCACCAAGCCATTAGGTGTCCTAGGTATCAGTAATGGCTCTCATTAGCATATTTAGAATTATAAACAGATTCACACTTAATATTTCTAACTTCTCATACTAGAATGATACATGCACAAAAATAGGATATACACATTCAGCAGATTGTGACATTAAAATTGATAGCTTATATGAGATTTTCTTAAAGCATCTTCGTTATGCATATTCATATTCACAAGCCAATTTTCATAAAGCATGGGGGATGTCACACTTCAGTATAGCATATTTTCAGTACGTTATAGAGTGGGTAAAAAGTTTCACTAGTGTGAGTGTGAGATGGCCACATTAGTCTGGAGAGGCCAAATTGAGAGTTTACCCACAGATGAAATGTTAAAAAAAGAAAAAAATTGTATCATATTTAGTGATGATGTATTTTATTTATCCACAGATTAGAGGGAAATTCATACAAAGGCTTTAGGGAAGAGGTGTCAAACACCTGGCTTGCTTGATGTAATAATTAAACACCTATGGTACAGTAAGACCCCACATAATTTATACTTTCATTAAAAAAGTGTCTTGCTTTTATGGTTGCAGATAGAACTGTTCAAATATTAACAGATGTTGTTCTTTCCTGATCCTGGAGACAGACTGGCAAAATGGTTCTGAGAAGCATAAAATGACTCATTCAGCTCAGTGACCTCTAAAACTTACTGCCAAATGGTGTGGACACGTTGTGGCTTTCCTTGTGACACAAGTTCATTTTAGTGAAAACATCCAGCTGTTTTCTATCCAATTTTTGATAGTAGTAGCAGAGTTAGTACATTCAGGAAGGGGTGCTGGAACAATTTGTTTGGGAAGGGGGTGCTGAGAGGCACTGAACCAAACTGTAAATCCTTTATATAGTAAGGATGTGCAAGGATAACTATGTAAATGCTTAATCGAGGAGCCTGGGCTCATTGGTTAGTGTTCATGGTTACACACAGTTTCCCAGTACGCATGGGGAGCTGGTTTAAAAGCCGGCTCCCAGGGAGCCATTCTGCACTGCTCCCTCTGGATTAGAGGCAGCAGCATGGGGTGGCAGGAGAGTGCTGGTACATGCAGCACGCACCAGATCCTAGAGAGCCAACTGCTGCCCCATGTATAACTATGTAACAGCTGAAGTTTTTAACTGTTACACAGTTGGTTTACTTGCACACATTTTAATCTCTCTCTCATACACACGCACACGCACGGTGAGATCTTTGCACCAGACCACCAACACTGCGTATGCACGCAGCGCTGGTGAACGGGGCGAATGGAGCGACCGGCTGAAATCTACTTGCCATGGGCGAGTAGAAACAGCGATTTGTCGAGCCGTGTGTGTATGTGTATATATAATAGCTAGCAGCACCTGTAGTTGCAGCACCTATGCATGCAGTGAAACGCACTGCTGCCCCATTGCTTATTTCACTATCTTGGCCTGACTTCTCAAGCTTGCCAGGGCTAGAAATAAGTTGGTACATTTATTGTTGATATTGAACAATTACTTATAATTCCCATTTCTCATTTGAAAGTGGAAAGTGAGAGATTTCTTGGTATCCAGTGGTGAAAAGCATATTTCTGTCCCCACTAGCTATGAAGATCCTAGAAGTTTCTCCTATTCAGATATAAAACTCAGTTATGCCCATGCTGCAGGTTGTATCAGTTTTACTCTGGAGGAAGAACGCATGAAAGTGGAAGCAAAAACGTTTGTGGTTTTGTTGTTTAAACCTTCTTCTTTTTTTAAGCAGCTATTTGAAAACTCCTGGAAAGTTTGGAATGTTAGATGGAATCCTAACAAGATGTTTTAGTGGATTTGAGTGCAGATGACACTATTAAAAATTAAGGATAAATTCACGGAGATATTGTTCTATGCATGTTGATGCGCATATATATATATATATATATATATGCATGCATGGGATTGCAGTGTGTGTGTACAGACAATATTAAACCTACATTTATATAGCATCTTCCAGTCAGAAAGAACCTCATAGTTTTCTAACTATACATACCGGAATAATTTCATCCTTTGTTCTAATCCCAACTCTATTACTAATTGCCATTGTGGCCTTTGGGAAGCCATTTAACCTCTGCTTTTCAGTTGGGAAGATGGGTTCTGTTAATTTCATACACCTTGTAGATGGTGGTGAAGGTTGCTAAAGCACTTCTGAGATGTAAAGCAACGTGAAAGTGCCACATTTTATTGTTTTAAATGTATGTGTTTATAGTATTAAAACTTGATTCATTTAAAAAACTGACCTTTTCAATGACAGATTGATCGAACAATACCATTGTGTTCAAATCACACTACTTTCAGCCTTTCAAAATGGTAAATTAATAGGAATTTGTACGTGCTATTTTTCAATATGCAAAATAAGAACATGAGACTTTTAGCTTATAAGGTTGCCAGATGCTTTCACAAAAAATCCTGAACATTGGTTGAGCGCCCCCCCCCCCCCCCCAAAATAAAGTCGCTGAGCTTTTGAAAATCTCCTCGCTTCTCCCACCAGATGCAGTAGGGGAAGAATGTCCCCGCTGGCCTTCCATCCAAGAAAAACAGAAAATACTGGGCATTTTATTTTCTCTGTGTGTGTGTTTTGTTTTTTTTTGTTTAACCGGACAGGGGCCACAAATAATGGACTGTCCCAGTGAAAACCAGACACCTGGCAACCCTATTAATTTGATAAAGCATGCAACCTCATGACAGTGGGGAAGAAGTCTCTTTACAGTAAAGTAAGGCAGACTGTCCTTTAAATAACAATGGTAAATTAGCTGGGGAAACCATCGCACCTTTAATTTGTCAGCATTTATTGGTCTTCCTACAGTACTTGTACCTAACATCTTCAGAAACACACATTTCAGAAGACTTAAGTATCAGTTGGTCTGTGTTTATTATTGGCATGATGCAATTGCAACATCTGTCTGTGCAAATGCTGTCTTTGATAAAGTATTGCTAATTAAATCCTTGGAGGATTTATCTTCAAATCCTGTGAAATTGAATCATACAAATATAGCCCATTAAATTGTTCCACATTAGCATATGCTTTTTATTTATCTTTTCATTAGGAGTGAAATGTAGTCCTAAAATCTTCAAGTTCTTTCCATAGTTTAACCAGAATTAAAATATATATAGGATCCTTTATGACATTTACGGATAAACAGTTCTCAGAGTGGTATGAGGAGAAAAAGCACAGCTTCAGCTATGTGTTAGAGTAAGTGGCAGTTGAATGAGGTATTTTAAATGTATGTCTAACCTTAATTCTGATTCTGTGCAGTAGTTTAAAACTATATGCTTATTACTCTTACCTTTTTCTAAACATATGAATTTATACAAAGGTAAAATGATGAAAAGGAAGTAGTCTACAGGTATGAAAATGTGTCAGCCCAAATATTTTTTTCAGTACAAGAGATATTGCTCAATGATTTAACAAGCTGCTTTCCACAGAAGATGCTAGTTTGAAGAGCTGTATCAAGTGCAGCAGTAACAAAATGATACTCCACCTTTAACTATATACTTAATTGAGAATAGCCTTTTGTTACAAACATAAAAAAACTATATTTCATTTTCCTGTTACAGTTTGCCTTTCTTTATACTACTGCCCATGCCATACTCCCCTAGTTATCAATAAATCTCTAAGCCTTGGGCACTTAAAATTGCAGGATCTTCTATATGAAAGAACCTCTGCTCATATTTTTTGTTGTATTTTAGAAACGGTACTTTTTGGATATCATGTTAATGTACTATAATTTATTAAGTCTTTTTAACACATGATAGTTCAAAGTGGCTTTTTTCTACATTTAATCAAGTTTTGTAGAAGTGGCTGTGCAAATCAGATGGTGTAACTTTAGCATTGGAGTGAATATGCTAATATCTGTGTGTTTGAGCATGCTCAGTATGGTCTAGATTTTTCCAGAAGCCTGAACGTATTGAGAATTAGTTGAGTATTTGTGTATTTAGTAAAACAATGTCTTCTCTCTTGATGAGACTGAGTAGTTATTAAACATGGCACTTCTGGAATGTTTTCTATTTCTCTCCTTTTTTTTTAAGTTTATGTACTGCAGTTTGAACCTACATACTAGCTGTAAAAACAGTCACTGTCCAGTCTGTGCACACAGGGTGAGGTGAATGGTGAGCGGCTACCATAGTTGAAATAAGGAGTCTGTCTTTTGTCAAAATATAGACTGGAGTCTTAGCACTGTTTGGTTTTATTATTTTGTTCTTATAATTTAGAAAATGCAGCCATTTTCCATTACAGTACTTGACATTTTAGATGTGCACAGTGTAACTAGTAGAGAAGATTCATATGCTGCAATTGCTTAAGTGTACAATTTGTTAAAGTATAGAACTCTGCAAAGTCAAATATAGGGTATGAAAGGGATTGAAAGCCAGGAGAAATTAGATTGTTGGGTAAAACATGGAATTTATAAGTACAAGGAAATAAGATTTGTGGAAATTGCTTTAAAAGCAGCTGGTTGGTCTAAGGAAGGATGTATTTCTTGCATCTGAATTGGTAAAGCAGATTAATTGTAGACTGACTTATTGGTACTATTTTCTTTTTAAAATATCTACCTTTTTAAATTTGAGATGCAGGGTATTTGTAGTCATGTCATCTCAGGATGATAGAGAGACAAGTGGGTGAGGACACAGCTTGTTTCACAACAGAAGTTGACCAATTAAAAATATTATCTCACTTCCCTAGTGTGTCTGCATTTTCAGTTTTTATCAAATGCTGAAAATGTGAATATAGGAAAGTGTAAGAGTTTTTCATACAAAGAAAAATAATGTAAGACGTTACAAGTAAGGTTTTACCAAATTTAGACACTCTCTGCCAATAGTTATTCTACTCCTACAGGAATTCTGCACCAAAAAAAATTAAAAATTTGGCGCACAATATATCAAAGTTCTGCAAAAATATGCATATTTTATTTGTCAAAATAACACAATATAATCTCACTGGATTCAGTGATTTAGATATTTTATTTGAACTATAGTACAATGGATGGAGAACAGGAGTGGTGAGCATTGGAGAAAATCCCCAAGTCCTCTTGCCTAATAGTAATGTAGGTAATTATTTCTAGTTACTATTAGTCAACAAACATGCAAATCCACCTTCTCAGTGTTACATTATAGATAACTGAAGAGCTAGTGACAGCTGGGGAATCAAATTCACAATTTATATAAGCTACTGACCATCTCCAGACAGGTGATTAGCAATCAGTTCATGGAACGCATTTTGATAGGAAACTTTTCACTCCAAAAATTTAGGCCAGTTCTAATAACCAAATCACTATAAGCATTTATAAGGCCACATTGTCCTTTACACCAAACTGGCCATGTAAAGGAGCCTTAAGACAACTTGCGAAGATAATGGGAACATTTCAGTAAGCAGGCAGAATGCTACATTCTGCTCTTTCAAAGGAGACAGCTTGCCCCATGCCTACCTCAGAACACCGTAAGTCCATGTCCCTCCATGCCAAGCAAGCTGCAGTAGTAAACAAGAAGGAGAGCGTGTGTCTCCCATGCATGAGTGCCTATTCCTTTACACAGTTCTGGTGGTGATTTATATCTATATTGAATACTCTGGGTGTCTGTACGGACCTGCCTGTGATTGTTCTTGCGAATTCCCTTTGCTCTGCCATCAGAAGTAATGTATACTTGTAAATCATTTAAGCTCCTTGGCATGGATAGTTTCATACTTTGCTAATATGAGTTTCAAAAATCAATCTGTACATAACTCTAAATTACTTCATGCACAACCAGACATGTCATAATTTTCATTAATCAGGTTTATCTGTCAGATACTTATTGAACAGGGCATATATGACTCCTCACTATTACACTGCTTTTTTAAATAGGCTGGATTCATTTACAAAAGATCTAATTAATTTAATTCCCCCCACCACACCCATGGGTGTTCAGTGAGTAGAAGATCATCATGATCACGTGACTTCATTTAACTCCTCTGGTCCTTCATTTTTCCCATTTGTAACATGAAATTAACATTTACCTTCCTCTGCAGAGTGATGTGAGACTAACTTAATTCAAGACCATAAATAACTTTTGAGACCCTAGAGTAGAAGGTACAGGAGAAATGCAATATAAGGGAACTAGGCACCTTATATTATGGCTCAAGTCTGAGAGAGAAAATTTGCCATTTACATGCTGAAAACTTACAAGCATAGGTCCAATTAATACAACCACAAGATTTCTGTTGGCCTAACAAGAATTTTTATTTGTGACTTTAGCATATATAACCGCTCTCCTTTTTGTTTTGAAGGCCAGATTTGTGTGAGTGGCACTGCAACCCCATGAGCCAAGTCATAGATCTACCCACACATATTTGTTTGTCAGAGGGATGGGTGCACTGCAGCCATGGAAATTGCAATGCCTGGAGCAGAGCACCAAGCCCAGCCAGTTCCACAGCACACGAGCTGCAGGAACTGCCACTGTGGTGTGAGTGTGTGGCAGGACCTGACAAAACCACTCTAGGGCTTCCACTCCCAGACTGTTTACAGGGTTGAAACAGGCCATAAACATTTACAAAAGGGCCCTAAGCCCAACAAGGTTGAGAACACCGGTTCAACTTACTATTGTTGTACTTGTGCTTTCAAAACACAGTTTGTTTTTTTTTAAAGAAAGACTTGGTGATTGGGAGGGAGATCTCATAAAGGAAAAATAACAGAAGGGCTTGACAGGTGTGCATGAAAGATTGCTAGACTGCAGAGTGAGAATGTTGTCTTTGAGATGAAGAAAAATCCATATACTCTTGCAGGTGAGAGGATAAAATCTGGTTAGACAAAAGGCTTAGATGAAAATGTCAGTAGTTCTTAATGATTTTGTGTTGGCATTAAAAAAAAAAGTAGCACCCATCCAGGAAATGTTTGTGGTAAAAATTAAAAAAGCATACTAAACTAACTGCTGAATATTCTGACATGACATATGCCAAAGAAATTCCCAATGAGATCACTTAGGACCTGATTCAAAGCCTACCGAAGTAAGTGGAAAAACACCAATTTTGTGTAATAGGCATTGGCTCAGTCATTTAGTGTCTAAATACACAGCTTTCATATATTCATTATCTTGCATGTGATGTCAGATGGTGATTTAAAAAGCAAACTTAATTATGTTGCATCTTCTGATGTAATGCAATACTACTTTCTCCTCTCTTCTTCTCTCTGGCCTGTTTCTACCTTAAAAATAAATAAGGCACTGCTTGCTGTTGCTCGCCTGAAATAAAAGAGAAGAAAAGAAAAACCCATTCTGGAATGCCACATTCTATTCTATTCTGTATAGGTTCTTAAACTATTGAAAAACATGAGGGTTTTTTTTTCTGTCAAGGAAAATTTGAATCTGTAAGATGTCTATTCACACATACTTTACAGGTATATTTTTTCCTTTCAGAAATCACCTTGGAGAGAAATGAGTGCCCAGACTCTGTGGCCTCATTTCAAAAAAAATAAATGAAAGTCGTCTTCGGTTTCAGATAGTTTTGAATGTGGGATGAAAATGTCCCTGAAAATGAGTTCCTCATGGTCAAAAACCTTCATCAGAACTGAGCTCTCACAAAGAACAGACAATTATCACTCTCCTTATTCCACTATGGGAAGAGAGGTCAGCATTTCTGGATTTAAGAAATCACATTCTCTCTTCAGAAAAATTGAACTCAGGTTTGTACAAAGCTTTTGCTAATTTAAAAAAAAAGGGGGAGGGGGAAATACGGTTGAGAGAACCAAACCAAGAGGAACTGAAAAAGCTCCTACAATGTATGTCTAAATTAAAAAGGGCAGGCATGGAAGGGGAGACTCTAGTGCTCTTAGGATTGATGGCTCAGTAAGAATCAGTTGGCAGAGAAGATGGACTTCAACTGTTAGTCCTGGCTGCCGTAGCGTGGAACCTTTTGATTTATCACTTTTTCAGAAGTAAATGACTCCAAATAGTCTTCTCCGCCTAACTTCCAAATACTTTTGCTCTCGTAAAATGATCAAGTGGCTGTAGTATTAACTGCGCTCTTCATGCATCTTCTGTCTCAGGGGCTTGTAAGTATTTTAAAGTATAAAAAAGTCAGTTTCTAGGTAGTGTGTCTTGAATTGCATCATTCTTGCTTACAGCCTGTTGGTGAGAGAAGCTATATTGTTTAAATGATGGAATTTACAGTTTTGAATACAAAGTGAAGGGTTACAGCCATCAGTTGTAAGAAGGAAACTGAAGGGTGGTTGTGTTGGCAGGGTCATGCATAGTGCACCACACTGGCACCACTCCAGAGAGCTCCACAGCTGACACTATGGGTAGCTGCTAAGGTAAAAACTTTCTGGCAGTTGTGCATGCAGCACTGACACACCTCAGTTGGAATACGTATGAGAATTTTTCTCATACGTATTCCAGTTGGAAATTACTGGAAATTTCCAGTTGGAAATTACTTATGCAGATTTACAGGGCTCGACAAATTATGCAAAACCCTACTCACCAGACAAAAAAGGGACTCACCCCACACACACACAACCCCACCGCGCAGGCGCACACCACCGGAGAACGGGATGGCATGTTGGTTTATGTCAGTTATCGTGGCTGCGGTTATCGTTGTTTGTCATTTTTTGATGTTTTGATGCAGTCTCAAAAACTTCAGTGAAAGTTACAACAATATTTTCATAGGCGTGTGCAGCACATTTCATTAGGGTGTGCACCCAAAGAATATTTTTTAAATGTACTCTTTGACCTCCATTAGCCACACCCCTGACCCCTGTTAACCATGCTCCTGACCCCCATTAGCCATGCCTCTGGAGGTAACATTCTTGGGGCAAGATGGACACATGACCAGAAGTAAAAGGTGTCATGTCACCCTCTCGAAGGACTTTTCCCACCATCCTCCTACTAATAGGGATTAGTTTGGCCCCTACCAAACCCCCATATGCAACCTTCCTGCAATTGCATTAACCCACTGTGTGTGACATTAACTCGGGGGCAGAGAGGCTGGTGGAAGTTTTCCCTCTAAGAGTTTCCTCTCATGAGTAGAATGAATTTTGTGTTGTGCACCACTACTGAGTTCATGTGGCTTGTTTGGATGTGCCACTGTGGCACCCAAGTTATTAATAAATATCTTATAAACCTTAACCTTTTCCTTCTGCTGCCATGTCTCCTCCCCTTGCTCCATCAGCTCCCATGGTGCCTGCTGCC